>CM076580.1:296929417-297410472 GCA_034641835.2 Pinus albicaulis | reverse complement strand
AGGCTTCTTTTATGTTGAAGTGGCCAGCCGCATTGGAGCCCCATCTTAGCTTGCCCAGCTCATCGTCCCTTTGAATCTACCTTTTCCTTAGCTCATCGGCTAGGTTAGTCCAATCCTGAGGGTGATTTTGTTGGACCCATTCCAAGGCCTTGATTCATTCCCTCCATTCAGTATTTTCTTTGTTTTTCCAGAAATATTTGACAAGCCTTTTTTTGTGCCTGTCCATATGGGTTCGTATTTGTTGGAATTGGTCTTGATTGAGATGAGGGAATTTCTCCCATGCATCATCCCAAAATAGTGTTATCCTGTCATTTCGAACTTCCCAAAAGCAATGGTTTTGGACCATTCCTATGTTCTCCCAAGCTTGGTTCTAAACTGAGGAACCTTTGAGGTTTCCAGAGATCCTGATTAGAGACTTCGGGTTGTGAGATGGGGCATATTTTTCCTTCCAGAGTGCTGCGTAAGAGGTGTTTGGGCTGGTGATCCATCTCCACCAGGTTTTGGCACCTAGAACTTTTTCCAACAAGTCTGGATCTTTGAGACCAAGCCCCCCATCTTTTTTAGGTTTGCAGATTTTTCCCCGGGCTACTAGGGCCCATTTTCTGTTGTTCTCTTTGTCTTTCCATAAGAAGTCTCTTTGAATGGTTTTGATTTGGTTTGAAATAGATTTGGGAGCAGCAATGATCGGGTATTGGTATTGAGGAATGGCTTGCAGGACTCAGCGAACCAAGACTTCTATGCTCGGGAGATTTAAGGACCTGAAAGTCCAATTGGAAATCTTTTTTGTTTTCAATTTGGTGACCAGAGATTCCCAGTTTTCTTTGATCAGGGGTTTATCAGTCAGGGGAACTCTGAGGTACTTGGAGGGGAAGGAGTCGAGATGAGTTGAATGGTCTAGGAGGTATTGAGGAAGAAGAATTTTGATTTGGCTTTATTGATGGAGGTGCCAAAGGCCTTGGAAAAATCAGCAAGAATATTCTGGAAGGAAAGGGCTTCTTTGACCGGTGGAGAGCCCATAAGAAGAGTGTCATCCACATATTGTTGGTGGGTTGAAGGGGGACTAGAGGGGTAGAGATTTAAACTAGAGATGCTTCCATAATAAGGTGTTTTCCTATAATGGATTTAATAAATTACAAGTAAAGCTTGTGCAAGTTTGAAGATCCATTTACAATTACAAGCATACATAACTTAACTATTTGATTGAGAGGCAACGAGTAAAATTCTCAGCCTGATATGTCAAACAAGTATGAATTTATTATGAAGTGATCATCTACGATGGTTTAGGTTGTTGTTTTTATGGATGAAATAAAAAAAATTCCTAGAATGATCCTCCTTGAGCACACCCTCTCCAAGGGCTTAGGGCTTAGGGGATTTAGCAGTTAAGGATTTTAGGGGTTAGGGGTGAGGGGTTAATGGGTTGTGAATTAAGCATTAATGGTTTAGGGGTTTATGGGTTAAGGGTTTATGAGTTTAAGTGTTAGTGTTTTAGTGGTTTAGGGGTTTAGAGGTTTAGCATTTTAGGGTTTTAGGGGGTTAAATGAGTTAGGGGTTTGGAATTAGAGTTTAAAGGGTTACGAGTTAAGGGTTAGAGGTTTAGCATTTAGGGGTTAAATGGGTTTAGGTTTTTAGAGGTTTAAGGGGTTGGGGGATTTAGTAGTTAGGGATCTTTGGGGTTTTGGGTTGGGGTTTAAGGGGTTAAGGGGTTAGAGGTTTAGGGGGTTAAATGGGTTAGCGGTTTAGAGGTTTAGGGGGTTAGAGGATTTAGCAGTTAAGGATTTTAGGGGTGAGGGTTTTGGGGGTTAAATGGGTTATGGTTTAGAGGTTTAGGGGGTTAGAGGATTTTAGGGGTGAGGGTTTTTGGGGTTAAATGGGTTAGGGTTTTAGGGGGTTTTGGGGTTAAATGGGTTATGGGTCGGGAATTAGGGTTTAAGGGGTTAGGGGTTAAGGGTTTAGAGGTTTAGGGTTTAGGGGGTCAAATGGGTTAGGGGTTTAGGGGGTTAAATGGGTTGGGGATTATAGTCATTTCTTAGGTGAACAAGGCACAATCTAGTTGTAGTAACTGTAACATGGTCAAGTTGTCATAGTCAAGGAAAGACATGGTTGGGTTCCCAAGTCCCAAAAAAAGTAAGGGTAATTGTGAGGGCATGATAACTAAGGAGTGTTGGTGCGTGCCAAGGATTGAAAAGGCATGATAACACATGCCAGAAAGTGTCAATGGATGTTGAGGAGTATTAGGGAGTGCCAGGACATCGCAAGGGAGAACTAGGTCAAAATTCATGGAAATGAACGAATAAGAGTGTGTGCCAAGTAGTGTTAACGAATTCCAAGTGTCTCAAGGATAAAGTGTGTTAGGAAAAGGCCAAAATAAGACTTGTAGGAGGTAAGATAAAGGTTACATAAAGGGTTGGAGAAGGTAGTTTTAGATAAAGGGAAACTTTGGGTTGGGCACAACATTGATTTTCCAATGACTTGGTTGGGCTCCCAAGTCACAAAAAAGGTAAGGTTGTCTATGACGACATGAAAGCTAAGGAATACCAAGGTGTGGCAGGGAATTCCTAGAAGTACTAACACATGCTAGGAAGTTCCAAGGCATGATAGAAATTCCAAGATGTGCCAAGTGCCAGGGTGTGGCATGAAAACATGCTAGGGAATGTGAGGGCCAAGCGTCAGGGAAACACAAGGGAGGAATAGTTTCAAATGCATGGAAATGAAGTATCAGTCAGTTCCATGTGTGCTAATAAGGGAGTGACATGGTATTCTAGGAAGTACCAATGCATTTTAGAGTGCTAAGGAAGCATACAAAGATGTTCCAAGTTCCAAGGTGTACCAATGTGTGCTAAGGAGTCTTAGGGATTGCCAAGAAAACATAACAGAGTACTAGGTCAAAATGCATAAATGAATGAAAAACATTGTGTGACAGGGATTGTTAGTGAGTTTTAGGTGTCTCGAGGAGGGAGCAACATCGTATGATAGGCAGTGCTAAGTCATATTATAGTGTCAGGGCGACATTCATCCAAGATGTGCCAGGTGCCAGGGTGTGCCAACATGTGCTAGGAAGTGTTAGGGACTGTCAGGGAAACACAAGGGAGAATTTAAGTTGTAGCAATTGGAGAAGTATCTACATTATAGCCATTGCAGGACCCCAAGAATTTTTGTCCATGGTGAATTATTTATGTTTTATCCATTGCATTAAAGAAAGAGGTCCATCAATGCTTTTTTGCATGTGTTTATAAATTGGAAGAGAGAAATCATAAACAAGAAGGGCCTGAAAGAACTGAACAAAGAAATGGAGGTCACTGGGATAAAGTTGATGGCATTGGAGTTGGTAGTTTAATACTGCCACAAGGGCATCCAAGACAACCTTGACCTGATTGAAGAAGTGGAAAACAAGCTGGAAGTCCACATTGAGGAAGATATAAATCCATTTTCGACTAAACCAGATATATAATTGTGGCTCTCTCTACTCACAGTATTTCATTGAGATTGTGTTAGGTATATTTTATTAACCTATTCTTGTGTCTGTTTAAATGGATACTATATTGATAGCCCAAAAATGAGGCATTCTAGATTGTCTATAGTTTGTACTAGTTCTGAAAAAGAACTAGCAACAATTAATCTCTTTGGCTGCAAACAAGTATTCTACTTGTTGTGTTGGGGAGTTTCTCTCGGGAAATTTAGGGATAACCCAACATATTTTTTATATACATATGATGCAGAACCTTTATAAATCTACCTTTCAAATCAGGGTCAACCCAAATAAATCTGATTTGGGGGTTCCACTGCAACAACATTTTCCACACAACAAGCACAAGATCAAGCCAACATGTGTGTTGTGTGCATTTAAAGAGATGGATAGGTAGGTTTACCCTTATGAGAACATGGTACCTTAAAATCTGACCACAATTGGTGAGTGCAAGCATTTGCAAAATGGCATCATGAGTGGAGCCTTTTCCAAAAGAGATTATTCATTTACATTAGAATATATACAACATATAGTTAGCATTCCATCCATGTTAGTGCACACACCTGATGGTATCAGTCCTTAAACTCGTACCAAAAAAATGATTTTACATATTCACATACGGGACAGTCACAACATGTCAACAAAATCACATACTTATCGAAATCCTCAACCACAAATATGCTAAATTGTTTCAAAATGTGTTTACAACTAGGTAGGCATCAAAGACAATCATTGCAATGGGTTAAGGGGATCTAAGAGAGAATTATGTAAGAATTTTATTCTAGGTAAAGGACATTGGCATCACTATTGTTAAAGGGGGTGGCCTACAAGGATACATTGGTAGCTATTGATGCAAGAGCATAATTTCAACAATTTATTTCAAAATTTGTATTTGTCCTCCAGAAGGACTTAGAGATTTATAGAAGAGGAAGTTGGTTTCCTTGTTGTCCTCTAATTTTGTATAATTTCTAATTTCATATTTGGGATAGGAAATTTTAGTAATTTTAGGCATAAGTTAAGATGTTGTTTGATTTTAAGGCCTCCTAGTCATTAGGAAATTTGAGTATTATGATCAGGATTACTTGTGGCATACTATGTATTTTTCAAACTCCAATACACCAAAGCAAATATGTGGAGGACATTTGGTGGAAGTGTGATTGTCCATAAAATGTAGATCAGATTTGGAGAACTTGTAGCTGTTTTCCTTGGACCCTACTAGTTCTTAGAGGTTTTATTTGGAGTGGTTAGCAGGAAAAATCATAATATGCCCAAGAATATTAGTGTTGGAGCACTTTTGGTTTGGGAGAAATGATAAGGGGCTCTTATAGGAGTTAAGGGGTTTAACGGTTTAGGAGCAAGGGGTTAAGGGTAGAGGGTAAAGGGGTAGGGCTTATGGGATTTAGAGGTTAGGGGGTTAAGGTATAGGGGGTTTAATGGTTAGAGTTTAATGGCTTAGTGGTTAAGGGATTCAGGGGTTAAATATTAACCATCAAGGGCTTACATGTCAGGGGATTTAAGGGTTAAGTGCTTAAGGGTTATGGTATTTAGGTGTCAGCGAGTTAAGGAGTTACGGTTAGGGGTTATGGGTTAAGGGTCAAGGTTTAAGAGGATATGGGATTAGGGTTTATGGGGTTCAAGGATTCTAATTTAGGGGTTAGGGATTAAGGGGTTAGTGGCTTTGGGATTAAGGGATCAAGGGGTTAATTTGTTATGAGTTATGGGTGTAGGGGTTAAGGGATTGTGGCTTTGGGGTTAAAGGGATAGGTATTTTAGTGTTTATGGGTTAAGTGTGTATGGGTTGTGATAATTTGGCCCCCAATCCCCTTATCACAACTATTGGGGTTTCCCCTATCAATTTCTCTTATTTCCTTACCTATAGGTCCCCTAGCCCCTATGCCATAAGGCCCTAAGGCTGCTTCTCATTCTCTAATGTTAGGATTATAGATCTCGGTAAACCGTGCTCGAACCCCTCACTTCTACCCATCCATGCTACCCTTATGTCCCATTTCCTTGTTCAATACACCAAAAGATCCCCCTCCCCCAAAATTCATGATAATTGAATAATTGGCGGCGATAATTTAACAAAAACTTCACAACTAGTCCATTTATAATGGTGTCTTGGAGCTATTAGATGTCATTTCATTGAGCTACAGTGATAGGTGAGAGCTATGCATAGCTCACTAAAGGTGTATCAAGAGGCTATTAGTATATTGGCTATAGAATTTGACTCTTTTTATTTGTAACTTAGCGAAATGGAAAGGATGTGGAGACAATCTCCATTCTTCTTCTTTCACTAGGCCATCTAAAATAAATGAAGAAAATAGTTTGAACCCCTTGGACAAGGAAAGTTGAGAAAAATAATTAGCATGAACAAACAAAGAATCCAATGATTTAAGTTTAGAGACATCTCCCTTTGTAAACAAGCATCCATAAGCTTGTTAGAGTTAGTATGAATCTTTGCTAGAGGTTGAGTAGTCTTCACATCACCAACCACATCCAATTGAAAGGTACCAACCCCTACAATAAAAGTGATATCTCCAAATAAGGTGTAGTTAATACCAATAATATCACCATATGAATCTATTACAATATGATTTGGAAAGTATGTTTCCATACATGTGTGAAAGAAACAATCCATTTGGTTAGCAAAAGGAAATCTTTTTGAAAACCTCAAGAAACCCCCTTGAAGGAGACAAGGGTTTGAAACCATATAATAAAAGTCAATTTATGAACCCTATTTCTAATGTGTTCTATGCATGTGTTTGTTCACTCGATTTGAAATGTGATAGACAATATACGAAGCCTTTTTTTCCACGTATCATTTTTATTAGATATCATGTTGCTAAGAATGAAGTGTTTGGATTAGAGTTAAAGTTCCTATTTTAGTTTGTTGTATTTTTTTGTCTTTTAGAGTACAAATGTTTGTGGTCTACTGTGCTAAGGCAGTTTGGCTTTCAAATATTCAAGGAATATGTGAGCTAATATAAGACCATATTGTAATTTTTGAAATAACATGATGAACTATTTAGCATAATTTATGGTGTTGGATTGATTAAGATGTTTATCTTTGGATGGATGGATGTACATCTCTTTAGCCAATAGAAAAAACTCATTAAGCATTGTTGCAAGTATGTTACTGACATGTTGAAGTGCCATTGAGACTTAGAGGTAGAAGATTTAGACTTGTATGTTGTCCACTATCTAGGTGTGATGATACCTTGTGGAGGTAGGCAAATTTTTCATTTTTTCAACTCTTGGATATATTCTATACGCTCTTGAGAGAATTTCAACCTTTAAATAAAATTACAAATAAATGTAAATTCATGCAATAATTACTAATTGACTTGGGGGTGACTCAACAAATTGTAGCATGTTGGCTTGTTGAATTTGTTAGTAACTTAATTAGGGCTTGATAAATTTGTAAGCTTCAGTGGGATTTACTGCAGTTGTATGTGTTTTAGAGAAGCGAGTTTGGAGTGGTGGTTGTGCTTCATTTATTGAATTTGATTTCTTTGGTTCTTCTTCTTGTGCATGCCCACTGTGGTATCTTCTTGTTTGCAAATATTTTCTTATTATGTACAGAAAAAGTTGTTGTTGCATGCTTGAAAAAGTTGCCCAATTGTCCTGATTTATCTCTGTAATACCTTGATTTTTCTTGCTTCTTTCAATTGGGCTGGAATTTTCCGCCTAAAGAGCGTTGTTAGTTGTTTTATAACTAAATTGTTAAAACATTTTTTCTTGTTTTATTTATTTATTTATTGTTCAAGGAGGTGTTTCCTTTAAACTCTAGAAGAAGAATTGCAAGTGGCCTGATTACAGTTGTCATCAGAAGTTGTCTATGATCATGGGCAAGACAACCCTCAGAGGGTGACAATTAGGTATGTTATACATATGGAAAAATTTGGCTAGCATCCAATTAGACATGTTATACATAGTTCACAATTAGGAGATCGCAGACCATACAATTTCACATAAAAATGCACTACTCCTAAAATATCAAGGTAAGTGCAAGATTATTTATTGAATATAGTTTAGTCACATGATACAACTATCCCACAACTCTAAAGTAGAGAGACCAACATGGAAAAACAAACTTAAAATCGATCGATGCACTCACTTTCATGGGAATTTAATGAAAATTTTCTTATACAATGCACTTTTACCCACATCTTGAGATCACATGAAAATGGTATTCATAATATAGTTTTCTTGGTGAAGTAATTCATTTTTCATACATTTGACCAGAAACATACCTTGCATGAATTTTGAAGGAAATCCCACTCAAATTATCAGAGAATCTCGAGGTGATCTCATTAAAAAAGTATGTTTCTCCTTATAATTTGATTATTCTTTCTCTTCACTGTATTTTGTATATAAATTCATTTCAATTCATTCATATCATATATACTCCAGCTCCTAGTTCCAATTTAAAGGTCAAGTTATCATCATCATTTTTTGTTCTTTATTTGGAAAGTTCTTGTGGTAATTTGAAGAGTTTGCAAGAGACGGGAATCTCAAATAGTTGTTGACCGGGCTAATGAAAGTTTTATAAGTAAAATGTGAGGCTTCAATCCCCAATGTCTGAAAATTCGCCATGCATTCAGGGGCTAGAATGGTCATCCTTCACCCACATTTATCATGAGCTCAATCAACTAGCAGATAAGCTCTCCGAGGAGGCATTCAATTAGTAGCCAGCTGATGAATTAATAGCAAGATCAAGGTTGTGGCACACCCAAAAAAAAGGCAACTTGCAAAATTTAAGCTAACAAAAACCCTAACTCATGAAGCTGACAACTTGTCTCCCTCAAGGACCACTGCCTTCTCCTTCATCAGGCAATACTTCCTCAACAACTCACTAAATTGCATCATTTCTATACTCCCAAAAATCTATTTATGTTATTGTGCCCATAACATTTTTCGAATAATATGATGTTTCATAGGTGAATGTCAAATGCCAATTTACTATTTGAAAACCAAATTTTCATCCCTTGTACCTAATGAGCCTTCTTCATTGAATTTTTTTTTAATGGTGTTTTGTTTACTATTTTTTATCATTCAATGATATCTTATATGTCAAGATTCTTCTAAATTTCATGCCTTACAGTGTTTCCTTTGCAACATCTAGTGCAATTGCTAGTTTAAATTTTTTCACATATGTAAAAAGATAAAAAAATTTAGTTCATGGAATGTAGCTCAATTGACAATCACCTTGTTATGAAGTATCATGTTAAAACATGAGATTCAAAGTTCAAATCCCCTTGAGTGGCCAACCAAAAAATAATATTTTTTATCTATCTATTTATTATATTTTTAGAATGTGGTTTTAATGAAAAAAGAAAAATATAATATAAAAGAAATAAATATCATGACATGATCAAATTTCATGTGGTTTGAATATCTATTTTTAAAAATAAAAAATATAATTATCCACTATCCACTCATGGATATTTCAATGAAAACCTCTGAATGCTACTGATTTTGTCTTAATTACTAACTATCTTAAATGGGTTTCGTCTTAATTGTCATTGTCTTAAGTAGCCATTGTCTTAAATATTTTTGTCTTAAGGTGCTTTTGTCTTAAATAAAAAAATTTGTCTTAATTTTTTTTTCTCAAATTGCTTTTGTCTTAAAAATATTTTGTCTCAAAGTGCTTTTGTCTTAAATGTAAAGTTTTGTCTTAAAATGTTTTTGTCTCAAACTGTTTTGGTCTTAAATATAAAGTTTTGTCTTAAAAATACTTTTGTCTTAAATTTTTGTCTTAATATTTTTTGTCTCAAATTTTTTTGTCTTAAATATTTTTGTCTCAAATCTTGTTTGTCTTAAATATAAAGTTTTGTCTCAAACTATTTTTATCTTACACTATTTTTGTCTTAAATTTTATCTTGAAAACAATTCAATTGATATTAAATTTTAATATAAAATAACTAAAATAAAAAGCCACTTTTTAAAACAAAAGATTTCTTTTGTCTTGAAAAAATGTCTTAAACACCCCAAAAGTAGTATTGAATTCATTCACTACTATAAATTTCAAGCAAATCTATAGTGAAAACAATTCGCAGGCGGACAGGTTATCAAAAAAAAGGTTTGAATGGAGTTTTGGATGTAATGTATTACCAGCTGATAAACAAGGAAGGAAAAAGGGCAACAGATATGGTGAAATTCTCTTGAGCAGAGTTATGTTGACAGAAACTCTCGAGAAGACTCTCGAACGAGAGTTTTAAAAACTCTCATCCGAAAGTTTTTTCAACTCTCATCCAAGAGTTTTATTCGTATAATAAAACACCAAAATTATTAAGTTGTTAGAATTGGTACTTTATTTTATATAAAACTCTCGGTACTTTAAAATTGGTACTTTATATAATTTTAATAGTACTTTAGTAAAATTAAAAAATGATAAAAAATAATAAAATTATAATTTTATTTTAAATTAAATTTTATTATTATTAATGATAAAAAATACATGAAGATTTAATTAAATAAAATTTGTTACAATATTTTGTAATATCAATATTATATAAAAAACTAAAAATATTTTATATAAAACTAGTTGATATATTAATAAATAAAATAAAATTATAAAACATAAATCAAAATAAAAACAACTATATATATGTAATATTTTTTTTGAAATTAATGAATAAATTTAAATTTAAAAAACAATTGACTAAATGCAATGAGGTGATAAAAGAGACAATGCATAGCACCTTAATATCGTTATAAATTCTTGGAAATCTCGAGAACTTTTTGAAGTGAGATGAGCTTCTTGGAATGGGTAACTTTATCTTCCACTTCAGTTTCACACGATTAACTTGAAAGGAAGTCTATTTTCCTAGGTATGGATGTAAGGGGATAAACAATATTATTTGAACATTGAGTGAGATGCCCTTCTTGGAATGGGTCCTCTTATCTTCCACTTTAGTTTCACAAGATTAAATTGAAATGAAGTCTATTTTCCTAGGTATGGATGTAAGGGGATAAAGAATATTATCCGAAAAGGAAAGGAATGTTAAGTGTGACATTCCAAGCAGAAGTGTATGGGATTGGAGAATTATGTTATTGCAGAAAACTAACCCTTGACCCCTTAACCCTTGACCCATAACCCTTGACCCATAACCTTTGACCCCTTAAACCCTAATTCCTAACCCCTAAACCCTTCACCCCCTAAACCTTAAACCTCTAAACCCTTAACCCCTAACCCATTTACACTCACTAAACCTCTAAATCCCTAACCCATTTAACCCCTAAACACTTAACCCCTACCCCTAACACGTTAACCCCTAACCCATTTAAGCACCTAAACCCCAAAACCCCTAACTTCTAACCCCTAAAATACTTAACTTCTAAATCCCCTAACCCCCTAAACCTATAAACCAATCCTAACCCATTTAACCCCCTAAACCTCAAAACCCCTAACCCCTTAAACCCTAATTCCCAACCCATAACCCTTGACCCCTTAAACCCTATTTCCCAACCCCTAAACCCTTAACCCCTAACCCCTTAAACCCTAATTCCCAACCCCTAACCAATTCAACACCCTAAACCCCTAAAAACCTAACCCATTTAAGTGTGGATTGCATTTAACCCCCAAAACCCTAACCCGTAAAACCTAAAATCCTTCACTGGTAAATCCCCTAACCCCCTAAACCTCTAAACCTGTAACCCATTTAACCCCCGAAACCCTAAACCTCTAAACCCTTAACCCCTAACCCCTTAAACTCTAATTCCCAACCCCTAACCAATTCAACACCCTAAACCCCTAAAAACCTAACCCATTTAACCCCATTAACCCCTAAAATCCTTAACTACTAAATCCCCTAACCCCTTAAACCTCTAAACCAACCCTAACCCATTTAACCCCTTAAACCCTAATTCCCAACCCATAACCCATTCAACCCCTTAAACACCTAGTCCTCTAACCCCTTAACCCTTGACCCCTTAAACCCTAATTCCTAACCCCTAACCCATTTAACCCCCTAAACCCTAAACCTCTAAACCCTTAACCCCTAACCCATTTACCCCCACCAAAACTCTAAACCCCTAACCCATTTAACCCCTAAACCCTAAACCCCTAAACCCTAAAACCCTAAACCCTAAAACCCCTAAACCTCTAAACCTGTAACCCATTTAACCCCCTAACCCCTAAACCCTTAACCCCTAAAACCTTAAACCCTAATTCCCAACCCATAACCCTTGACCCCTTAAACCCTAATTCCTAACCCCTAAACCCTTAACCCCCTAAACCCTAAACCTCTAAACCTTTAACCCCCTAAACCCTAAACCTATAAACCCTTAACACCTAACCAATTTACCCCCACTAAGCCTCTAAACCCCTAACCCATTTAACCCCTAAACCCTAAACCTTTAAACCCTTAACCCCTAACCCATTTAAGCCCCTAAACCCCAAAACCCCTAAGCAATTCAACACCCTAAACCTCTAAAAACCTAACCCATTTAAGTGTGGATTCCTTTTAACCCCCAAAACCCTAACCCCTAAAATCCTTCATTGCTAAATCCCCTAACCCCTAAAACCTCTAAACCTGTAACCCATTTAACCCCCTAAACCCTAAACCTCTAAACCCTTAACCCCTAACCCCTTAAACCATAATTCCCAACACATAACCCTTGACCCCTTAAATCCTAATTCCTAACCCCTAAACCCTTAACCCCTAACCCATTTAACCCCACTAAACCTCTAAACCCCTAACCCTTAACCCCTAACCCATTTAACCCCACTAAACCTCTAAACCCCTAACCCATTTAACCCCTGAACCCTAAACCTCTAAACCCTTAACCCCTACACATAACCCGTTAACCCCTAACCCATTTAAGCCCTTAAACCCCAAAACCCCTAACCCCTTAAACCCTAATTCCCAACCCATAACCCTTGACCCCTTAAACCCTAATTCCTAACCTCTAAACCCTTAACCCCTAACTCTTTAAACCCTAATTCCCAACCCCTAACCAATTCAACACCCTAAACCGCTAAAAACCTAACCCATTTAAGTGTCGATTCCATTTAACCCCCAAAAACCCTAACCCCTAACCCCTAAAATCCTTCATCGCTAAATCCCCCAACCCTTAAACCCTAATTCCCAACCCCTAACCAATTCAACACCCTAAAACCCTAAAAACCTAACCCATTTAACCCCATTAACCCCTAACTTCTAACCCCTAAAATCCTTAACTGCTAAATCCCCTAGCCCCTTAAACCTCTAAAACAACCCTAACCCATTTAACTGCCTAAACCCTAAACCTATAACCCCTTAAACCCTAATTCCCAACCCATAACCCATTCAACCCCTTAAACACCTAAACCTCTAACCCCTTAACCGTTGAAACCTTAAACCCTAATTCCTAACCCCTAACCCATTTAACCCCCTAAACCCTAAACCTCTAAACCCTTAACCCCTAACCCATTTAAGCCCCTAAACCCCAAAACCCCTAACCCATATGACCCCTTAAACCCTAAACATATAATCCCCTAACATATAAACCCCTAAACCCTAAACATATAAAATCCTAAACATATAAACCCTTAAAAAATTTTATTAAAACATTTAATAAAACTCTCGACCGAGAGTTTCATCGGGTAAACTCTCGGGCGCAAACTCTCAGCCGAGAGTTTGGCCACGCGGTTAAATGTAACTTTAGGTGGGTTAAACTCTCGGTCGAGAGTTTTATAAATGTCACGTCTGAGACATTATCTCGGCCGAGAGTTTCTGGTCAACGAAAAACACAGAAAATTCTACAGTTTTCAGGAACCTGAAACTTTGGAGGGACGAAACAATTACAAAAACAAAATTTTATATGTCAGACCAAGTACCATTAGATTCATCTTTGAATCTAGTTTCTGATGATGTGAGATTTGTGGAGTTTCATTAAAAAAATCAATTTTTTATTAATTTTTAACTAAATTGTGTCACTATGGAATTTCATTGTTCGAAAAATTGCACTGAATGAAAATTCAATAACTTTCAAATGACGAAACCAAAAAATTCAGAAAAATCATATTTTATTTCCTCTTCCTGTCTACTTCAAAATGGTACTCTCTTTTTTCTTATTGATGATCACATTGAAAAGAAAATCTAGGGATCATAAAATGTACTGAAACATCACTATTTTTTTGTCTTCATCCATTTCAAAAAATAATAAAAAATAGTGATTTAATATGAAAATTACCGAAAAATAGTCTGTGCACTAGTGCAATATATGCAGATTATGATTCTATGGTTTTTTACCAAAAAATGAATAACCTTCCCTAAAAAAAGTTAGGGATCATAAAGTGACTATTTATGTTTGCCTAAAAATTTCAAGTATATGCAGTTAGTAAACAAGAAATTGACCCATCTATATGTCAATATTTTTTTTTTTTTAAATATGGGTATGGAGGAAAGACAATTCTCTACAAATCTTGTTTTTATGTCAAAGCATAATTTGCAACAAAAATATGAGTTTAGTGGAGTTGAAGTTGAAAAACATAGAAAATTACAATTTTCAACGTCAAAAAAGGGCAAAAAGTGTTTCCCAACTTCACATTTTCAAGTCACATGATACAACTATCCCACAACTCTAAAGTAGAGAGACCAACATGGAAAAACAAACTTAAAATCGATCGATGCACTCACTTTCATAAACATTTTCTTATCTAATGCACTTTTACCCACATATTGAGATCACACGAAAATGGTATTCATAATAAAGTTTTCCGGGTGAAGTAATTCATTTTTCCTGCAAGATCAAGTTACGTAGCTATAATGTCTTGTGTTTTTTTGTACATCTGACCAGAAACATACCTTGCATGAATTTTGAAGGAAATCCCACTCAAATTATCAGAGAATCTCGAGGTGATCTCATTAAAAAAGTATGTTTCTCCTTATCTGTTGATTATTCTTTCTCTTCACTGTGTTTTGTATATAAATTCATTTCAATTCATTCATATCAGATATACTCCGGCTCCTGGTTCCAATTTAAAGGTCGAGTTATCATCATCGTTTGTTGTTCTTTATTTGGAAAGTGCTTGTGGTAATTTGAAGAGTAAGAGATGGGAATCTCAAATAGTTGTTGACTGGGCTAATGCAAGTTTTATAAGTAAAATGTGCGGCTTCAATACCTGATGTCTCAAATTTCACCATGCATTCAGGCGCTAGAATGGTCATCCTTCACCCACATTTATCATGAGCTCAATCAACTAGCAGATAAGCTCTCTGAGGAGGCATTCAATTAGTAGCCAGCTGATGAATTAACAGCAAGATCAAGGTTGTGGCACACCCAAAAAAAAGGCAACTCGCAAAATTTAAGCTAACAACAACCCCTACTCATGAAGTTGACAACTTGTCTCCCTCAAGGACCACTGCCTTCTCCTTCATTAGGCAATACTTCCTCAACAACTCACTCAATTGCATCATTTCTATACTCCCAACAATCTATTTATGTGTTTGTGTCCATAACATTTTTCGAATAATATGATGTTTCATAGGTGAATGTCAAATGCCAATTTACTATTTGAAAACCAAATTTTCATCCCTTGTACCTAATGAGCTTTTTTCATTGAATGGTGTTTTGTTTACTATTTTTTATCATTCAATGATATCTTATATGTCAAGATTCTTCTAAATTTCATGCCTTACAGTGTTTCCTTTGCAACATTTGGTGCAATTGCTAGTTTAAATTTTTTCACATATTTGAAAAAGTAAAAATTTTTAGTTCATGGAATGTAGTTCAATTGACAGTCACCTTGTTATGAAGTATTATGTTAAAACATGAGATTCAAAGTTCAAATCCCCTTGAGTGGCCAACCAAAAAATAATATTTTTTATCTATCTATTTATTATATTTTTAGAATGTGGTTTTAATGAAAAAAGAAAAATATAATATAAAAGAAATTAATATCATGACATGATGTTTTAATGAAAAAAGAAAAATATAATATAAAAGAAATAAATATCATGACATGATCAAATTTCATGTGGTTTGAATATCTATTTAAAAAAATATATATATAATTATCCACTATCCACTCATGGATATTTCAATGCAAACTTGTGAATGCTACTGGTTTTGTCTTAATTGCTAACTATCTTAAATGAGTTTTGTCTTAATTGTCGTTGTCTCAAGTAGCCATTGTCTTAAATATTTTTGTCTCAAAGTGCTTTTGTCTTAAATAAAAAATTTTGTCTTAAATTTTTTTTTTTCTCTCAAATTGTTTTTGTCTTAAAAATATTTTGTCACAAAGTGCTTTTGTCTTAAATGTAAAGTTTTGTCTTAAAATGTTTTTGTCTCAAACTGTTTTGGTCTTAAATATAAAGTTGTCTTAAAAATACTTTTGTCTTAATTTTTTTTGGTCTCAAATTGTTTTTGTCTCAAATCTTGTTTATCTTAAATATAAAGTTTTGTCTCAAACTATTTTTGTCTTACACTATTTTTGTCTTAAATTTGATCTTTAAAACAATTCAATTGATATTAAATTTTAATATAAAATAACTAAAATAAAAAGCGACTTTTTAAGACAAAATATTTCTTTTGTGTTGAAAAAATGTCTTAAAACACCCCAAATGTAGTACTGAATTCATTCACTACTATACTTTTCAAGCACATCTATAGTGAAAACAATTCACAGAGAGACAGGTTATCAAAAAAAAGGTTTGAATGGAGTTTTGGATGTAATGTATTACCAGCTGATAAACAGGGAAGGAAAAAGGGCAACAGATATAGTGAAATTCTCTTGAGCAGAGTTTTTAATGGTAACAACTGTCTTTTTGCCTATGTTTTGGGTCACTTTTTTGCCTCATATGAGAGCTATTATCTTTTTTTTGCAGAAGGAGGGATATCAGATTTTTGGATTTGAGTAATGAAAGTATCCTCCTAGGAAATCTTTTGGGAAGGCGGAAAACAAACACTGATGGCATCAATCACCACGTGAAACATATAGCTGTTTCTGATTGTGTGAGATGTCGAATATGGTTCAGCATTTTTTTTTTAAATTAACTTTAATATTCGTAAAAAAGAATTAACGTACAAAATGACAAAAAGTAATATATGAAGAAATGTAAAATTCTCAAAATTATCAAATAAATCCATATAATAATTCATAAAGTTATCAAAATGATCTGGTACATAATACAAAGCAGAATTATTTCTTTAAAATTATCAAATAAATCCATATAATAATTCATAAAATTATCAAATAAATCCATATAATAATTCATAAAATTATCAAAATGATCTAGTACATAATATAAACCAGAATTATTTCCGCCTGAGGCTTCACAGCGCTCAGACGGCTGTGAAGCCTGGTTCTTGGGAAGTTGTGGTTGCAAATGGAGGTGTCTCCGCCATGCATATGACCACGACCTTCAAAAATACAGTGGTCATGTTTGATCGCACGGACTTCGGTCCTTCGCAACTGCGCCTCCCAAATGGACGTTGCAGAGACGATATAAACGATGAAGCGCTCACGCACGACTGCTGGGCTCACTCCATTGAATACAACATCGCCACCAACAATCTCAGGCCGTTGACGGTCATGACTGATACCTGGTGTTCATCTGGCGCCTTTGCATCCAACGGAACTTTGGTCAGCACTGGTGGATTCAACGACGGAGCCAAGGCTGTTCGATCTTTTGTACCCTGTGCTAATTCTGCGTGCGATTGGAATGAAGGTGCCTCTAATCCACTTAAGGAGAATCGATGGTATGCTTCCAATCAGATCCTTCCTGACAATAGAATTATTGTTGTGGGAGGCAGGCGAGCTTTCTCCTACGAGTTCGTGCCTGGAGGCCAATCATATACGTTGCCGTTTCTTTCACAGACTAACACTGCCAATGTGGAGAACAATCTCTATCCTTTTCTTCATCTCTCCTCCGATGGAAATCTCTTCATCTTCGCCAACAAGGATTCCATCTTATTTGATTACACAACAAATAGGGTTGTAAAGACATTTCCCAGGATGCCAGGTGGACCCAGAAATTACCCCTCCTCTGGTTCATCTGCTATGCTGCCACTCTCAGCTTCTAATGGATTTCAGAGGATAGAAATTCTCATCTGTGGTGGTGCTCCTGACAATGGTTACACCTCAGCAAATGCTGGGAATTTCGTGGACGCTCTTCAAAGCTGTGGAAGAATTGTTATTACAGATCCCAACCCAGTTTGGGCTATGGAGAATATGCCTGCACCCAGAGTTATGGGAGACATGCTCATCCTCCCCAACGGTGAAATTCTGATAATCAATGGGGCCGAAAAAGGGACGGCAGGTTGGGAGCTTGCAACGAATCCGGCCCTTGCTCCCTATTTATACAGACCTAATGCATTAGCAGGGCAGCGATTTACAATACTGGCCGCCTCCACCATTCCGAGAATGTATCATTCCAGTGCAAATGTATTGCCTGATGGGAGGATTTTTGTGGGAGGCTCCAACACTCACGTTGGTTACGTCTTTCCAACGGAGCTTCGTCTGGAAGCATACAGCCCTTATTATTTGGACGAATCCTACAGCACCTACACGCCTTCTATCGTTTCCCTATCTAAAGATGATGTGAGCTATGGTACAAGATTCACGCTTCAATTCACTGTTTCAAGTTATGCTCCTAACAATATTCAGTTCACCATTTACAGTCCATCCTTCACAACTCATGCATATTCCATGAATCAGAGGCTGCTCGTGCTTGCCTCAACGACACCGAAGAGGGTAAGAGGAATATATATTGCCATAGTCACAGCACCTCCGAATTCTATCGCAGCGCCGGCTGGATACTACATGCTATCAGTCGTTAACAATGGAATTCCGAGCGTCGCCAAATGGATTCATTTGTCTTAACCAGAAGTGTATCATATACGTTTCCCAGGGCATATCAATGTCATATTCGTTGTTGTGTTTAAACATATGGCGGACTAAAGAACTATTCTTTTGCGCATGAATTCGAAGAGCATAAATAACGACACTGTTGTTGTTTCTAACTTGTATTCTTTCATTTGATTATGACCTTTTTTATATGTTGTACAGAATGGTTACTTGGATGGCTCCAGAAGATTGCAGTTTTCACAAATGAGTCAAAACTGAACATAAAATGCATATGTTAATAACATCTCACTACTATATGTGACGGTGTTTTGAACATTTTTAAGACAAAATAAATCTTATTTGAATTTATTTATATTAAAATTTAATATCAATTGAATTGTCTTAAAAAGATAAAATTTAAGACAAAAAATAGTTTGAGACAAAACTTTAGATTTAAGACAAAAGTAATTTGAGATAAAATATTTAGAACAAAAGCACTTTGAGACAAAAATATTTAAGGCGGAGACTTCTATTTAAGACAATGACAATTAAGACGAAACCCATTTAAGATAGTTAGCAATTAAGACAAAATCATTAGCATTCACAAGTTTGCATTGAAATATCCATGAGTGGATAGTGGATAATTATATTTTTTATTTTTAAAAATAGATATTCAAACCACATGAAATTTGATTGTGTCATGATATTTATTTCTTTTATATTAAATTTTTCTCTTTTCATTAAAACCACATTCTAAAAATAGATAAAAAAAAAAAATATTATTTTTTGGTTGGCCACTCATGGGGATTTGAACTTTGAATCTCATGTTTTAACATAATATACTTCATAACAAAGTTATTGTCAATTGAGTTACATTCCATGAACTAAAATTGTTTATTTTTTTAAATATGTGCAAAAATTTAAACTAGCAATTACACCAGATGTTGCAACGGAAACATTGTAAGGCATGAAATAGAGAAGGATCTTAACATATAAGAAATCATTGAATGAAAAAAATTAGTAAACAAAACACCATTCAATGAAGAAGGCTCATTAGGTACAAGGGATGAAAATTTCATTTTCAAATAGTAAATTGGCATTTGACATTCACATATGAAACATCAAATTATTCGAAAAATGTTATGGGCACAATAACATAAATAGATTGTTGGGGGTATAGAAATGATGCAGTTGAGTGAGTTGTTAAGGAAGTATTTCCTGATCAAGGAGAATGCAATGGTCCTTGAGGGAGACAAGTTGTTAGCTTCATGAGTAGGGGTTGATGTTAGCTTAAATTTTGCGAGTTGACTTTTTTTGGGTGTGCCACAACCTTGATCTTGTCGATAATTCATCAGCTGGCTACTAATTGAATGCCTCCTCGGAGAGCTTATCTGCTAGTTGATTGAGCTCATGATAAATGTGGGTGAAGGATGTCTATTCTAACTCCTGAATGCACGGCCAAATTTGAGACATTAGGGATTGAAGCTACACATTTTACTTATAAAACTTGCATTAGCCTGGTCAACAACTATTTGAGATTCCCGTCTCTTGCAAACTCTTCAAATTACCACAAGCACTTTCCAACTAAAGAACAACAAACAATGATGATAACTTGACCTTTAAATTAGAACTAGAAGCTTGAGTATATCTGATATGAATGAATTGAAATGAATTTATATACAAAACACAGTGAAGAGCAAGAATAATCAACATATAAGGAGAAACATACTTTTTTAATGAGATCACCTGGAGATTCTCTGATAATTTGAGTGGGATTTCCTTCAAAATTTCTGCAAGGTATGTTTCCGGTCAGATGTACGAAAAAACACAAGACATTAAAGCTACGTAACTTGATCTTGCAGAAAAAATGAATTACTTCACCCAAAAAACTTTATTATGAGTACCATTTTTGTGTGATCTCAAGATGTGGGTAAAGTGAATTATATAAGAAAATAAAAATGTTCATGAAATTCCCATGAAAGTGAGTGCATCGATTTATTTTAAGTTTGTTGTTGCATGTTGGTCTCTCTACTGTAGAGTTGTGGGATAGTTGTATCATGTGACTAAACTATATTAAATAAATAATCTTGCACTTACCCTGATATTTGAGGAGTACTGCATTTTTATGTGCAATTGTATGGTCTGCGATCTCCTAATTGTGAACTATGTATAACATATCTAATTGAATGTTAGCCAAAGTTTTCCATAGGTATAACATACCCAATTTTCACCCTATGAGGGTTATCTTGCCCATGATCAGAAACAACTTCTGATAACAACTATAATCAGTGCTATAATCAAGGCCACTTATAATGCTTCTTCTAGAGTTTAAAAACACCTCCTTCGAAGAATCTATAAATAAATAAAACTAGAAGAAATGTTTAGTATAGGTAGAAAACAACTAACTTATTATCTTGAGGTGGAAAATTCCAGACCAATTGAAAGAAGCGAGAAAATAGGAGTGTCATAGATAAATCGGGACAATTGTGCAACTTTTCAAGGATGCAACGAGAATGTTTTCTATACATAATAAGAAATTATTTGAAAATGAGAAGATACTACAGTGGGCATGCCTGAAGAAGAACCAAAGAAATCAAATTCAATAAAAGGAGGCAGCCACACTCCAAATCTCTTCTCTAAAACCACACTCTGACCATTCAATCATGAAGCCTACAAATTTACTTGACCTAATTAACTTACTAACAAATTCAACAAAACCAACATACTACAATTCATTTAATTCACCCCAAAGAATCAAATTAACAATTATTGTGATTGCACATTTTGTTTTTCATTTTATTTAAAAGGTTGAAATTCTCTCAAGAGCATATAGAATATATCCAAGAGTTAAAAAAATGGAAAATTTTCCTACCTCCATAAGGTATCATCACACTTGGATAGAATATAGCAACCAAACGTGCCCAGTCTGGATTCATTTGTCTTAACCAGGAGTATATCATACTCCTTTTCTGGGGGCATATCGATGTCATATTCGTTGCTGTGTTTAAACATGACAGGATAGGAGACCTTAACGCATTAAATTGAAGGCAACAAATAGCTGTGACCATTTTTCATTAAAACATTTTAAGTAACATATTCTTTCATTTGGTTATGGAGAGCCTTTTTTTACATATGTTGTCGAGAATATGGTTACTTGGATGGCTTTGTAGGATAGAATTGGCCCAAATTAGTCAAAACTATAGACCATAAAATGCATATGTTAACTAACATCTCACTACTATATGTAGCGGTGTTTTAAGACATTTTTTTAAGACAAAATAAATCTTATTTTAGTTATTTTATATTAAAATTTAATATCAATTGAATTGTCTTAAAAGATAAAATTTAAGACAAAAATAGTTTGAGACAAAACTTTAGATTTAAGACAAAAGTAATTTGAGACAAAAGTATTTAAGACAAAAATATTTAAGACAAAAGCACTTTGAGACAAAAATATTTAAGACAAAACTTATATTTAAGACAATGGCCACTTAAGACAATGACAATTAAGTGGAAACCCATTTAAGATAGTTAGCAATTAAGACAAAATCATTAGCATTAAGAAGTTTGCATTGAAATATCCATGAGTGGATAGTGAATAATTATATTTTTATTTTTAAAAATAGCTTTTCAAACCACATGAAATTTGATCATGTCATGATATTTATTTCTTTTATATTATATTTTTCTTTTTTCATTAAAACCACATTCTAAAAATATAATAAAAAATAGATAAAAAAATCTTAATTTTTGGTTGGTGACTCAAGGGGATTTGAACTTTGAATCTCATGTTTTAACATAATATAACTTCATAACAAAGTGATTGTCAATTGAGTTACATTCCATGAACTACAATTGTTTATTTTTTTAAATATGTGCAAAATTTTAAACTAGCAATTGCACCAGATGTTGCAACGGAAACATTATAAGGCATGAAATAGTGAAGAATCTTAACATATAAGAAATCATTGAATGATAAAAATTAGTAAACAAAACACCATTCAAAAAAATATTCAATGAAGTAGGCTCATTAGGTACAAGGGATGAAAATTTCGTTTTCAAATAGTAAATTGGCATTTGTGAGTCACATACACTACATGTGGAGTGTTTTAAGACATTTTTTAAGACAAAAGAAATCTTTTTGTCTGTCACTGCCTATTTTAGTTATTTTATATTAAAATTTAATATCAATTGAATTGTCTTAAAGATAAAATTTAAGACAAAAATAGTGTAAGACAAAAATAGTTTGAGACAAAACTTTATATTTAAGACAAAAATTATCTGAGACAAAAATATTTAAGACAAAAACAATTTGAGACAAAAAAAAATTAAGACAAAACTTTATATTTAAGACAAAAACAGTTTGAGACAAGAACATTTTAAGACAAAACTTTATATTTAAGACAAAAGCACTTTGAGACAAAAAAAAATTTAAGACAAAAGCAATTTGAGACAAATTTTTTTTAAGACAAAAGCACTTTGAGACAAAAATATTTAAGACAATGGCGAGTTAAGACAATGCCAATTAAGACGAAACCCATTTAAGATAGTTAGCAATTAAGACAAAATTATTATCATAAGTTTGCATTGAATATTCATGAGTGGATAGTGGATAATTATATTTTTTATTTTTAAAAATAGATATTCAAATCACATGAAATTTGATCACGTCATGATATTTATTTATTTTATATTATATTTTTCTTTTTTCATTAAAACCACATTCTAAAAATATAATAAATAAATAAATAAATAATATTATTTTTTGGTTGGCCACTCAAGGGGATTTGAACTTTGAATCTCATGTTGCAACATAATATAACTTCATAACAAAAATATAATAAATAAATAGATAAAAAATATTATTTTTTGGCTGGCCACTCAAGGGAATTTGAACTTTGAATCTCATGTTTTAACATAATATAATTTCATAACAAGGTGATTGTCAATTGTTTTTTTAAATATGTGCAAAAATTTAAACTAGCAATTGCACCAAATGTTGCAAAGGAAACACTGTAAGGCATGAAATATAGAAGAATCTTGACATATAAGAAATCATTGAATGATAAAAATTAATAAACAAAACACCATTCAAAAAAATATTCAATGAAGAAGGCTCATTAGGTACAAGGGATGCAAATTTGGTTTTCAAATAGTAAATTGGCATTTGATATTCACCTATGAAACATCAGATTATTCGAAAAATGTTATGGGCACAATAACATAAATAGATTTTTGGGGGTATAGAAATAATGCAGTTGAGTTAGTTGTTGAGGAAGTATTGCCTGATGAAGGAGAAGGTAGTGGTCCTTGAGGGAGACAAGTTGTCAGCTTCATGAGTAGGGGTTGTTGTTATCTTAAATTTTGCGAGTTGTCTTTTTTTGGGTGTGCCACAACCTTGATCTTGCTAATAATTCATTAGTTGGCTACTAATTGAATGCCTCCTTGGAGAGCTTATCCACTAGTTGATTGAGCTCATTATAAATGTGGGTGAAGGATGACCATTTTAGCTCTTGAATGCACAGCCGAATTTGAGACATCAGGGATTGAAGCTACACATTTTACTTATAAAACTTGCATTAGCCCGGTCAACAACTATTTGAGATTATCGTCTCTTGCAAACTCTTTAAATTACCACAAGCACTTTCCAAATAAAGAAAAACAAACAATGATGATAACTCGACCTTTAAATTGGAACCAAGAGCCGGAGTATATCTGATATGAATGAATTGAAATGAGTTTATATACAAAACACACTGAAGAGCAAGAATAGTCAATGTATAAAGAGAAACATATTTTTTTAATGAGATCACCTGGATATTCTCTGATAATTTGAGTGGGATTTCCTTCAAAATTCCTGCAAGGTATGTTTTCGGTTAGATGTACAAAAAAACACGAGACATTATAGCTACGTAACTTGATCTTGTGGGAAAAATGAATTACTTCACCTATAGAACTTTATTATGAATACCATTTTTGTGCGATCTCAAGATGTGGGTAAAAGTGCATTATATAAGAAAATAAAAATGTTCATGAAATTCCCATGAAAGTGAGTGCATTGATCGATTTTAAGTTTGTTGTTCCATGTTTGTCTCTCTATTGTAAAATTGTGGGATAGTTGTATCATCTGACTAAATTATATTCAATAAATAATCTTGGACTTACCCTGGTATTTGAGGAGTAGTGCATCTTTATGTGCAACTTTATGGTCTGTGATCTCCTAATTGTGAACTATGTATAACATATCTAATTGGATGTTAGCCAAAGTTTTCCATAGGTACAACATACCCAATTTTCACCCTCTGAGGGTTGTCTTGCCCATGATCACAGACAACTTCTGATGAGAACTATAATTAGGCCACTTGCAATGCTTCTTCTAGAGTTTAAAGGAAACACCTCCTTGAAGAATAAATAAATAAATAAAACAAGAAAAAATGTTTTAACAATTTAGTTAGAAAACAACTAACAACCCTCTTGAGGTGGAAAATTCCAGCCCAATTGAAAGAAGCGAGAAAACTCAAGGTATTACAGAGGTAAATCAGGACAATTTTGCAACTTTTTCAAGGATGCAACATGAACTTTTTATGTACATAATAAGAAAATATTTGCAAACGAGAAGAAACCACAGTGGGCATGCACAAGAAGAAGAAAAAAAGAAATCAAAATCGATAAAGGAAGCACAACCACCGCTCCAAACTCGCTTCTCTAAAACACATACAACCGCAATAAATCCCACTGAAGCTTACAAATTTATCAAGCCCTAATTAACTTACTAACAAATTCAACAAGCCAACATGCTACAATTTGTTGAGTCACCCCCAAATCAATTAGTAATTATTGCATTAATGTACATTTTCTTGTAATTTTATTTAAAAGGTTTAAATTCTCTCAAGAGCGTATAGAATATATCCAAGAGTTAAAAAAATGGAAATTTTACCTACCTCCACAAGGTATCATCACACCCGGATAGGTGATAACATACAAGTCTAAATCTTCTACCTCTAAGTCTCATTGGCACTTCAACATGTCAATAACATACATGCAACAATGCTTAATGAGTTTTGTCTATTGGCTAAAGAGATGTACATCCATCCATCCAAAAATAAACATCTCAATTAATCCAACACCATAAATTGAGCTAAATAGTTCATCATCTTATTTCAAATATTACAATATGGTCTTATATTAGCTCACATATTCCTTGAATAGTTGAAAGCCAAACTTCCTTAGCACAGTAGACCAGAAAGATTTGTACTCTAAAAGACAAAAAAAGACAACAAACTAAAATAGGAACTTTAACTCTAATCCAAACACTTCATTCTTAGCAACATGATATCTAATGAAGATGATACGTGGAAAAAAAGGCTTCATATATTGTCTATCACATGTCAAATCGAGTGAACAAACACATGCATAGAACACATCAGAAATAGGGTTCATAGATCGACTTGTATTATATGGTTTCAAACCCTTCTTGTCTCCTTCAAGGGGGTTTCTTGAGGTCTTCAAAAATACTTCCTTTTGCTAACCAAATGGATTGTTTCTTTCACACATGTATGGAAATGTACTTTCCAAATCATATTGTAATAGATTCATAAGGTGATATTATTGATATTAACTACACCTTATTTGGAAACATCATTTTTATTGTAGGGGTTAATACCTTTCAATTGGATGTGGTTGGTGATGTGAAGACTACTCAACCTATAGTAAAGATTCATACTAACCCTAACAAGCTTATGGATGCTTGTTTATAAAGGGAGACGCCTCTAAAATTAACTCATTCGATTCTTTTTTTTTTCATGCTAATTATTGTTCTTAACTTTCCTTCTCCAAGGAGTTGAGACTATTTGCTTCATTTATTTTACATGGCCCAGTGAAAGAAGAAGAATGGAGATTGTCTCCACATCTTTTCCATTTCGCTAAGTAACAAATAAAAAGAGTAAAATTTTATATCCAATAGACTAATAACCTCTTGATACACCTTTAGTGAGCTATGCATAGCTCTCACTTATCACTATAGCTCAATGAAATGACATCTAATAGCTCCAAAACACCATTATAAATGGACTAGTTGTGAAGTTGTTAAATTATCACCTCCAAATGTTCAATTATCATGAATTTTGGGGGAGGGGGATCCTTTTGTGTATTGAACAGGGCAAGGGGACATAAGGGTAGCATGGATGGGTAGAAGTGAGAGGTTCGAGCATGGTTTACTGAGATCTGTAATCCTAACATTAGAGAATGAGAAGGAGCCTTAGGGCCTTATGGCATAGGGGCTAGGGGACCTATAGGTAAGGAAATGAGAGAAATTGATAGGGGAAACCCCAATAGTTGTGACAAGGGGATTAGGGGCCACATTATCACAACCCATACGCACTTAACCCATAACCACTAAAATACCTATCCCTTTAACCCAAAAGCCACAATCCCTTAACCCCTACACCCATAACTCATAACAAATTAACCCCTTGATCCCTTAAACCCAAAGCCACTAACCCTTTAACCCCTAACCCCTAACTTAGAATCCTCGAACCCCATAAACCCTAATCCCATATCCTCTTAAACCTTGATCCTTAACCCATAACCCCTAACCCCTAACCCCTTAACTTGCTGACACATAAATACCATAACCCTTAGGCACTTAACTCATAAATCGCATAACATGTAAGCCCTTGATAATTAATATTTAACCCCTGAATCCCTTAACCACTAAGCCATTAACCTCTAACCCTTAAACCCCCTATACCTCAATCCCCTAACCTCTAAATCCCATAATCCCTAACCCTTTACCCTTTAACCTTAACCCCTTGCTCTTAAACCCTTAAACCCCTTAACTCCTAGAACCCCTTATCCTTTCTCCCAAACCATAGGTACTCCAACACTAATATTCTTCAGCATATTGTGCTTTTTCCTGCTAACCGCTCCAAATACAACCTCTAAGAACTAGTAGGGCCCAAAGAAAACAACTACAAGTTCCCCAAATGCGATCTACATTTATGGACAATCACACTTCCCCAAAATGTCCTCCACATATTTGCCTTGGTATATTGGAGTTTGAAAAATACATAGGATGCCACAAGTAATCCTAATCATAAGACTCAACTTTCCTAATGACTAGGAGGCCTTAAAAATCAAACAACATCTTAACTTATGCCTAAAATTACTAAAATTTCCTATCCCAAATATGAAATTAGAAATTCTACAAAATTATAGGGCAACAAGGAAACCAACTTCCTCTTCTATAAATCTCTAAGACCTTCTAGAGGACAAATATAAATTTTGAAATAAATTGTTGAAATTATGCTCTTGTATCAATAGCTACCAATGTATCCTTGTAGGCCACCCCCTTTAACAATAGTAATACCAATGTCCTTTACCTAGAAGGAACTCCTTACATAATTCTCTCTTAGATCCCCTTAACCCATTGCAATGATTGTCTTTGATGCCTACCTAGTTGCAAGCACATTTTGAAGCAATTTAGCATATTCTTGGTTGAGGATTTCGATAAGTATGTGATTTTGTTGACATCTTGTGACTGTCCCATATGTGAATATATAAAATCATTTTTTTTGTACCAGTTTAAGGACTGATACCATCAGGTGTGTGTGCTAACATGGATGGAACACTAACTACATGTATATATTGTAATGTAAATGAATAATCTCTTTTGAAAAAGGCCCCACTCATGATGCCATTTCAAAAATTCTTGCACTCACCAATTGTGGTCAGATTTTAAGGTGCCATGTTCTCATAAGGGTAAACCTACCTATCTATCTCTTTAAATGCACACAACACACATGTTGGCTTGATCTTGTGCTTGTTGTGGGGAAAATTTTGTTGCAGTGGAACCCCCAAACCAGATTTATTTGGGTTGACCCTGATTTGAAAAGTAGATTTATAAAGGTTCTGCAAAGTACGTATATAAAAAATATGTCGAGTTATCCATAAATTTCCTGAGAGAAACTCCCCAACACAACAAGTAGAATACTTTTTGCAGCCAAAGAGATTAACTGTTGCTAGTTCTTTTTCAGAACTAGTACAAACTATAGACAATCCAAAATGCCTCATTTTTGGGCTATCAATATAGTATCCATTTAAATAGACACAAGCATAGGTTAATAACAGATACCTAACACAATCTCAATGAAATACTTTGAGTAGAGAGAGCGATGGTTATATATGTGGTTTAGTCGAAAATGGATTGATATCTTCCTCAATGTGGACTACCAGTTTGTTTTCCACTTCTTCAATCAGGTCATGGTTGTCTTGGATTCCCTTGTGACAATCTAAAACTACCAGTTCCAATGCCATCAACTCTATCCCAGTGACCTCCATTTCTTTGTTCAGTTCTTTCAGGCCCTTCTTGTTTCTAATTTCTCTCTTCCAATTTATAAACACATGCAAAAAAGCATTGACAGACCTCTTTCTTTAATGCAATGGATACAACGTAAATAATTATCCATGGAAAAAAATTCTCGGGGTCCTAAAATGGCTACAATGTAAATACTTCTCCAATGGCTACAACGTAAATGTTCCCTTGTGTTTCCCTGACAGTCCCTAACACTTCTTAGCACATGTTGGCACACCCTGGCACCTAGCACATCTTGGATGCATGTCGCCTTGACACTATAACATGACTTAGCACTGACTATCATACCATGTTACTCCCTCCTCGAGACACCTAGAACTCGCTAACACTCCCTGTCACACACTCTTATTCATTAATTTATGCATTTTGACCTAGTGCTCTGTTATGTTTTCCTGGCACTCCCTAACACTCCTTAGCACTCATTGGCAGACCTTGGCACTTGGAACATCTTTGTATGTTTCCCTAGTACTCTAACATGCCTTGGAAATTCCTAGAATATCATGTCACTCCCTTCTTAGCACACTTGGAATTGGTTGATACTTCATTTCCATGCATTTGAAACTAGTGCTCCCTTGTGTTTCCCTGACACTTGGCCCTCACTCTCCCTAGCATGTGTTCATGCGACACCTTGGCACTTGGCGCATCTTGGAATGCCTATCATGCCTTGGAATTGCATAGCATGTGTTAGTACTTCTAGGCATTTCCTTCCGCACCTTGGTATTCCTTAGATTTCATGCTTTCATAGATAGCCTTACTTTTTTTGCGACTTGGGAACCCAACCAAGTCATTAGAAAATCAATGTTGTGCCCAACCCAAAGTTTCCCTTTGTTTGAAACTAATTTTTCCAACCCTTTATGTAACCTTATGCTTACCTCCTACAAGTCTTATTTTGGCCTTATCCTAACATGATTTATCCTTGAGACACTTGGAATTCATTGACACTACTTGGCACACACTCTTATTCGTTTATTTCCATGCATTTTGACCTAGTTCTCCCTTGCGATGTCCTATCACTCCCTAATATTCCTCAACATCCATTCACACTTTTTGGCATGTGTTAGCATGCCTTTTCAATCCTTGGCATGCACCGACACTCCTTAGTTATCATTCCCTCACAATTACCCTTACTTTTTTTGGGACTTGGGAACCCAACCAAGTCTTGCCTTGACTATAAAAACTTGACCAAGTTATAGTTACTACAACTAGATTGTGCCTTGTTCACCTAAGAAATGACTATAAACCCTAACCCATTTAACCCCCTAAACCCCTAAACCCCTAACCCCTTAAACCCTAATTCCCGACCCCTTACCCATTTAACCCACTAAAACCCTAAAACCCTAATTCATTTAACCCCCAAAACCATAACCCCTAAAATCCTTAACTGCTAAATCCCCTAACCCCCTAAACCTATAAGCCCCTAACACATTTAACCCCCTAAACCTCTAACCCCTTAACCTCGAACCCCTTAAACCCTTAACCCCTAACCCCTAACCCCTAAAATCCTTAATTGCTAAATCCCCCAACCCCCTAAACCTCTAAAACCCTAAACCCATTTAACCCATAAACCCTAAACCTCTAACCCTTAATCCCTAACCCATTAAACCCTAATTCCTACCCCCTAACCCATTTAACCCCCTAAAACCCTAAAACCCTAAACCTCTAAACCCTTAAACCACTAAACCACTAACACTTAAACCCCTAACCCCTTGACCCATAAACCCCTACACCGTTAACGCTTAACCCATAACCCATTAACCCCTCACCCCTAACCCTTAAAATCCTTAACTACTAAATCCCCTAAGCCCTAAGCCCTTGGAGAGGGTGTGCTCAAGAAGGATCATTCTAGGAAACCGTGGTAGATGATCACTTCATAATAAATCCATACTTGTTTGACATATCGGGCTGAGAAGTTTACTCATTGCCTCTCAATCAACTAGTTAAGTTATGTATGCTTGTAATTGTAAATGAATCTTCCAACTAGCACAAGCTTTACTTGTAATTTATTAAATCTCTGGTTTAAATCTCTACCCCTCTAACCCCCCTTCAACCCACCAACAATATGTGGATGACACTCTTCTTATGGGCTCTCCCTCGGTCAAAGAAGTCCTTTCCTTCCAGAATATTCTTGTTGATTTTTCCCGGGCCTTTGGCACCTCCATCAATAAATCCAAATTAAAACTATTCTTCCTCAATACCTCCTAGACCATTCAACTCAACATAGCTCGCATTATAGGCTTTCAGCTCAGCTCCTTCCCCTCCAAGTACCTCAGAGTTCCCCTGACTGATAAACCCCTGGCCAAAGCCAACTAGGAATCTCTGCTCACCAAATTGAAAACAAAAAATATTTCCAATTAGACTTTCGGGTCCTTAAATCTCCTAGGCAGATTAGTCTTGGTCCGCTCAGTCCTGCAAGCCATTCCTCAATACTAGTACTCGATCATTGCTGCTCCCAAATCTCTTTCATGTTAGATGATCCAAAAATAATTTTATCATAGGTTATAGTATTTGAATAAAATAATTATTAATTTAAGATATTAAATTAATAATTATTATTCTAGAATATTTAATATATTTGTGAGATATTTAGAATTAGAAATTTGTTAATAAAAATTAAGACTCTAGAAAAGAGTCGTTTCCTAGGCTCTAAGTTAGGAGTGAAGTTAGTAGAGTGGTTAGAATCTCATTTATTGTAAATGGACACTTGTTTATTTTCCAAGTGATCCATAATTAGATTAAGTTAGAGCATAGAGAATATAAATAGGTTAGTTTCCTATTTTCATTGTAATGTGTAAAGAGAGAATGTGAGAGTGAGTTTACGTGTGTAAACTCCTGCAATTTGCCCTGTAATCTTTTTGCTTGATCAATAAAGTTGTGTGTCTGAGGACACTTCTGCACTTTCATGTGGTATCGGAGCCACGGTAATGCCATGAGGAGGAGATTCCAGCTCTGTCAGATCGTGGAAAACTCAACTCCGTTGAAGTGATCAGCAAAATATTGGTATGAAATTTGCAATTTTTTTTATTGTTTTTAGTTCTGCAAATTCTAAAATCATTTTTTTTAAAAAGGCAGCAACTGCAAATCTGTGTGTTTTTTTAAAAATTGTTTGAGTGAACAAAAAAGGAGAGCACTCATGCCAAGGTTTATTTTTTGATTGAATTAGTTTATAAGAAATCTGATATAGTGCTGTATAATTCCGGCCCTGCATCGACTTCCTCTGCTCTTGCAATAATAAACGCCGCAAGGAACATAAAGCCATTTTAATCTATCGCTCAGAAAGCATTTCGAAACATAATTTTGTGAACTGTCTTTTCATTTTCAAGCACTAATCCACGATTATAAGTTTCCAGTTTGATAATGCCATAACCAACTTGTATGTTAACGCTAGTTAAATCCAGCGTTTTCTGAAGTGCAACAACGTTTTAAATGAATCGAATCAGCAGAAACAACGTTTTTTTGGCTTTTTTTTATGTGGCTAAACAGCATTCAGTTGAGTTTGAGAACAATGTTTTCTGAATATCGATTCTGCATATATCTGATATCGATTGTGACAGTGTTTTCTGCACGTTGAAACAACCTTTTTAAAAATATTTTACAGCATTTTTTTCCTTCACAACGTTTTTGCCAGCGTTTTCATGTTGATGCAAGTGGATTTTGCATGTTTAAATTGAGCCAGCGTCCTCCAACGTTTTAAAGGCTTCAATCCAGCATTTGAAAGGCTTCAATTCCAGCGTGTTTGACAGCGTTTGAAAGGATTCAATCCTACATTTGAAAGGTGTTCATTTCAGCATGTTGGAACAGCGTTTGCATTTTAATTGGCATCGAATTTCATTGTCAGCGTTTTAAATTGAGCCAGCAGCGTTCAACAGAGTTTTTAATTGCCATCGATAGCGTGAATTAAGAACATTGTTTTTTTTGTAATTGGTGTGTTTTTTTTTAATTTGTAATTGTGATTTTCAATTAAAATCACATTTTAATATGGAGGAATAAGTAGAAATATTTTTTTGGAGCATTGTAATTGGAGTAATAAGGGTATTGTTTTTTGGAGTAATAAGGAGTTTTTTTTGTTCTGTAAATTTGTTTATGGAGTGACAGTGTGACTCAAAGTAATTTTACTTTGAGGGGGGGTAATTTTTTTTTTTTACCAGATTGTGCAAAAGCACCAATGTAAAAAGTCAAATTTTGAAAGTTGCCTTGTAAAAATTTGAGAAATTGACTAGAGCCAAGTGCAAAGCTCAGTCAATTTTCTCCTATTTCGACGACTATTCGAGGGTCAAGGCCAAGCCCCGATAGTTCGTTTTTTGCGTCGTGTGTTGCTGTTGTGTTGTGCATCTTGATTTTTTTTGGAGCTTGATTTGTGGTGTGAAGTCTTAACACTACAATGTCTAAGTTGATAAATTTCTTTTCTGATTCCAACAAACTTGAAGGCTCAAAATCTTACAAAACATGGCAACGCCTCATCGAAAGCACTCTTATTTATAATGAACTATGGCATGATATTTGTGATGGAGATGTAAAGCCAAATAAACCTATAGATGCAGTTGCGCTAGCAAAATGGGAAGTTAAAAAAGCCAAAGCATTAGCTCTCATTAAATCCTCTGTCAATGATGAAATGTATGTCCATATCGAAAATGCAAAAGATGCAAAAGATTCTTGGTCTTCTTTGAGAACTTTTGAAGAGTTGTTTGATACTCAGCCTCAATCAAAAAGAGTTGACCTACAATTAAAATTGTTGCATCAAAAATTGACTGAAGACGGAGATATTCTTGAATACATCTCTAGACTTAAGAATATTAAGCAGGAAATTGTTAATGCTGGTTTTCAAGCAGTTGATGATAGTTTTATGGTCACAATTTTAATTGCTGGGCTTCCTTCTTCCTACACACATTTTTTAGAAACTTTACAGCTCACTGGAAAGTTAGAAAAGCTAAAGTTTGATGAGCTCTGCGAAATTTTGACTCAACATGATAAAACTTTTGGGAAGAAAAATAAAGTTGGTGAAGATGTTTTTCTCACAGAAGCCAGTACTAGCAACTCCCCAGCTGAAAATTCCAAAAACAAAGGCAAAGGTAGTTTTAATCAAAATCAAACAACGCAAGGTCGTGGTCGCAGTCAACACAGAGGAAACAACTCCAACAGAGACTCAAATTCAGGCAGAAACAATTCTCAAGGCAGAGGCAACAATCAAAACAGAGGATCTCAGCAAGGCATAGGACAGAATCCAAGAAGAGGACAATCTCAAAACAGAGGACAAAGCAGAGGTCGAGGACAGTCTCAAGGCAGAGGATAGTCTCAAGGAAGAGGCACTGATTTGAGTCAAGTTGTTTGCAGGCGATGTAACAGAGTTGGTCACTATGCTTCAGATTGTCGCACATCTATCAATAAAATTTCTAAGTTTCAACAGCCTTCAGCACAGTTTGCAAATGATCAAGATCAAGATGATAATGACTCAGAATATGTCTTCACTTCTTCACCAGCAATCCAACTTTCCTCTTATGTTAAGAGTGATTATGAAGATGCTTGGATTTTGGATTCAAGAGAAACTCAACACATGACCTGTAGACGAGATTTATTTTGGAATTTTCAAGAGTGCCATCTTAACTCTATCTTTCTAGCAGATGATACAAAACATACGCCTTATGGAAAAGGTGCAGTCAAAGTTTTTCTCCCTGACATTGGAGAAAAAATTATTTCCAATGTGTGGTATGTTCCCACCTTTAAGAAAAATTTGTTGTCTTTGGTCATGATTCGACAAGATGGACATCAAATAATTATGGAATATGGCTTAGTTAAGATTAATTTAGTCAAACAGTGATGACAGGATATGAAGACGGAAAACTGTTAAGGATGAAAGGGACAGTTATTCCAAGGCATTCTGATTTTGCAGGGGATGTTTCTACAGGAATTTCACCTATAAGATTATGGCATGTAAGATATGGACATCTGAATTTTGATAGTCTTTCTCAATTGCAGAAACAAGGGATGGTTAAAGGACTTCCGACTTTCAACAAAGAAAATGCAAAATGTGAAGCTTGCATTTATGGCAAACAGAGTCGAGAAAGTTTTCCAACAAGTACATGGCGTGCAAACAGGGTGCTGAAACTAGTTCACAGTGATGTGTGTGGTCCACTTCAACCCTCATTAGGTGGTTGCAAATATTTCTTTCTATTTCTTGATGATTTCAGTAGAATGACCTGGGTTTACTTTTTGCAAAACAAGTCAGAAGCATTTGAGAAATTTAAAATTTTTCGACAACTTGTTGAAAATGAAGTCAAAGAAAAGATAGGTACTCTCAGGACAGATAATGGGGGAGAATTAAACTCAAATGAATTCAAAACTAATTGCAGTGAAAATGGCATCAGAAGACATCTTACAAATTTTTACACTCCACAGCAAAATGGAGTCGTAGAAAGGATGAATCGTACACTATTAGGCATGGCGAGATCCATGTTAACTTTCAAAGGGTTAAGTCCAACATATTGGGCAGAAGAAATCCATACAGCTGTCTATCTGAGAAACAGATCTCCAACTGCTTCGTTAGAAGGAATCACCCCTTATGAAGCTTGGTTTGGTTTCAAACCTAAAGTTAAACATCTTCGATTTTTTGGATCCATTTGTTATGCCTTAGTTCCCAAAGAAAACAAAACTAAGCTTGATTCAAGAAGTTTAAAATGCACCATGATTGGCTATTCAAATGAAAATAAAGGGTATCGTATTTTGACAAATGGAAAATTTATTGTGAGCAGGGATGTCATTTTTGATGAAACAGAGAGTAAGAGTACTTAAGAAATCGAAAGTCTTCTTCACAAGTTAGAAACTAAGGGCAGTAAAAGGAAAGGAAATATGCAAAGTCAACCAACTTCACCAAATTGGTATGAACTTGATTTTCCTTCCTCTGAGGATGAGTCATCCAGTCCATCTATTTCAACACAATCATCTGGGTCTTCTAGCAGTTCATGAGCGTCTCCAATCAGCAACAGTTCTTCTGACAGTGATTCTCCAGATTCACCTCCTGAACGACCAACATCAGTTTACATTAATCCCCTCTACAATGATGGAAACTTCTCAGAACCTCAAACAAGTGAGCAACAACTTCCAAAATGGGCAGTTCAACTCTTGAAAGATGTAATTCCTAATGAACAAAACAAAACAAGAACAAGGGGATCAAAACGAAATGAAGGAAATTTTGCTTTGATAGCAAATGATTTTACTGAACCTTCTTCTTTTCAAGAGGCAGTAAAACATAAAGCATGGCAACAAGAAGTGGTTGATTAATATCAGGTAGTTCAAGACAACAACGCTTGGCAACTTGTTGATTGTCCTCAGCATGTTAAACCTATTGGATGCAAATGGGTTTATTGAATTAAGTACAAGAAAAATGGTGATATTGACAAGTATAAAGCACACCTTGTTGCTAAAGGATTTGTGCAGCAGGAAGGGATTGATTATGAGGAGACCTTTGCTCCCATAGCCAAATGGAACACCATCCGCCTCACACTTTCCTTAGCAGCTCAGAAAGGGTGGAAAGTTCATCAAATGGATGTCAAAAGCGCTTTTCTTAACGGGGACTTACAGAAAGATGTATACATGACACAACCACCAGGGTTTGAAGTTAAAGGGCAAGAACATAAAGTCTGCAAATTAATCAAGGATTTATATGGATTAAAACAAGCTCCCCGCGCCTGGTATGCTAAAATGGATGAATACCTTCGGAAATTTGGTTTTCATCGCAGTGAATCTGATGATACTTTGTATGTGCACCAACAGGGAAAATATATGGTCATTCTCATTATGTATGTTGATGATTTGATCATTACAGGAAGCAATGATGATCACATTGAACAGGTGAAAAAGGAGTTGCTTGCAGGTTTTAAGATGACAGATTTCAGACTACTTCACTACTATCTTGGAGTTGAAGTATTCCAACGTCCACATCAGATCTTCATTTCCTAGAGAAAATATGCAGCATAAATTCTTCAGCGATTTGGAATGCAGGATTGTAAGCCTATCCTTACCCCTATGGAACAAAACTTAAAACTTTCAAAATTTGAAGGGGGGGAAGAGTGGACAACACGATTTACAGACAGTTGATTGGCAGCTTGATTTATTTGACAACCACTCGTCCTGATAATATTCTTATGCAGTCAATATTCTTTCACGTTTTATGCAGGAACCATTAGACAGCCACTGGAATGTAGCCAAAAGATTTCTTCGATATATCCAAGGAACAAAATATTTTGGTCTTCTTTACAAAATTTTGTACTTGGTGGATTTTCAAATGCCGACTTTGCTGGCAGTATTGATGATAGGGCATCAACCTCAGGTTACTTAATGAACATGGGGTTAGCTACAGTTTCCTGGAGTTGCAAGAAGCAAAGTACAGTGGCCACTTCTTCAGCATAAGCAGAGTACATTTCAGCATGGGAAGCAACATGTGAGATTGTTTGGTTACGTCGAGTTTTACAAGACTTGGGGATTCCTCCAGCATAAGCTACTTCATTATTCATCGACAATAAATCAGCAGTAAAGCTTGCCAAGAATCCAGTTTTCCATTCAAAGACAAAGCATGTGGACACCAAGTATCATCATATCAGATCTCTCATTGCAAAGGACATCATCAAGCCAGTGTTTTTCCCTTCAGAAGATCAGACCTCCGACATTTTCACAAACCTCTTGGTAGAATAAAGTTTACTAAGTTCAGGGATGAACTTGGTATCTGTTGTAATGTATATTGGGATCATAGGGGGGAATGTTAGATGATCCAAAAATAATTTTATCATAGGTTATATTATTTGAATAAAATAATTAGAATATTTAATATATTTGTGAGATATTTAGAATTAGAAATTTGTTAATGAAAATTAGGACTCTAGAAAAGAGTCGTTTCCTAGGCTCTAAGTTAGGAGTGAAGTTAGTAGAGTGGTTAGAATCTCATTTATTGTAAATGGACACTTTTTTATTTTCCAAGTGATCCATAATTAGATTAAGTTAGAGCATAGAGCATATAAATAGGTTAGTTTCCTATTTTCATTGTAATGTGTAATGAGAGAATGTGAGAGTGAGTTTATGTGTGTAAACTCCTGCAATTTGCCTTGTAATATTTTTGCTTGATCAATAAAGTTGTGTGTCTGAGGACACTTCTGCACTTTCATTTCAAACCAAATCAAAACGATTCAAAGAGACTTCTTATGGAAAGACAAAGAGAACAAGGGAAAATGGGCCCTAGTAGCCTGGGGAAAAATCTGCAGACGTAAAAAATATGGGGGGCTTGGTCTGAGAGACCCAGACTTGTTGGGAAAATTTATGGCCACCAAAACCTGGTGGAGATGGATCACCAACCCCAACACCTCTTGGGAAACACTCTGGAAGGAAAAATATGCCCCATCTCACAACCTAGAGTCTCTAATCAGGTTCTCTGGCAACCTCAAAGGTTCCTCGGTCTGGAACCAAGCTTGAGAGAATAGAGGAGTGGTCCAAAACCATTGCTTTTAGGAAGTTCGAAATGGTGGGACAACACTATTTTTGGATTATGCATGGGAGCAACGCCCTCATCTCAATCAAGACCAATTCCAAAAAATCCGAACTCATATGGACAGCCACAACAAAAGGCTTGTCAAAGTTTTCTGGAAAAACAAAGAAAACACTGAATGGAGGGAATGGCTTGAGGCCCTGGAATGGGTCCAGCAAAATCACCCTTAGGATTGGACTAACCTAGCTGATGAGCTAAGGAAAAGGAACATTCAAAGGGACAATGATCCGGACAAGCTAAGATGGGGCTCTAATGCAGTTGGCCACTTCAAGATAAAAGAAGCCTATGGCCCCTTATCTAACTGCACTCACATCGCCACAAACAACAAATGGAACACTCTCTGGAAGCGTAATAATTGGCCCAAAATCTTGCTCTTTCTTTGGTCTGTCATGCACAAAATCCCTGCATATTCTTCTCTCCAAGCTCTTTCCAATTATTAAATCCCCCCATTTGAACAAATGTTTGGTATTCTCCAAGCTCTTTCCTATGAATTATGCTTCATTGCTGCTGGCAAAGCCACAGGAGTCAGCATATATAAATCTTTTTTTGCCTTGATGATCTCGAAAAATCCCTCCAACCCCTGCTTGCCCCAGATTTCCTTTCGAGGCTCCATCAAAGTTAAGTTTGATGAAAACTTCTAGAGGAGGTTTGAAGATCCTGATGGTGTCCCCTATGTCAGGGATAGCTTTCCAAGAAGCTGGGGAGACCATGCTAGGCGCTAAGTGGAGGCCCTAGAGAATTATTTCTTCTTGAGGAGCAAAAATCCAGTTTGAGTTAAGTTTAACCTGGATTTTCTCAAAGCATGTCTTGTCCCATAACATTCCAAACCCTCATGAGACGCCTCTAGAGGAGACTGCGACAACTCCCCCTTTTCCCCAATTTTTTTTGCTTTTATGGAGAAATTCCATTTCCTACACTTTGGTCTCCTGGATGAGAAGAATGTCGGGCCTTTCCAACCTTACTAGACTTTTCATTACTTCTTCTTTTAGGTTGCTACCCATCCCTCTACAGTTCCAAAAGACGATCTTCATTACTTCCTTTTTTGAGATGAGGGGGCTCCTTTAGAGCCCTGGCTTTGATTTATGTGTGCTTTAGGGTTTTTTGTCAACATCTTTTCTAGGGTTGGCTGGGTCCCCTGCAACTTCTCCTTGTAGGTTTCTTGTTCTCTCTTTTCCCTGGAGGATTTCCATCCCCTGGTAGATCTTCTGACCAAAGTTTGGGGGTCCCTAATTTCTCCTTCTTCCTCTGAATCCTCTGAATCTTGATCTCCCCCCTCGGTGACAGAGTCTTTTTCTTTCAAGGTTCCTCCAGGATATTCGCCTATCTTCAATTTTTCTAGGGTTTCTTGCATTTGGAGGTCCTTTTGCATGTTCTATGGATCGATTTCTTGGACTTCCTCTGTCTCTGAACACAAGGCTAAAAATCTATTCTCTTTGCATTTATGGGAGGGTTTGGCTTTAGGAATACTCCCTGTGGGTGCTGAACTTCCCTTTGCTTTCTCCGTTGGCCCTAGCTTAAGGCTCGTTCTAGGTTTCTTGGCTTGCTTCCATCCTTCTTCTTTCTCCTTTTCTGGGACTGCATTTTTGGGACAGATCTTGGCAAAGAGGCCATACTCATGACATCCGTGGAATTTGAACAACAACTATTTGTAATCTAATTTCTACAGATGGGACTAGTTTCCCACCGTTAGCTTGATGGCTTCTGGCAACCCAAATTCAAGGTCCACCTCCACACAGATTCTAGCCCAGTCATATTGGTCTTTGTTATTAGCTCTGTCTATGAATTTCTCAAGGGCATTGCTGATTTTCTGCAAGGATTCCTAGTTTCAACAGTGTACCAGCAAGTTTGGGAGCCTGACCCAGCCTGGAACGAGAGATGGACATCCTCCGAGGGGTCAAAGTCCGGAGTCTAGAAATTTAGGTACAACCCTTAAGGACACATGAAATAGGGTTTGTTTCTGAATATTGGGTCCTTATCCTCCTTGGTTTTGAATTCGAACAGAAAAAAACCCCGCCCTAAGAAGTATGAGGTAATGCTTTTTCCAATAAGGGGCTTCCAGTTTCGAGTGATCCAGGCCTCCGTAGTTTTTGGTGAGGGCCATAATCCCATTAACTGCCGACCAGAGCACATTTCGAAAGGGAAAGGGCCACTTTCATCTGACCCTCAGGCAAGAGAGCCACCGAGGGAATCTCATCCAGTCGCTTAACAAATTTGGAGGCAAGCTGCTTCTTCTTCTTAGGTTGGGAAGCGATTAGAAGCTTGAATGCCTCAAAATCAGGAGAAGGAGGAGGAGGAGGTAGAGGCAAAGGAGGGTCCTGAGATTCCTCCATTGGGCTGAGCCCTAGCCAGGCGAGCACCCCACGCAGAACCAGAAACCCTATGCATGGCAAAGGGCTGAGAGCGATTGATTGATTATTTAAATAATTTATTATTATCATTTATCATGCTTATACATACACTCATGGATTTGGGACACCGAGATTTTTCTTCCTTTTGCGTTGTGAGGAAAAATTGATTCATTTCCAAGCCTTGTATTGCCATGAAGAATGGTATTTTTTATTTTTCAGTCTATCCATATATCTCCACTAACATCTTTTTCCCTCTTTACTATTGGAGCCACAAAATTTTCTTAGAGTAAATTTTTAAAGTAAGGTTTACTTGTTCTAATATTTGTTTCTAAACAAAAAAGAGTGAACCAATTACTTCTTTAATGTCGAATGTGATCAAGTTCTCTAGCCTCTTTGAGAACTAGAAAGGATTACATCTGAAGTGGAGGGGGTCTTGGGTTTCAATTTAGCTTTAATATTAGGCCAATGGGTTTGTAATCCAAAAGGGAAGAGAAGATGGTATAAGAAAATATTTTTCCATTATTCATGAGCGAGAGTTGGACTAAAAAACGATCCAAAAATCTCATCCTAATTTTTTATTTTTTATTTTTTCGAATAAATTGATTGATTTTGGCTTAATGTAGATTATTCAAATAAATTGATTGATCTTGAATTAATGTATATAAAATAAAGTTCAATATTCAAGTTGATTTCTAAAATATTTTTTTTCCCTAAAATTTACATCTTAGTTGATTCCTAATAGAACCAAAACTTCCAATTTTTTTTGTTCACTCCAAAAAATTCATTAAACACTATGGCGCCAACACACTTGCTACAACCTTCCAATCTTTTTCACTACAAAATTTTCATTTACATGCTATGGTGCCAACGCACTTGCTACAATTGAAATGAAATGGCTTAGGAAGATATGTAACCGGAAACTAAATATTTAGATATTGAATGGAATTCCATAATCTTCGGCTTTTAGAATTGAGTGGACGATATTTGAATGAAACCCTTCTTCACATAGCTCCATCAAGTACCCAACATGGGCATGTGTTATTACTGGCTCTGTCAAGTATGCAACATGGGAATGTGGTATTTCTCGCTATGGAGGATTAGATTATGTGGAGTTATTATAGGTTTCTACTCACTTTTGTGGGAGGTTAGAAACAGTCAGAGCGAGTAAATACTTGCATGAGAGGACCGAAACAAGGAGGTCCCAATTTTTTTTTCTCTGCGAGATTTCTGTCAATTAACTGGTATTCAGTCTATTAGGGTTTGGTAGCAATGGGGTGAGAAATAACATCAAAGGGAAGAGAAGGGATATATGGTGAAGGAGCAGGTGATTATAACATCAGCACCATAGTTTGGCTGAGGGGGAGAAATTGGTCATGGTGGCCCAAAAGAATTCTGGGTATGAATGAACTTTGTCTCTCATCCAACGTCTTTTTGATCTAGAATTCTTGTTAAGCTTCTTGACTGGTAAGATACCAATGTGTCATTTTTCACTTTCCCTTCACCTCTTATTTATTTATTTTTTGATATGAAGCCTCCTTGTAATGGGATTTTGGTTGCATGCTAACAATAGACACCATAATAGAGCTTACAATTTATTTTTGTGGATGAAATGGCAAGAGACAACATAGTAGATCTTACACTTGATTTTCTGGAAGAAATGCCTAATAAGACAATGTTAGTGCACTACAACATCCCTCCATCTTCCCTCAATTCTCTTCTAAAACTGTGCTGGAACCCTTCCCTAACAGACTACCTTATCTACCATCATACTCAGCCTTCCCATGAAAATTTTCTAAGTTGTTTTGTGCCCTCAAAGAAAAATTTTTGACCTCCAAACAAACCACTGCAGGGCTTCGGCCCTACCTGCAATCCAAAAAAACTCTCGACCCCTTCTCCTTGAAGAGTTCAAATTTCCAACATCCACAAATCAGACCCTTTCCCATGAAGTTGGCCCTCTTCTCTAACTCAGGCTTGCAATGGACACAAATAGATCCAAAAACCAACCCCTTATTGCTTCATCCTTGTCCTCTTGAGTTGTGGCTACTTCAAATGATCTCCTCTTATGATGATTCACACTTGGTTAGCTGAGAATGAGGCTCCTTCTCACTCATATATATGAATCTTCTCATGGAAACATATTTCCCTTAAGGGCATGACCTAAGTCAAGGAAAATTTTCTTTTGGTGCTACAAGTCCACAAAAAACATTAAAAAATTATTATCTCAACTTCTAGAGCTCCTTTCTTGGTGCTTGAAGATTCCCCTTGCTCCTCTAACGGTGCTATTCCATCTCCAAGGGTCAAACCATCAAATATCTTCTTGGTTTTGGGCCCACTCCTTTGGATGTAAAACCTCCAAGCTTGGGTTCTTAGCCCACAAGTGACTTTGTGATGTCAATTCCTCCACAACCCTATCCCCTAGGGTTTGGAGTACCTCCCAAGAAATGAATCTCAACATTTTTCATGAAACTTAAAGTACCCAACCATTCAAGTTGGCCCATCAGTTTTCTCTCACAACACACACTTGTGGGTGCATGTGTTTACATGTGCATGTGTTCATTACAAGAAAAAAAATCATATATTAAAAGGTAAAACAAATACATTACATGATAGATCGTTTGAAACTTAGAAACATTCCCAAATTTGGAAAATGATTCTTGAACCTCAGAAACATTCCCAACTTATGCATGATACCATTGATGGTCTCCGCAGCTGGGAATTGTTGATTTCCCATGGCACTCAATAATCTGGTTTGGGTCTTACAATCTAGGACACGAACACACCCAAATGCCACATCAATACTACTTTTCACAGTGGAAAACATTAGCAGTGAATCAACACATACACAAGACACAAATTTTTCAAACCCAACTTTGTTATATAAAAAATCTTTAATACAATAGTCTAGGGCTCCCATACCAAGGATCACGGCCCTTTACAATAAACTTGATACAAGAAAATAAAAAATCTATGATAACCAATCTGTCATGAGAAAAGTACAACTGACGTACTTGCTGATGTAGCGTTGGTTTTTTTGCTTCCTAACACATATGCTAGTCCTTTTGCTTCCCAATTTGCAGCTCAAAAATCTGTCTCTATCAGTCAACACAACTTCTTTAGGTCACTCAACACAGGTTCAACCAAATCTACGCTCTAGCTGCTCCTTAGTTCATCAAGGATGTCAACAGATAGGGTTTTCCTTGTGCCCACTACTTTCTCCACTGTTTCTCCACAAAAGACAAGTCTTAGGGCAATGGAAGTTGCCTACTTTCCACTGAATATGACCTTTGCAATATAGTGAACTGGGGCTTTACAATAAGCCCTCTTGGTTGCCCTTTTCTCCTTCAAAGGATCAACCTTTAAGCTCCAATAACTCCACCTCTCCTATCAGCCTTGTAGTCCTCAAGGACTGAAATTAAGGCACAATAGGGTAACTTCGAATAGCCCTCCAACCTCTGCTTAAGCTGCCCAGACAAACTTTCCAAAAGACCTCACCACCTAGAAACACATCAACATGGAAGAAAAATAAACATACCTCTGCAATGGATGACTTATACTGCCTTAATTCTACTCGTACTATGCACCAAATCTTTAGTTTTCGCCCCTTTGGTTAGGGCACTTGTTCAAAAATACACTAGCCCATATCTCGGCCTATAAATATCCATCAAAACCCGTGAAACCCTTCCTCTTCAAGCCTCCCTTCACTTCACTGTAACTCGGCCTAATACATGTTTTTCCAAGGTTATCTACCTCTGTCCATATCTGATATAGGGTTTTGACCCTCTTGTAACATGCACAGAAATGTTCAGCCTGATTCATAGAGAATTACATTATAAAAGTGAGGACAAAACTACCCTCAACCTCAACCACCAACTGCCCAAACTTGGCATGTACCAATCACATAAAAAGACATAAGAAACTCAGCTCCTTCGTCTTTTGAAAAGGCTCCTAAAGGTTGTGGTTGCTTCAAAAATTATTCTCCTATGATGTGTTTCTCTTGTGATGTGCCAAATTAAGTCAAAACCCTCTTCTATTTATATACTACTTGGGTGCAAAAATCATCCCTTAAAGGGAATGTCTACAAACCAAGCCGACCTGAAATTTTATGTCATTTATCCCACTCATATAAATACAAAAGTCTTTTCCTTCATTTTAACAATGCTCCCATAGTTGCAACTTGTATTAGTTTCCGCTTTTTCAATTAAGGGTGCCACACATGTAACCATGCTTTCTTTGGGTGCAAGACCCCCCCACTTGGGTATTTTGTCCTTAAAAAGCTTTTGTGTTGCCAACTCACGCAAGCCAAGTACCCAGCGATGTGGAGTACCTCCCAAGCTACAAAATTCAACAGGGCAACTCTCAAATCTCATCAAGTGCAACCCTTGCATGGTCAACAAATTGAAGTCATTATCCAATCTCCTGTAAGGTAACTCATCAAGGCAATGGCTCTTATCATGAAGGTCACAAAGAAGTTTGGAGGCTTCCCACCGCCTGCCTTTATTACAATTCATATCCATACCAATCCTATAAGTGATGTAATTAGGCACCATGCCATGACCTACCATGTCTTCAAGAGCTTTAATGGCATCCTGTAGTCTTCTTTCGAGTGAAATATTGTTGAAAAACTCATTATAAATGTGCTTATTAGGAAACAATCATTTGTAGAGCATATCTTTATAAAAATCTGAAGCTTCTTTTGTCCTACCTTTATCACACAGCCCTTGAATGATGTAGTTAAAGGTATATGGATTTGAGCTACATACTTACAAACCCATTTTGCAAAAAAGACTTAACTTATTTGATTTCTAAAGCTATGGAGTAGCTTTGATAGGTAAATTCAATGTGCTAATATTGGGAAAAACAGTAGCAACTTTCATCTGCTTGTACAAAGACCGAACACTACTCACCAAGAAGTTGAGGAATCACTATTCCAGGACTTCCATGGCATCTTGAAATTATAGCACAATCAAAGGAGACTGTTTGGGGGTCCCTGTAGGGATGGTGATCCAGTCTTGAAAATTTTCCTCATGAATAGTAGTTATGGCTTGCTGGTATGGATAATAGAATAAATTAGAGAGGGAGCCACCTGATTCTTGGTAATGTATTAAAAATTCTAGTTCTCACAAATAGGACATTTAGATAGGATATTCTCCTTTGACCTTGTGTTTTCCAAGTGTTATAGCTGGAAAGTCCCATCAAGGCATTGAATTTGGTGATTGGTTTCAACCCAAACTGAGTGAGAGCCTACTCAAAAATCTCCAAAAGGGTTCTTGAAGGTCTGCAACAAGTTTTTCCATGTATATTTAGGTTTTACATTCATCTCTTTTAGTTGCATGAAGTGCTCAAATAGAAAGCCATCTTGGGTATAAGACACTTAGGGGATGTGATTCAAATGAGCTGGATGTATTTCCTGTAGATCCTGTCCAATCACCTTGTTCATATCATACTTAGATAGTGGGAATTGATTTGGAGCATCTAAAGAGTACTTGAAAGTGAGGGGGGGGAGGTGAATGAGGAGAATCCCACCCACTAAAGAGCATGGAAGTACAGTTACTAGGATTGTGAGTGAAACTTGTGAGTTATTGAGTTTGACTCTGATAAGATCCTAAATGATTTTTTCATCATATTCTTGAGTCAAACTCGGTTTGAGCAAGTTTGAACAAGTTAGACTTACTCCATTTGACCTCTGTTGGGCATGTGTCAAATTATATTTATAACTTTGTATTTTGTAATTGTGAGTATTTCCCAAGTTTTTGTCGAATCCATTTGGCAAAGATGTTTAAGTCCATGGTCAACTAGTGAACTTGAGCCTCCGTTTGTGAACACAAATTATACATGAAAACAATTTTATCAGCCCAAGAAAAAATTTGGTAAATATCTCAACTCCTCATTCTACAGACATAAATTATACATGATTTCCTCGTTGTCAGCTCAAGAAAAATTTGATCAATATCTCAACTCTTGAATTTAATATTGTTACAATATTTCCAGTGACTAAAATAATTGTCCACACTTAATAGTTCATATTCTTTTATTTTCGAACAATGTGGCCTTCCAAGTAAGTGGACCTATTGAAAAGTGACCATAGAGATCCATGGCTCAATTCCAAGCCACTTTTTAGCTTTTTCCTTCCTAGAAAATAAAAAATATATTAGTTACAACCTGGCCATAGAAATCCACGTGAAAAGGCTATTATTAGATATCACAAGTGTTGGGCAAGAGAAAGGCTACCATGCAACAAAGACCATACAAAAATGACCTTTGGATCTAGAGGGGCATTCCATATTTTGTTCAAGGCTTGTATAAGCAAGTATAAATTCTATAAAGTCCCAAAAATTTATTTATAATTGTATTGATGCATCTAAAATTGGTTTCTAATTGAACCATTTTGTACCCATCAATTCCTGACAAAGGATGTTTTTACTATTTCACACCCTATACTTATACCAATTATGTAGAGGATTGATACTGATCTTGGAAGAGATGGTATTGGAAATAATATTTTTGTCATTTTTCAAAAGTAAACTTAACTGAATGTTTTAGGTGAAAGTATTCCTTAAGTTGTGGCCTTTCAATTTAATTTGTTCTCTCAGGGGATAAATGTCCTTTAGCATTCTATTTATCCTTTTGAGAAAAAAGGTAGGCTGATGAACGACAAGTTCTTTTCCAGTGGTTTTTTGTCATATTCCAATTCTTAATAGTCTGGGTTACAAATGAGATTTCTATTTTAAATGGGGCTGGGATAAGCCCCCCCATCTAGCGAGGGATGATTATGGTCCTTAGGCGTGAGACCATCTTGATCATTAGTTGGTTCAGGATTTGGAATGACTAGTCCATAGGCCATAACAATCATTTCCCTGCTTAGATTCTTCTCAAGGTTTCTTTGTCTAGATATTTCAAAAGGAAGATGTGGATATTTATCACTCTGGCATGGTGGAGGCCTGTTGTAAAAACACTATTTTCATTCTTGTATAGCCTGTTTGGGATGAGTTGAATTGTTGGAGAGTTGACAAGAAACTCTCTGCTCATGGTGCAAGGGGAAGTCCATAAATCTTGCAAGGGGCCATAAATATTTTCTAGAGAATTTTTGGGTGCCAAAAAACTTCATGATGCATCTGCTAATTACTATGAAAGCAATCCTGACCTTGTTAAAGATGGAGTACAACTCTTTAAAAATAGGCTAATTTTCTATTCTTGTTCCATGTTGTATAGTTCGCCATTACCCAAATTTTATGTAGCAATACATCACGGTAACAATGGAACAACTGCAACAACATTACATGCTGGAGTACCCCAGAGTGACAGTGGAACAACTGCAACATCATCACATGCTGGAGTACCCCAGATAATTTTTCCTTTCATACTATACCAATTTTATTGGGTTGAATGTATGAATTGGATAGGGGTTGCACCACCACCATTAAATAAGCAACATCTTATCCCTGATAAAAATGAAGATAGTACTATGGAAGCTGCAAATCCCCTTTTGACTCAATCCATATGGCTATGGTTGTTGAAATGAAAGTTCGTGTAGTTGATATTGAAAAAATAATCTGTTTTAGGATGGTGTTGAAAATGCTATAAATATTATTTTAAATAAGGTCTACATTTCAGGAAATAGGATGTTTTGAAAATTAAAGGTTAGGAATTAAAGTCATACCAAATATGTTGGCGATATTTGGTCCTGGTATGATACTCTAAAGATTTGTTAGGATCTTAGCGTCATGCAGGGTCATGATTTTGCCTTATGAAGCCACTTTAACATGTGAACACTTTCTAAGCATGGTGGTATGTAGCTCTGCAATGCATTGTACTTTTGGAGTCGAGATTTGGTAGCTATATGCATGGGAGTCTTTGGAAGATGAGTCTAGAAGGATTGATGATTGTTAAATTTTTACTATCCTAATATATCTTGGTTTGGTTAGGCTTGGGGGAAAGTTAGAGTATCTTTGTTTGGCTAGACTTAGGGGTAAGTGAGAGAGCCATGAAAGAATCAAGTTTGTTACTAGAAAGTGTTTACCTTCTCAATAAACTTGAAGACAAGTGATATTATCATGGATTTGTTGTACTTGGTAGCCAAGTGAGAGTTGTCATGAAAGGATCAAGTTTTTTATTGGTGTTTGCCTTCTCAGCTAAGGTAAATACCAATAACAAATTTGAGCTCATTTGGTGTTTACTTTCTCAACTTGTATGCTTGGGCCAAAAAATTGTATCTAAATTACTGCCTCAGTTTCATATCAATTGATACTGCTTATGTCCCTTCTGCTTCTGATAAGAATATATTTTCTGAAAATTTAGTTATTGTTACAAATTACAATCGGTGAATAAGGTTTCATAGGTAAAAACTATGATTTTGAAACGTTAAGTAATTGGGGACTATTTAAATGTATTAATAAAATATGACACTTGGTGTAAAACGCAGCCCAAAATAAAAAACCTTCAGATTTCCTTTCCCATCCAGGAGTAGGATTTGAGGCTGCTCACCAAACTGAAGCCAATTTTACACCAAATTTCATCTTAGCACAAAACATTAACCAAACTCTTAGAAGATCATATGGAGTCCATATATAAATATTAATTGTCATAAATTGGATTGTTTCCATCCTTGAGAGTTTTAACCATATAATACATTTGTATATTAATCTTTGATCTATTTGTGTTAGTGATTATTTAAACTGTATGACTTCTGTAAAAATGCCTTGTTTTGTAGAATACCAATAAATAAAAAATCCAACCATTTTTTGGACACAACCTTTACATATATGATATATGTAATAGCCATTAAGGAAAAAGATTCATTCTAATCTTAGAACCCTTGACCATATAAGCATTAGATTTAATGTCCACTACATGATCTGTCATTGATCCACCTAGTGCATGGAATCTGTCACTGTTTTACCTACTCAAAACCAAGGACTGCATCTATTAGTTTCTAGGGCCAACTTCCTTAGTTGTGGTTTTGTATTTCTGTATCTCCAATTGGTTTCATATTTTCCAAAATAGGTGGAATAACTTGGATATCATCTCTATTCATTCGGTGCCACTGTGTCCTTCATTTTCATATGTGTAAAGATTATTTTAAACAATCGATGATTTCCAAACTTAGACAACCAAGTTGCATGGCTCACTAGAAAGAGATTCTATGAAGATTAAATATTTACTTAAGAATTTGTGATAATTTTATATCCAATTTATAAAACCCCAAGTGTGGACATTTATGGATAGCCTTTTGATATATTAAATGCTTAATTCAAAAAAAACCTAGCAAGTTTAGGTTTGGAACTAGTGCTAATGGTGGGGAAGAAGAAGTTTCACACCATTTCAAGGAGGTCAGTATTATGCTGATTCTCAGAAATGTACAATTGGGATGGTAACTTGCATTATAAAGGGCTTGAATCATATCCATACTCACATTGAGGTCAAATGGGTACCTAGTTGATGTGGTGCAGTAGTCTATGCATAAAATTTTCATGCTAACAACTTGCAAGGGATGTGTAGTGTATTGTGTTTTTTCTGTTGTTAATGTTGATCCTATGATGGGCAAGTTTAAACTGTTTAGCTTCTCCTGTCTTATGGAACAATGATATGATATCTATTGTATGAGTATGTTCTTGATGCAAGTATCACACATAGGAAGTAAGGCCTCTATCACATTCCATTATTGGAAATGTGAGATCGAGGAAGAAATGTGAATAAGGTACATAAAAAACACCCAAGAGAACGATCCAATGTGTCAAGGGAACCCAATATTTATACAATTACCCTATATGTGTCTTCCTTGCTACGTGATCTAGCACAGGTTTAGTTTTACCCATCTACTTCCATAAGTCCAGGAAACTTACTATTTTATACTTAATGACACTAGTGATTCAGAATCTCAATATTAGTAGATGTAGAAAATCAATAGAAAATTTATAGGTGCATTATTTCTGCTTCTATTGTATTGCAAATTTATTATCTTCTGAATCTTATTTAACCAATATTCTTTATTTCATGGTAGTCTTCATCTTTGAGGTAATTTAAGTCTTCATGCCTATGGAGATAAATTCTATGTGGTTATCCTGCAACGTCACTCCTAGATATTGACATACAATGGGCTTAGTCATATTTAATAGTAAATACTATGTTTAAAGCTACACACAGGCCGCAGAATATAAATGAATGGATCAGAAGGCCTAGCTGGAATAGAAAGGACATATCAACCATCTGGAAATCTATTTTGAACTCTATTGAATTCATTTGAGCAGGTTTGGCTTGGAAAGTAGGATTGGGTGAAAAGTTTCGCATTGGCTTGGATGCCTAGTCTAGGTGCGGGAATGCACACATTCTCCCCCCTGATCTCAGTCAATTTTTGGAGTCTTATCATATAAGGCTAGAGCTTGAAGCAGAACAAGAAGAAAAATCACGTTCACTTTTGCACCAATCTTCTACTTCTCAATCCGATCAAGAGCAAACAATTTAGAAAAACCATAGCAGCAAAACAAACCAAACAAATTTATTTTGGCTTATTCCAACAAAAGAAATTGGAAAAATTATTTTTTTAACTAACGAATGGAAAACATGCCCCACCATCCAAATTATGCTCCCCATTAAGAGAGCTGACAAAGTACATTCGGCTCCACCAAAGTAAGAAAGATGGGAGATGGATCATAGGTGACTTCAATGGTTTTGCAATAGTAGTCGTAATTAACTCAGAGATAGATTTAGTGTTAAAAATGATTTTGTTAAAGTTTTATAATCATAATTTTGAAAGAAATGAATCTCTATTTATTAAGACTAAAACTAATTCTCATGAGCTTAGAAGTAAGACTAGGGTGGTATATTCCCAATACCCCTTGGAACGATAGAATTTGTCAGATTTGCTGTTCTAAACAAGTGGAAGATGAGAAGCACTTAGCTCTCAATTCCCTACCATCTGCCATACTTCCAATCTTCTTGACCTCTTAAGCCAACCCACCTATATCTATCTTGGAGCACTTATTTCCCTTCTCTTTGACCATAGAAACAAGATTTTGAAGAATCAAACTTAAATTCTTTCTCATTTCTTAAGGTCCTATAGACGACATTGGTTTTAGTGGACGGTAACCATCATCATCATCAATATTCTTTAATCAAATATACATATCCAAAAATTGTTGTAAATGAATAATAATTTGTATATTTTCTGATTTAACAGACTCTGTCTTAAACTATTTTAGAAGTTTTAATTGAACAATAATTTTTATATTTTCTGATCTAACAAATAGACATATGCCAGAAGTTGTAATTGAACAATAATTTGTAATTTTAAAGCCCAAAGTTGCAATTGAACAATAATTTGTATAGAAACAAGAAGTATGAGATTTTTTTAAATAAAATAAAAATTTGGATTAACCCACAATCATAACATAACAGCAGGTTCCCTTTGCTATGCTAGTTTACTTGCAACCTGCTAATATAAGCTGATTGATCCACAAGCATAATTGCAGGGTTCTAACTGCTGTACTTCTGAGCCATTGGTGTAAAATAATAGGTCATTCAATTCTGTTGAGAATTCACAGGCTCCCAAGTTGTTAATTTCCATGTTGAAGGTATTCATCCAATTTGATTTATAGTGTCCCCGCTCAGGTGAGCTAGATGCAGAAAAAATCAGTGAATTTTCATTTTCAACTGATGCTACAGGACAATTTTCTTGTTTTATATAATTATCCATGTGCGTTACATACATGGGTCTTGGAGTGCCTGATGTCTCATAGAAAATATGGCTTACAATGTCCAAGTTATAATGATGATTACCAAGTTGTATCTGTGAAGTGTTAATGCAGTTGGATGCATGTAATGAGGATCTGGTACTGATCATAGTCATGTTATTTTTTGAATGATAATCCACTAGAATTCCTTCAGGCCTTTGGAATAGCTCTCCTAGACATGAACCATGGTCCAACACTTCCTGATCAAGGTGTATTTTCCGAGATTCAAGTGAGATGTAACTGGTTCTGAACTTGAATTGGATTCAGTAATTGTTGAGCCACAGTTTTGCTCAAACATCTGAGAGATTATTCCAGGGCCGAAGTTTGAGAAATAGGCATGCATATTAATATTCATTACATTCTGAGCTTGCTGTGGCCCATAGATATTTGGGATTGTAATGGCCCCTGCCATATCATAGTTCTGCATGTGGTCACTTTCTTGTTTTGCTGCAGCAGGTAGATGGGTTTGATGACCCTTCCATTTGTTTAGCTGTACTTTCTTCTTCAGCTTCGTGTTCCAATGATTTTTGATATCATTATCTGTTCTCCCTGGAAACTAGGCAGCAATGATAGACCACCTGAAGAATGCATGCCAGAATTCTCAGGTTAGTTGTTGTGTTTGAATAAAAAAACTAGTAAAGGACTTTGCAGATGAATGAGAAGTTGTTTATTTTTTTAAGACTGGTTGATTGCATTTTACTTGCTACCAATACTAGCATAGAGGCTACAGATCATTCTATATTCTTCTTCTGAGAACCCTCCATGCCTTATATTCGGTCTCAAGTAGTTTAACCATCTAAGTCTGCAGCTCTTTCCACACCTTCTCAAACCTGTATTCAGAGAGCTAAAATTAGGACAAATAAAAATCATATTCTGACTGTGAAATGACACAAATGCACAAGAAGATAACAATCCTCAATTTACTTTCCTATTTTTTGACACTATAACCAAGGCCATGAATTCTGATAGCCTCAGACTGGATTGTATCTACAATAATAGGTGATTATAAACACAATAACTCGCTCTAATATATTGTTCAAACTATTTCATTTGAGAAATGGAATGAATCCACAAGAGACCAACTGCAAAACACTAATGGTTAGGTTGGTTCATGTTGGTTCAGGTAACTTGGCTAGCTCAAATTACTGGTGCTCTAGGTCTATATGGCTCTAGGTTTATAAGAATCCATAGTATTAATTTATGGTATTCAAGTGGTTATAAGGAAAAAATATTCCAGCTAAACTTGTCCAGATAACCAGAAATAGTATCTTTAGACACCACTATTCATATTTCAGGATACTAATACTAATATCTTTATCAATATGAAACTAACTAAAATATAGTATCTATATGAAAATCACTCTAAAAATGTCAAGTATTCCCTTTAACAAGAAAATCAAGCACAGATCTTGTACAGAATATCTAAAAACCTGAACCTTGCAATCACTATTGTTGAAGAGGTAAATCCCCTCTGCAGACAGAGGCGATCCCTACTAGCCCAGATCGGGTCTAGCAACAATCAAACACGCTACAGTGCAGGTTCCTAATCGTAAATAAACCGACTTGCGAGGAAGGCTTACCTGGAATCCAACGCTGTCGTTTGTAGAAGAGGTGGTGCTCTCGTTACTTTGCCCTGGCAGATCACAATCCTCACGATCTCCGTGATCGGACACCTTCACATGCAAGAAACAACACAAACGCAAGCATAAAATCCAGTATATACAACTATATGTCAGTCGAAGAGGACATAACTCATGAACATAATCAAGAACAAGAGTGGAACCATAACCAATAGTCGCTTATCATTAAAGAGTCAAAAGAAGAATACAACCACAGCTTCGACGCAACACTCTCCTTTGGAGGGTCGTCAGCAAAACATGTCTCGATAAATCCTGTCAAGGATGGGACAAGCCTCTCTCTCCGGATACTTGGCAATAGTCTCCTTGCTTGGATTTGGCCTTAAGGGAATCAAGAAGGCTCTTGCAGCATAAGGATGTGAAAGCTCTTTGGAACCTGGAGATTTGAAGACTAGCATGCAATGGAGATGGGCAAGCTTTTATAGATGGAGGAAGGGGAGTTGGGATCCAAGCTTTTATAGATGGAGGAAGGGGAGTTGGGATCCCTATAATTATGGGATTGGCCCTATCATCAAGGAAGCTTCCATGAGAGGTGGCAAACCACTTCCTCTCTATGGAAATACATAGCCAAACCTCCCAACTCAGGATAGATATCAGTCCAGGAATTTGTTAGGATGAAACTTCCGCCATTTATTTTTAAAAAACACCTCTTAATATGGTTGGTGCGGGTGCGGCTCTATGAAAGAGCGCCAATTGGCGAGCCCTCTTTGGAGGATTTTCCCCTTTGGCGCGAGGGCTGAATTGTGGAACCGCGCCAATGGAAAAAGAGCTATTTTTAGGGTTTTTTGCAGGGAGATGTCTTCAGGGCAATGAAAGCTCATCTTCAGAGGGATGCAATGAAAGTATTTTCAAGTCTAGTCTCTGCTCATAGGTCACGGAATGAGCCCTCCAATGTGCGGGATGGGGAATGGCAGGGACGGTGATAAATTGCTGTGTAACAGATGCCCCTAAAGCATGAGGCCCGAGAGAGAGAGGGGGGTGAAATGCTTTACGAGATCATGCCGACTGAAAACACTATTGTCGGAAAACCTGCGGAGCGAAGTACAACTGATGTCTCAGATACATGATATATATGCGTGGTATGGGCACAGCCATCCATAACAAAGTATACAATAATTCAGATCCAAGGCATGGACGCAGCCATCCAGAGAGGATCGATAAATAGACTCAGGTATGGTCACATCCATCCAATCAGGTAGTCATGCAAATAATCATAATAATCCACAAAATCGCAGCCTGGATTACAACATACACAATCCAAGGTCTTGCGCTCCATCTCGACCCGAACAAAGTACAAGTTCAAGCATGCGAATATGTAAGCTGAAGTCAAACATGCAAGAACATCGTCTGATTACTAGCCAATGATGAAAGATGTTAACAGACGCGAGAGGTACCACCAATAATGACAATGTCCCTCAAGGTACCAAAGGTACAACCTACGGCATGTGAATCAATGAGCTGACGTCGAACATCCGTAGGATCAGTCGATTGGAGGCCAATGATGAAAACCCCACGTCGAATGCGACGAACCTGCCATTGAGGCATGCAGGCTCCAAGGTACCATAAGGGAGTCTCCGGATCAGCTTCCTGGATAATGAGCTGAAGTCGACAGGAAGTGGCCTTGATCGTAGGTGGGCCATAATGTTTCCCACATCATCGACACAAGACAAAGAAACATGATGTTTCTTGTGAATCAGGATCATATGAGAATCAGAGGAAGGTTGATACTTTGCAGAGGTCAACTTCTCTTGAACATATAATGGCACAATAGTGGATTTGGCAGTATTTGACATCAACGGATCAGAGGTCATGGCGACGAGGCAACAAGCAGATGAGAGGTCAAAAGGGATTATCCAAACCCACGGAGGCAAGTGAAGAACGAGATGAGATGTCCCCAACCTGACACGAATGCAGACAAGTGCCATGTTCAAGAGCGACATACTGCCGACACGACAATGATGCTGGTTCCATTTTTCCCCCACCATTTCGGTGAGTACCTCTTTATTTTTACACAAGCTTGAAGAGGATACCATATTCTTGTCATATAAATCCATCCTTCGGACGAATCCATCCTAGTACATTTAACGAGCCCTAGGAAGGAAAGACTCGAGTAGCGTCATTACGACTGAACCCAATGTCATCAGGTTTTAACAAGTATGACAAAGGAAGAAATCGACGTCTTTTCATGTTTAGAGAGTTTGAAAATACAGCGGAAAAGTAAACTCCAACAGTCCCTTTTCGTAAATAGTTCCTCAGACCCGAAAAGGTAGAAAACAATATCTGGGAAAACCTCCTAGTCGCGATAGGCTAGGGTATTCCTTTTTCGTAAATAATCTATCCCAGCCCGAAAAAGGTGTAAACTTATACTGGGTAGATGTCATTTCGTGTCCACTTTAACGAGATCGAAATGACAAGGAACTCGGCAATCTTTTCATGTTTAGAGAGTCAGAAAAGAGCTGAAAGTTGACTCCTCCTGGAGGAACGAGTGGTATACAGGGTAGCAACTGGTTCCGGTAATGGTGGAACTGCTCAAAACAAATAAAGGTCAAGAGGCTGGCTAGCAAGACCACTCATCGCAGCGGTTCCTTAGGAATGGGTAAAATAACCAAGTGAAGGCATACGATCGGCCAAGCAGATAGTGACGATGGAGTGAGAAAACTTAGGCTCATCTGGCAAAAACAGGCTGATAAAATGGCAATCACAAGAGGTAAAATGGGGATGGTTTCATTTTTACACAAGCTTGAAATCAGGAAACTCTGCTTGAAGTTGGTTTCATTTTTACACAAGCTTGAAACAAAGATAAACTATGCTTGAAACCGGTTTCATTTTTACACAAGCTTGAAACGGAAACAAACTTTGCTTGAAAAATTAAACATGCCCCCAGCATGGTGACTCAATTCGAGGTACATACCCCCCGAGCTTCAATCCATATGAAAGGCAGATGGAGTGAAGGTTCAAATTACGAGATCAAGAGAAAGACTCGACTGGGATCTTACGAGATCTGATCAAAGGCTCGAATTGAACAAGAACGTGTTTCATTATTTTAATGAGGTTGACAAATTAAAAGAACTATCCTCAGTGCACCTTGTTTCATGGTTTAAGGAGCTTGGCACAAGGCAAGGAACTCTGCTCCTACAACCTTGTTTCATTTTTTAAGGAGCTTGACACAAGACAATGAACTATGCTCCGCAACCTTGTTTCATTTTTTAAGGAGCTTGACACAGGAAAATAACCATGCTCCGAAAACCTCATCATAATGAACAAGAAGTCATCGCTTCCAAGAATTCCAATCCCGATGGAAGGAAAACATCCTGGAAGTCAGGACCTAATGCCCCCAACACCTGATGCACGAAGACATCATCAATGAGCACAGGCACGGGGTAGGCAGCCACATAGTTGATCTGCGGTGGGGCAGATACAATGAGTGGATAAAAACCACGAAGGGATGATGGCGAGCCAGCTGCCATATCAGGACCAAAGAATGAAAGCTGATCAATGGTCACAATCCGTCCTTCATGCTGAAAACAAACCACACGAAAAAGGGAGGAGACAAGTGCTCCCATGGCATAGGTATAATCACGCCCCAAGAGCAGATTGAAATGCAAGGGGCCTGGAACAACCATTACGTCCATATGGACGGTTTTACCTCCCAAAGTAACAGGTAACCTTGGAAGGATCCCTAATGGTTGATTCGTTCTTCTGTTAAATGCCAACAGATTCTGCGTAACAGGCGCAAGCGGCGGCGAGCCAAAATCTTGCCAAGTAGTTGAGGATAGAACACTAATAGATGTGCCTTTGTCTATAATGGTGCTGGGTACGACCAAACCAAAATTCTGTACTGTGATATCGAAAGGCACATAAGACGGAAGGCGGTATCCTGTAAATCGATTCCAATCAAAGGAAGCAACCAAACTACTTGGAGGGGCTACCATCGAACCGAGATGGTCTGCCCCTGGTGTTATAGAAGAAGAATCATCCTCCACGACCTCCATCTCAAAGGCGAGAGGGGTATCCTCCGGGACCTCCGTCACGGGAGGTGGAGGAGCAGCTTCTTGAGGTATAGGGATAGGAGAATCTTTCTCCAAGTCCGAAGAATCTAAAGAAACAAGAAGAAATTGAGGGGTGTGAGGTCCACTCTCAACGGAAAAGACCTAGTGCATCGTAGAAGGGACCAGCTCAACCGATCCCACGACTAATGGTTGGTCGGGAACGGATTCCTGAATTTGAATTTTCGAGGGAGTGGGATTGACCAAGGACGACTCTTGACCAATCGTAGGATCAGCTGGTGGAGGACTCAAAGAAAGCTATTTGTAACCAGCCGGAAGGCATGGTGTAGAAACAATCGAGTTGTCCAGAACTCTCTTGGCTTCATCCATATATGAACAAAGGTGAATGGCATGGTTCCCTTCACACAACTTATAGGGATTGGTGATCTTACCCTGTTTCTTAGGAGCCTTACCAGCACCAGTTGAAGACGTGCCCCCAACCTAACTCCCGGAAGCCAAAGGCAACGGCAGACGACCATTGGACCATTCTTCAAGTACCTTGGGAATTCCAGGGCAGTATCAAAGAAGATGGTCTCCCGTGCACAACATGCAAGGGAACTTGACTTTCTGTGGAGAGTTGGAAGTTTTATCAAAAGGAGACTTCTTAGGCGTAATAGCCGTAGAGCTAACCTCTCCTTTATCAGACTTCTTCTTCTTTGTCTTCTTCTTCTTCTTCTTAGCCACCTGGTTACTCGAATCCAAACTTTCACCAGGTGAAGTAGAAGAGGAGGAAGCAGAAACAAGCAAAGATGGGGAGAGGTCCACCTTGGAATCAACATGATGTTGTTCAGGTGGAGGAACTAATTGAACAGTAGCCGAGACATTCGGAACCACAGAGGTTGAAAACAACCAAACAGGCAACCCAACAGTTAACCCAGGAAGGGACAACGTTGCCATATAAGAAGCGCCAACATTTCCAAAAGGAGAAAAATGACCAGGATTCCCATCGGAGGGTATTCCTTGGTTGGTGAACTCCAGAAAAGTTGCCATCAGAAACGATCTTCAGAACAACACCCTAAGGAAACTAACTTTAACTAGGAATATTTCGTGGGCAGTTAATTTTTAAAACATTGAAACAAGACTCTACCGTTTCATCTTTTAAGAGTCGAGAAATAGGAAAAAGGTGACTCTATCGCTTTCAGATTGGAAACAAGCGTGAAAGGAAAAGTGCTTGATGACCTTTTCAAATTTAAAGAGTCAGAAAAGATCGAAATGACTACTCAGGAATCTAGGCAAAGGGTGTACCAAATAACTGTGAACTGCAATATACACCTTGGTTTCAAAATGAAAGAGAAATCAACCAAGGACTTGACATACATGCAGGCAATCTCCCCGAATGCTGTGTTCGGTGTATCACGAGTATAAGGTGGCAGACTCGGCTTCCTATGGATAAATGATAGAAACCTAGTGGGGTCTCCCTTTATATACGCGATGGTACGGGGAGCACAAGTCCGTACTAGCGCTGTCTAAAGCCAAGAGGCGAACGACAACTACTAGGTTTAACGACGTCGGAACACGTCTCTAACCTAGACCTCTAAATGTGTTTCGTTAGATTTCAATGCTGCCTTAGTGTAAATTGAGTAAATTTTAAAGTTTATCTTCAATTACATTTCAGTTTTCAGGCCCTAACGAATGTGATGTCTCAAAAATCTCCTAAATGAAAAACTACATGCCACAGTATATCATTTCGTTCGATGAAAGCTAGCTAGGGAAGAGTTAAGAGCTTTTTACACAAACAAAATGATCAGAAGACAATCAATGATATCTATAATGCAGCTAATGAAACTAAAAACTTTTCTTTCAAAGTCACTAATTGCTAATAACACTGAAAAGATTTTAATTTGCACTAATCAATCAAAAGCAAAAGATTTTTTTTTTATATTTTCAGTGTTTGATAGCTAGATGCACTAAACAAACCGAAAACAAGTGAGAAGAAATTCGAGAAATGATAATAATAGAGCAAAAACAAGTAGATTTCACTCAATGGGACAAACAATCAGATCTCAAATCGACCAAAAGTCTCTCAAAACCAAGAAAAGTCCCAAAGACACTAATGAGCCGTGTAATTTAGGCCCAAAATGAAGCAAAGCGAAATTTGAATGAAAACGAAATCAGTCACTCAAAAAACGCAATAAGATGATAGACAACTGTCAAACGAATGCAAGGAAGCAATCCCAAAGTCAACTGAATGAACGAAAACCAAAAACTCCCAAGGGAGGCTCGACTCACAAAAGCACCTAGATGCCCTAGGTCTCGAATGCAAAATCAAAAGAAATAGGCAAACAACCAAAGGATGGAGGTTACAATCAGTCAAACTAGGCTCCAGTGCACTCAAACAACCAAAAAAACAAGATCAAAATCACAAGTCAGTCCCAGAAAGCATGAAACACAGCAAACCCTAATAGCTCACAGGATTGGCGCAACTGTGAGCTTGAAATTAGCGCCAAAAATGCAATGGCGCAGGTGATACACAGGCAACCTGCACCAATGGGCGTGACTGTAACGCTGAAAAGTGCGCCAGCCGAGTTTACTATGGGAAAATGAAAAATAAGAAATCTCAGACACAGACAAGTGATGACAAGGCTAAAAAAAAGCCAAAAAAATAGAAAAAACCAGTCCAAAGAGTTGACCAAGCAAGCAAGGCCAAGAAATTGACCGAAAAGAGAAGACAATACTCCAATTTGTTCAGTCCATAAACCAAACCGGAGATTGACTGAAGCAGCGTTGATCTACTCCGCTAATGCAGAGCAAAAGCATTTCGAAGGCTATCTGGCTATACTTCAGGCTCCGTCTATAGCTTACAAATCAAACAACAAGCTGAATCCCCAGCGGAGTCGCCAAATTGTTGAAGAGTTAAATCCCCTCTGCGGACAGAGGCGATCCCTACTAGCCCAGATCGGGTCTAGCAACAATCAAACACGCTACAGTGTAGGTTCCTAATCATAAATAAACTAACTTGCGATGAAGGCTTACCTGGAATCCAACGCTGTCGTTTGTAGAAGAGGTGGTGCTCCCGTTCCTTTGCCCTGGCAGATCACAATCCTCACGATCTCCGTGGTCGGACACTTGCACATGCAAGAAACAACACAAACACAAGCATAAAATCTAGTATATACAACTATAAGTCAGTTGAAGAGGACATAACTCATGAACATAATCAAGAACAAGAGTGGAACCATAACCAATAGTCGCTTATCATTAAAGAGTCAAAAGAAGAATACAACCACAGCTTCGACGCAGCACTCTCCTTTGGCGGGTCGTCAGAAAAACATGTCTTGATAAAGCCTGTCAAGGATGGGACAAGCCTCTCTCTCCGAATACTTGGCAATAGTCTCCTTGCTTGGATTTGGCCTTAAGGGAATCAAGAAGGCTCTTGCAGCATAAGGATGTGAAAGCTCTTGGGAACCTGGAGATTTGAAGACTAGCTTGCAATGGAAATGGGAAAGCTTTTATAGATGGAGGAAGGGGAGTTGGGATCCCTATAATTATGGGATTGGCCCTATCATCAAGGAAGCTTCCATGAGAGGTGGCAAACCAATTCCTCTCTATGGAAATCCGTAGCCAAACCTCCCAACTCAGGATAGATATCAGTCCAGGAATTTTTTAGGATGAAACTTCCGCCATTTATTTTTAAAAAACACCTCTTAATATGGTTAGCGCGGGTGCGGCTCTATGACAGAGCGCCAATTGGCGCGCCCTCTTTAGAGGATTTGCCCCCTTGGCGCGAGGGTTAAACTGTGGAACCACGCCAATGGAAAAAGAGCTATTTTTAGGGTTTTTTGCAGGGAGATGTCTTCAGGGCAATGAAAGCTCATCTTTAGAGGGATGCAATGAAAGTATTTTCAAGTCTTTTCTCTGCTCACAGGTCATGGAATGAGCCCTCCAATGTGCGGGATGGGGAATGGCCGGGATGGTGACAAATTGCTGTGTAACAACTATTAAATTATATATAACTGTAATTCTAATGACATCATACAAAACCTAAAAATATAAACACACTAATAATTCTGAGTCCATAGATGTGTAGTACTGATACACAATAGTCATCTGATATGTATAAGCGGGCAAGGCGTTTTCTTCTAGGAAGCTAAATGTGTGTTAATGGAGATTTTAGTTCTATATGTTCAAAAGTTTACATTGAAGAAGTGGTCAAAGAAATTAGTAACGGTGAATGAGAAGAGTGCCCAATCTGTCTTGAATGAGTTGACGATGCAATAATGGCTTGTTATGTACATCATATGTTTCATCAGTGCCTACTAGCAAGTTGGTGTAACTCTTTGGGTAGTGGTTGTAATATTGCTTGTGCTAATTCTAGTTAATTTTCTTTGTATGGCTAGATTAATTTGTTTGTAGATTATTGTTTATTATTAGCTTTTTGTGCAAGTCAAGCTACAAGGGTTTCACACTGAGCTAACTCCATTGAGTTATTTTTTTATTAAGTTAAAAATAAGGGCTTGCATGATTATATATTTTATAAGGATTATGCCATTATGTGTTGAACATTTTTTAAAAATCAATGCCTATTATACAATTTCAAGGACTGCCATAACTCCTCACATAATTCTTTAAAGAGTGCTAGCTCAATGGAAGAGCACCTTCCATGCAGGAGGTTGGTGGTTCGATTCCACTGTACCCTAATAAATTATTCAATGATATTGTAGATTTTTTTAATTAAATAATTTTATATTGATTGATTTTAATGGTGAGATATTTTCCTGGATTCATTTTTTTATATTGTCTCTAGAAAAACAGTAGATAGGATTAAAGACATTGTCTCCATAAAGACAATATGTCTTTAATTCCAACTATTGTCTTTATAGAGACAAAATGTAAGACAATAATTTGAGACAATTTACCCAAAAATTGTCTTAAAACCCCCCTTTGTGTTGTAGTGCTACTATTGTCTCTAGAGAGACAAAAATGAAACTGTCTCTTCAGAGACAAAAATTCTTGTGTTATGTATTGTCTTTATAGAAACAATATTTTAAGACAATTTAATTTGAGACACCCGCTTAAAGACAATATTTAAGACAATACACAAGTTTTCTTTTGTCTTAAGTTAAGACAATTTACCCAAAAATTGTCTTAAATATTGTCTTAAAACCCCCTTTTATGTAGTAGTGTTTGGTACCCACCATGGAAACTGTTAGCCCCCTATAAATTTTTGACAGGAAAAGTAAGGGGCTAAATTGTTTCTGAGCCTTCAATGAATGCATCTCCCCTGGAGACACATCATCCTTGAAGTCTCATGTGCCTCTGCCCTATGAATAAAATCCCCTCTGTTGATTCCCATTTTAAAGCCTCTCTGATTGTGACAAATTGTGTTCTTAAAAGCCTTCCTTTACCCTTTGCACCCCTGCAAAATTTTTCATGTCATCCCTTTTTCCCCTTGTCCAATTCCCCTCTAATCCCCTAAATCTTCCCAAAGTCCCCTTTACATCCTACATTTCCTCCTTGTTTGGCCAAATTTCCCTTTCTTTCCCCTATCGTTACCCTTTGTCGGCCCGAAAATGCACTAAAAATGGGCCAAAAACCATATTTTCCATAGTCTGGGTCTCAGCCCCTTTCGGCATAGCCCCCTCAGCCTTTCCTCCACGTGACCTAGTCGCTAGAACCGAGCGCTAGCCTAAAAAGCACTTATCTCATATGATTCATCGGGCGCGTTTATAGCCGTTGATCTAAACAGAATAGACGGCGATCGCCGCCCTCGCCCCATACTTCGCGCCCGTTGTTCATCCCCGTTCATCGCATCTTAACCGTTCGTTTGCCTGCATATCCGACAGTTTGGAGTTTACCCGCCCTAGTGGTCCCCACACACTATTCAAAAACCATCTAGTTTCTATCGCACCGCCTTTCGGAGGTAGGCAGTATTTTCCGATGAGCCAGCGATTCCACTCATCGCGCAACGCGTGGCATCGGCACTATTTCAAAACTGTCTTCTCATCGCACGTTAACCTTCAGCACAGGATACAGAGCGATATGCATATCAGTCGTCCGATCTGGGGCGCCTCATCCAACGTTTGTCGCTCCACGAAGTTGCACGCAGGTTAATCAGAGGCATCCGTACCTCTGGCCCACTGTCCGTCGCCCTCCGCTGCATTTTCCACCGTCGATCTCCTTTGAGATCTGACGGTCCAGATTTGTTTTCCCCACTGTTGACTATTCCGCCATCTCCCGGTCCCGCCACGTCACCATTCCACATGTCTCACCATACATTCACCCCTCCCATTATATATATTCATTCAAAAGGTCAAATTTAAGGTTTTCACGTTAAATTCCTCTGCGTTCCGCCAGCCTTCCATCAGAGCACTTCTCCACCATTCCTCTGCATTTTTTTGCCATTCGTCCATAGTCCCACTATCATCCTCACAGTCATCCACATCATTCGACCCCATGCATGGTTTTCCTAACCAGTTTTCGTGTTTTGCAGGGTTTCAAAGAGGCGGAAAACTGCCATGGTGCATATGTACTATTTCAATGGCGTGTTGCACAAATAAAGTTGAATTTGGAAGCTGGTACTACAGGGAAATGCCTGGAAAGGTAGCGGCGTCATAAATATTATCCAAGGACAGTTCAATCTCCGCGAAAAACCTATTCGGCTCCATTAAAACCCAGATTTTGCAGATCGAGACATTTATGAAGTGACGGAGAAATACCAGCTAATGATCAAGGATTTCAACATTCAGTATTGAGGATTTTAGGCCTTAATCCAGAATTCTAAAGGCAGAGTACTAGATCGAAAATCCCGAGGATCACACAGGAGGTCCAACGTGCAGAAAACAATGTAATCAGAGTTTCAAATCAGAAGAATATTTCTTCCTAACCAGGACAGAGTACACTTTATTGTTTCAATCTACGTGGTGTCCAAGTGAAGTTTTCCCCCTACAACAGTCCTAGACTATCAGAAGCATTTGTTGCACAATATGGCAGATCTTAGCGTCTTGATTCTACGTTTTTGTTTAATTCACCAGAAGTACTACAGAGTACTGCAGCCAAGTACATCAGAGACATACCGGAGTAAATGGGAGCTTGGAGAAAACCACTCTCTCACCCAAAAGAGTGCCAGAGATAAATGCACAGAATTTATACAGAGTGGCCTTCGGCCTTCTTCCTCTTCTGAGTTTTTAATGCTGCATTTAGTTTTTCACCTACCTTCTCTGCTCCACTAGAGCTATAAATTCATGAAGAAACTCATTGTAAAGGTTGTTGATCAGTTATCAGAGAATTGCAAGTAGTTTCTTTTGAGACACAGTTTCTGTGTAAAGTTGTAAGATAGGTTGAGGAATATGATTTTAGACTGAGTATTTAGCTATTGGCAATGTTGTACTTGACTGGTATTGCTATTTAATATGACAGGCATATTTCTTTGGATCCTGATCTAAAGCAGCGGTGATGTTTTCCTATCTCTATGTTTATATTCTTTTCATTTCATTTCTACTGGCTTGCATCAGAATATTGGCATAGGATTTACCCTTATTAGGTACCCTATGTTTCTGCTCTCCTTGCCATTGATGTTTTTCTTCTGAATGTATTATCTAATAATTGATTGCAGTTAGTTTAACCAGTGTAGTGGATGTTATTGCCTGCTCTCTGATGTATGAATTAAATGAATCTGTTCTTAGATGTTTCTTGTTAAGGATTTCGCTGGAAGATTTGGGAACACTGGGGATTAGAGTTGGCCCTGTCCACTAGGATCCTTGTGCGACCAGCTGGTCTTTAACTTTGTGCTCTAAATCTGTGTTGTCTCCTCCTCTCCTACCATTCCATATCACACAATCATCTTTAAGATCCAACGTTTTAGATGACTAGCCCAATTGAAAGCCTGCCTATTGATTAGCAAGAAAATCCTTTCCTGACTCCATTTCCCAATGGTTTTGAATGATTTCTGGAATACTTCACCTCTGCCCTATTACTCTTTGCTCACCTTGTCTTACATTGAACCCTTCTTTCCTGATAACCAGCAACCAAACAAACAATCAAACAAACAAACCTTGTGCCTATAACTAGCCTAACATCTTAACACTGAGCTTCAAAGACATAAGACCTTTGCTTATATAGAGAGATCCCTCTCTGGACCCAAGAGGGCTAGATCCTGAGGTCTGAAAGTGGTTTGATGTTGTCTCATCTTTTGGTATTTCCAACCTTGCCAAAACATGAGAACTCCAACAGAAACTTATCTGTTCGACTGTACGATCATCACTACGATCTTTCCATATTTTCCAAGTTTCCATCTCCTATTTTCCAAGTTTCCATCTCCGTGTCTACTTCACACATATTTGACATTCCATTTTCTGCTTCTTCCTGTATGGTCTTCTGCTTGCAAGATTGTTTACATTGCTCGCAACCCCTTTGGAAAATTTTCAATAAACTTCATGAAGATGTCTTGTTCCCTTATTTGAATGAAGATTTGAGCAAGGAAACTGTATTTGATGTGTTTTAACCATGGCGGTCCGTTTTCTGAGAGTGTTCTTAGTTATTGGCATGAGAGCAGACGAGATTCGAATAAGGTGATGTTTGTTTCCTAAGAGGACTTGAAAGAAGATTTCTTGGGCTGCTCTCCTCAACTAGTGGAGGAGAACACTGCAATAATTGTGGAGAAGTGTAGTTTCCAGAGCCTGTCAACTTTGGAGGTGAATAAAATGGGAAGAGTGTTGGAAAATAAATATCGAATACCCAACCACAGTTTCTTCAGAGAGGGAAAAGTGGGCGAGTGGAAGAAGCATTTCACGCCACAAATGGAGGAGAATATTTATTCAGCGATGGAACAGAAATTGAACAACAAAGGCCTCCATTTCAAATATAGTTTATAGAAAGCCATTACTTCACTGATCCATTCCATTTACGAGATAAGTGGTGTCCAATGTTATGATATTAATGTCATGTGTGATGAAATTGTTCTTTATTAATAAATATAATATGGGGGATGATTTGTAGTGATTTTCCCAGATACACTAAGAAAATCAAAATTGGCATCCAATGAAGGTTGATGAGAGGATTTTGCAGGTTTTTCTTACAAGGAATAAAATATACTAGTAATTGCTTCGAAAGGTGTAAAGAGAGATTGATATGTTTGTTAATTTGGAAAAGTTGTATGAGAAAGACATTTTTTAAAGTTGGTCTTGCATTTTCTAAAGTACCAAGGCCAACCTTTAAAGATTACATTACATCCCAACTTTAATTAAAACTAACTATTATCCACACCATAATTAAAAACTATAAAAAAAATATATTGATGTTTATTTTAATGTTTATGCATTTTAATTAAAATAAAGCTATTGTTTGATAGTGTTCTAAATTATTTTATTTTATGTAAAATAGTATATAGTGTTCATTTTTTCCCACCTTCTAACTTTCATCATAGAATTTAAGTTTTATATTATAATAAATATAAAATATATTTAAAAAAAAAAGTATTTAAATATTATTCTTCTAAAAAAAATTATGGAACCTTTATGAAATTTATTATTATTATAATAACTAGATAATTAACATAATTTATAATATATCAATACTATTTTTAAATAAGTCTTGGTTATTGTTTAAATATGAATCCACATGAATAAAATTTGAACTATAAAGTAACTAAAAATGTATTTTTAATTAAATTTGATTAACACATGCAACTATCTTCTATCCCATATTATTTCATGCTTCTAGTGATGCTAATAAAGATTGATTCATTGAAATTTGTTATCATAATTTAGCATGTATGACATGTTAATCCTTTCCAGCAATAAAGTATTTATATTTAGCTTGCCAAATATCATGATTATAAAATACTAGTAAAAAACTTGGATGCATAAAGTGAACTACCTAACTATCCTATGTGGTTAAAAGATAAAAATATGTAATGCCTAAAGCTAACTATGTGGTCAAAAATATGTAAATAATGATTACAAGCTCAACACTTTACTAAAATTATAGTTTAAAAAAAAGTAAAAAAAAATTCTTAAAAAATTATACGTATAGGTGAAAATTTAAAGGAGAATTGTCTACATTTATATAGATTTTAGTAAATTACTACATTAATACAAATAGTAAATCATTGGGTTAAAAACTTCCAGCATTCATACATGAATTAGTAGAAGTTGTTCAACCTGCTCTTCTCTAGAGTCCTTATGGACAACAAGATGTTGAATCCGTGGTTAAACTGAGAGGGGGCGGGGGGGGGGGTTGGGTTGAATCAGTTTAATGCAGTCAAGTTCTTATTAAACTTTCTTTTATACTCATTCACATCATCATTTTGTGATAAAATTAATATACAAAGGAACAACAATCTTAATAAGTGAGCAGCAGGTATTAAGCAGAATAAATACAGAGTATCAACACATAATCATCATGCATATAGACAATAGATATAAGTGGAAACCCATAAGGGAGAAAACCACATCTTATTATTGTTGTGATGCAAAGGCAAGCTCCAACTCCCTCTCACCACTGATTTTCTGTAGGCTCCTACCTATAGGAGGCAACAACCTCAATTCTGCAAGCTACAACTTGCAAGGAAGCTCCAACTCCCATCTATTTTCTGCAGGCTACGACCTACAGGAGGCTCCTACCTCAGCCAGCTACAACTGACATTTATCAAGCTACAACTTGATATGGAAGCACCAAATTCCTCACATTACAATTAAATCATATGCTGATTTACCTGGATATCAGCTCTGTTTTCCTCCTTCTTCACTGTTTTCCTCCACCTTTCATATCTACCTTATATCATCTCTGGATCTTCATAGCTTCTCTATCTGCTCATTCTTCTCCTTACACTTCTCAGCCTCATTTCTCCCTTCTCTAACCTCTCTATGTATATCTTTGTAATATTATTTATAGAGATTACCTCATGACTGTTAGCATTCCTTAGGGAATTCGAAATGAACAACCATGACTCTTTGACTTCCGCCTTCTCATTTCTTTGTCCAGCTCATTCAGAGGAATATAGCAGTATATACATATTTTAGTATTTCAGTGGAGTTTTGTTTTGCCTTCGGAGACTTTCCATTGCATCACAAACAATATAAAATAAATAAAACTTTACATTTTCAATTACAAATAAGTATTTCAATTCAACCCATTCAGTTCTTGGCTCGTTATGCGTTTGTCTTTTCTGCTGCTGTCATGTAATAGTTCTGTAGACTCTCCGGCTTTCTATGCATGTAGAATGCATTTCCCAAATTATGTTCTAAATCTGGCAGCTTTATCAGTGCGAAAGCTTTCTTCAACCTTCATGGTTCCAACCATAGCCAAAATCCACTTTGCAGACTTACCATATGAAATGATCTTATTAAACCCTTCAGAACTTATCACGTTTAACTGTCGGAAATGAATAATTGAAGCCTTTTAACCAATGTTCAAAACTTCGGGATTAAGGTCGGAGCTCAACAATTTGATAAAACTCTGTTAATAACCCTTTTGGAAACAATATTAAAACTTTAGGAAATGTTATATAATTATGCTTTAAGAAAAGTTTAAACCCTCTCTCGGTGATGTAATAATAGACCTTTTTAACACAGTAATTAACCTTTCGAGCCCACTTGCCGAACTATTTCTATCCGCCGATGTGATGAAGTAACTTTGATGCAAAGATTTCTTGATCGATGTAATAACATGATGCGATGAACCACCTGCGATGACTTTTGATTTCGATGAATCCATTTTGTGATGATTCCGATGTGATGAATCCAATGCGATGACCGTGGATCAGACGATTGCGATTAAATCGCACCGTCGCAATTGCAAAGTTCAATGGATTGTTCCATTGCTCTGCCTCCACGTCGATGCGATGGCCCCAAACTGCATTGATATATATATTGGCTCATATATACTTACCGACTCACCTTTATTCATCCTTCAACTTTGGTCTAAAAACCTCGGTGCCAACATATATTAAACCCTATGTTAATATATCAAACTTTATTTTAAGACCCAATGACGAATATTCAGTTGTGGAAGCTTTTCTTTTACATGGAGCCCACACTACGGAGGCACTCCGCCTCATTTAACTTTCCCAATCCGACGGTTGACATTCCATCGCACTGTCGCAATCACAATTGCAACCTTTAGTGGTCCGATGTGCCTTTGGTCATCTGATTTCTGTCGATGCGATGAGCGAAGGGTCCCACTAGCTATCAACCAACTCAGCGCTCGATCCAACGGTTACAAATAACCATGATCTAACTGTTGCGATTGGATCGCACCATTGAAATTGCAAGGTTCAGTGGTTCATTCCCTTACTCTTCCGCTGCACTGATGCGACCATAGATCGCCGATGCGATGAGATCTCCACCGTCGATCTTCTATCTTCGATAAGATCTCTGTCGTCGATCTTCAAAATTTCCGCTTTAAGCCTTAACATTAAGACTTTGCCTTTCGCGTGATGTGACCACTGTTAGATCTTCACCGATCTTGATCCGACAGATATTGCATTCACAATATACCTGATGTTTAACATTTCCAAACGTCCATACACTTTTCCCATTCGATCATCGTTGGATCTTCGTCGCATCAAATTGGACGGCTATCACGTTACTTCGACCCCTGACCTTTAATTCTAAAAAATTATGTGAAATAGGCGGTTTTAGTATTGTGACGTGTCGTAATATGATATGATCGCGTTCCAAATGGAATAAACCACTCATGGCCCAAAAGCTGTGTGAAACCAGTGGTATGGTTTCCCAAAAACCACTTTCCTTGCGGGCCCCACTCTAATTACCTTTGTTTGTTTAACTGGACCTTAGGAATAGCGTTAACACCTTTGGAAATGTTTTTGGAAATACATTGATTCAATGAAACTCTTTTATACCCATGTGACAACCTTCAAAACATTTTAATAAAGCACTCAAATCAAAGTTAATTATAATGCGAACTCATATAATCGCATTGCATCACAAATACAACCACTTGCCTTGGGTTTTGTGATTACGGTCTCTGCCGATGTGATTGTCACCGTTGATCTGCCCAGATCTACGGTCCTTGCTGCCGTTGTTCCTCCTGAGCTTGTTCTGTATTAAAGTGTGCATTTCTCTCCGGAGCTTGTTTTGTATAATCTCTGGCCCTTGTTGTGTCTTGCAACTCCGCTGCCTCTGCTTCATCTGCTGCGTTTGCTTCAATTTGATGTCTCTGCTTCTATTCACCTATCTGCTTCATCCATTGCCTCTGCTTCTTGTCTCATGCTCTCTCTGCTGCCTCTGCTTCTTCTTGGTGTCTGAGCAGCCTCTGCTCCTTGTCTGTCTCCTTTTCCTTATTGCTGGTTCTTCTTTGTTCTTTTGCCTTAGTGATAGTTCAGGTGCTTCTCTTTTATTCTCCTTTGCCATCAATGACAATATTTCCAACACAAGAATCACAAGCTCACTTAAGTATAGTGGCAGAAAACTTTGAGTGTAAGGTTATTTCTCCGTGAACATAAAAGATCTCACTCCTCTATTTTAATTATCAAAATAAATCACAATTCTAAAGTTAACCTCTTTTTAATTTACAATAAAGAATTATCATATAAAATTATTTGAATAATTCTATATAAATAGACCTGCAATATAGGATGACTATCTTAGTCCAATGAAATGAAGAAATTGAGTTCATATAAAATTATTTGAATAATTCTATATAAATAGAACTATAATATGGAATGCAAGAGGGATCTCAATAAAAGGTGCAAAGATACACCGAAGGAATAGAACATGCCTATGATGTTACTTCAAAAATGTTGTAGCAAAGAAAAGATAATAACCTAAAGGGTGGAGGATGGAGGGGAGGAAATGTATTTAATCTTTCAATAGTCTCACTTGTGCCAATGAGTGTTTGACAGATGTTTCTCAAACCACCTTTGTGTCAATGTGTGTCTCAAATATGTTTCTCAAACCACCTTTCCTGGCTAAATCATTTTTTTCCAATCATACCTCTATGTCAAAATCTGATATACATATTTATATTCAAACAATAACATGCAGGGTAATGAAGAGAAATATTACCATGGGTCATTGTGGGAACTGGCTCACAAGAAAAATACTTAAATATAATTTCACAGAAGAAATGACTAAATTCTAGCACTAAAATATAATTTCACAAAAGAAATGACTAAAGTCTAGCATGTGTTGATATAGATTCTAGGATATTCTGCAATCAACATAAAGAAGAGGGTTTTTTTTCGAATTTTAACTATCATCTTTTTAACATTTTAAATTAATTCAGAGCCATTTCCTGGGAGCCATTAATTCCAGTTTTAAATTTAAATTTAAATTTTGTATAGAAAATATTTGTTGGAATTGCAAATTTATGTGGGGTAGTTTACACAATCCAAGTGTACAAGTAAAATTTCAAGGTATTGTATCCATTTATGCATTCAAAAATACACTTTAAAAAATGAGAAGTCACACATGCTATATGCATATATAGAACCAATATAGATTCATTTTGAAGAGGATTAAATCTCTTTTTGTGCATACTTTTTTTCAAGTTTTGTTCTCTAAAAGAGGTTTACATATCAAGAGAATGGATACTCCTCTTGGTAAATTTCAAGCTTTGCTCTCTAAAAGAGGTTCACATATCAAGAGAATGGATCCTACCCTTGGTAAATATGTGGTTAGCTTCTACCTTTTAGTTTTTCTTTTTTTTAATAATTTTTTTTATTAAATTTACATTATCAAGAGAAAGTCAAAATTCTTATTGCTGAGTTAAGGACTAATTATCATCAATTATGTTTTGAGAGTTATCACTTTTTGCCAAGAGAGGCATAATTATATAGGCTAATGTTATTCATGGAAAATATAAACTTAGACAGTTGGCACTTTTGGCAGCTTTTGGCCCAAGAGAGGCATAATCATATAGGCTAATCTTATTCATGGAAAATACAAAAGGTGATACTTACCTTAACTTTTGGCTTGGCTATGGGTGTCATGACAATTATGGTAATGATATTCATCTTAAGAAACATTGAGGAAGCATGATTCAAGCTAATTTTATTCATGGAAAATACAAAAGATGACAATTAACTTAACTTTTGCCTTGGCTATGGGTTTCATGACAATCATGGTAATGATATTCATCTTAAGATACATTGAGGAAACATGATTCATCTCAAGTTATTTGCTCCTAGATATGTGTAATGTAAGATTAACCAATGCAAATGCAAAAACAATGACTTGCGTAGATGCAAATTTATCTCAAATTATCTACTCTTAGATATTTATAATGTAAGATCAAACAATGCAAATGAAAAATATGAATTTTATATATGCAAACCTAGATATGTGTAATGTAATATTAACCCATTCAAATGCAAAAGATGACTTTTATATATGCAAATCTAGATATGTGTAATGTAATATCAACCAATACAAATGCAAAAGATTTCTTTTATCGATGCAAACCTTAAGTATAGGGACACTTTGAACAAGGCCACGAATTCGATGATTTCAATATAACTTACTCCCACACTTTTTATCCCTAATATCATTCCCTATCAAAAAATATTTTAATAAAGTTTATTTAAAATCCTTTTAATCATCTCTATTTTGTACTTTTTGAGATGTGATTACTTCTAAGGTTTGTATAGGTTTCAGCTTTCCACGAAGATCATGCATTTTTTATCGTGTATATAAAAATAAATCCATAGAACTAGTAAATGAGATAATGCCATGGTGCATATAAGAATAAATCCATAGAACTCATAAAGGGGAGGGTTTTTTTTTAATTATTATGATTAATTGAATATTGCTGGGTGAAATTGACATGGTTGGACATTGCTTTTTGGAAACCCCCCAAAAATAATCATCGAGAAAAAATATTTAATCTCTTTCCCATATTTTCCCTTTTCCTACCCAAGAAGTATGATTTTTGTTTCGTGATAAATCTAAGGAATTTTCCTAAACAAAATCCACCATTGCACTGCCTCCCCATCAGGATTATACCAATTGACCAATTGGCACCCAAATATAATCCAGGATTGCCTCCAAGGGCACTGAATTTACTTTGTATTGCTAGACCCATGTCTCTACTGCTCAAGTTTCAATCTACAAATTAATCCAAAATGACTGTCAAATTGGGTAGAACCCTCTGACTTTCTTTCAAACAAATTTTACTGCAATGTTTTTGTTGTTTAGATATCGAGGGTGACACTACTTTGAACTTCGAAAATAATTCCTCAACTAACATCACAATTTCACTTTCCAGGACCTGCTTGCATATTGAAGATTGTTGATTTCCACTCGAAATTAATTTTCTGGAATGGGACAAACAAGAATCCCCTCGTTTACTCGTCGTTTGATTCATCTTCATCTTCGTCTGAGGGCCTTGTTTGATGTATCCTAAATTTTTAGCATGTATGTATCTTAAAAAAATTAGTTGGCATAAACTTATTAAGCTTTTAGCTCATATTTGGTAGAATTGTGGATCAATAAAGAGCATAGAATTTTAGCTCATATTTGGTAGAATTGTGGATCCATGAAGAGCATAGACTGAGCATATAAACCGTTGGGAAGACATTAATATAATTTCCCTGCTAATATAAACAAAATCACAGATGTCCAAATATCAAATACCACCTAATAGAAACAAACTCATGGAGGTCCAAAGATCAAATACCATTCAGTTAAGAGCTTCATGTCAAACAGTTGCTGAAATAAATAGTGAGCCTATGTAGAGGCTCTGTCATCTGATCAAAACTGTCAAGGTTGATATCAAATCAATTTGAAGACCATCTCCTTCCTATGAGATACAATTAGTGGATGCAAATGTGGATTCCTAATTTTCTTGGATGGATTCATATTGCATACCTCTATAATTATAAAATCTAAAGAAAAATAGTGGAGCAATGTTTGGTATTGTGGAATGGAAAACTATATGTACATGAAATATTTTCCTCAAACAAAATTGCTTATGTTGACATATAGCAAAAGGATGTTGTACTGTGGCATCAATTTTACAATGTCCATATTCATTTTCCCGTGTATGTTATTAAACCTCCAAAGAAAATAAGCATCAACCGATTCCTAACATAACACACATGTTGCTCCCCTGAAAAACATCTAATAAATTCACATGGAGTATGCTCCTTTAGTTGCTTGTCTTGCTAGATATCTCTCTCTTCGTACGTCCTACAACAGAGAAATAATTTATTAACAACCTCTAAATAACAGTTACATTAACTTCAAGAAACAATCTAAGGTACATAGAATGAGCAGCACAAAAAAGTCCCATTGAAAAATTACCGTCATTCAATCCGTGGAAGAGCTTTGAAAGAAAATAATACTCAAAAGAACAAAATATGTACCCATTCATCTAGGATGCCTTCTGTAGGACCACGAGGTTTTGCATGTCATCTACAAGCTTCTTGCGTGCTTCATTATCAGCTTCTGCTTCTCCTATTCACTTCTTCGAATTATCCAGCTCCTTGTAGAAACAACCAACATTTCAAATTCCAAAATAAATGAAAAAACAATTTAATTTGAATGACCTAAATAAAAAATGATTCCATCTTGTGAAAAACTATAAATTATTCCTTGGATGATTGTTTTGAAAATTCCAGTGCCTTAAATCCATAGAAATAATAAAATTATTATTATATTTAACATATATTACTTTTACAAAGGGATAAAACAGTGATCCAAGTTCACATAATCTAAGTAAGTATATCTTAGAAAATATGAAAATTATAATAAAAAAAATTAAAAGCACGGTTTACTTAAAGCTTTTACCAATATTAAAAATCCAAAATCCACATAAGAAATCTAATGCTAAATCAATCAGAATATGGCACTTAGAAAATTAAAGATAAATAAATTTAATGAATGTCCTAGTCATGACAAGAATGGCTAATTATGGTTGAAAGGTATAATAACAGTATGTTCCTGCTGAATCAAAATGATTGGAAGCAGTGGATGGTGGTTCTAAGAGTTTCTAAAATAGAACTCCACTTACCAATTCCAGTGTAAATTCAACATCCTCTCTTACTTTCAAGCTCACAAGTTTGAATTTATCCTTTGTCTTCTTCCTTTCTTGATAGTTTTCTAGTTGCTTTACAAATTTTACAACTACACCAAATTATCATCAATGTCAGAAAAACTCTTTTTGAAGCCACACATAACATCCAAACACAATATTGATTTAATTTTAAAAAAGAAGAAGGTATTGTTCAGATCCATGCTCCTAAGTACCATATAGCTCAAAAAGTAAAACTAAGCCATCAAAGTTGAACCTCTAGCCATGAAATCCAACATTAGACTTGAGTCAATTCATCCACTCTAATAAATATTTATGTTTCTTGGTATTGGTGTGGTACACGTCAAGGGCTGTCGCGTAGTCCTCGCGAGTGTTCGACTAGCCGGAGCCGCACACATATGGCTTGTCATTCACGTCGCACGATGACTGCCCAGGGGCCACAGTCCAGACTCCCATCCCCCTTCCCACCCTCGAACATGCACCGATATCCTTTATCATCCTGCTTCGTCTGACACCCATGGTTTATCACTAATGTCGCCAACAGTCCCAATTCCCTTTTGGTGGAATGCATTCATAGCATCCTTTATTTGTTTCTCACAACATCGTTTAATTGTTGCTCTCTCACATACTTGGATGAGTCTAAATCATAGAGGTTCCTTGGAAAATAACCTAATTTCACAAAAAAAACACACACATATAATAGACATCCAATTTTCTCTAAATAACCAAGTCACATCCAATAGAAGCCCAACTCAATAATTTGTGCAGAGTTCCAGTCTCACGTCCGAATTTTATAAAAGTTCAAGAAAAATTGCATTAACGTTCAGGTCAAAAAAACCAATTACTAAGGCAACGAGCATAAAAAATCGTATTGTTCCTATATTATATTTGCCCATGAAATTCACTGAACTGGTTATTAAAGGGATTTAGAGTGAGGAAATTATAGTTCATTCATGATTAATATTAGTAATGGATGAGAGACTTAGAGGCCTGAATTGTGTTGACCATTACATCGTTTGTGTGATTCGAACCGTCGACCGATCCTCTCCAAAATCACTGCAAGCATGAGGCTCAACAATTCAAAAAAAGGAAGATGTTTAATATGTTTTTTTAGCTATTTAAGTTACTTAACCCATGGCATGGATTCACAGTCAAATAATGAACCTGGTCATCGGCGAAGTGCCCCTTCAAATCCCAGTTCTAAGCCTTCAAATTTGACCAAGAAAACAACCACTAATTTGGCAGAGGCATCGCTTATGGAGGTGTGTATTGTGCCTTGAAAGCCCCCTTCAAACCCTGTGAAGTGTAGAGAACCCTGCAGATGATGCCCGAACAGATAACCATGCAAATTAAAAATAAATCCTTTACTAGCAACTACTCTCGGAGGGAAAGTGAGAAAATTCAATAGATATCTATCCATGGGATCATAGAGTCATAGGTTGTTAGTAATCCTTTGAATATTTCATTAGTTTAGCACTCGAGTTATAAGCACATTCGATCAGTTGTGTTTTGGACATTTCCTTCCAATGGAGTGGCCTGAGACAATACTGAGACTACAATGTATTTAAGAGAGTGACATCAAATTATTTTCTTCCATGTATTTCAGAGAGCGGCATCAAATGTGAAAATTCTTATGGCCAGATGTGAGGTGTTGAGAGAGTTCTTTCATTTCCCATTGGAGGAGAAGAAGAAGCACACCAATTATCCTCGCATTTACGTTGGATATGGTAGCTGGAATAGTGTGCAGAAAGGCACCACTCTCCATTGGGGAATTAATATTATCACAGCTATTTGCCTTTATGTGAGGCTGCTTCCAGGTGCAGGGATCGACCCGGGAAAGCACAACAACTTATCAGAATGTGTAACAGTAAGAGCGAGGGTGAGGGCGAAATATATGGAACGGTATTTGGAAAGATGGCATGGTGATATCATGTACATATGGTGATCTTAAAGGTACATATGTCAAGGTTAAACATAAAATGTTGGCGAAAATCCAAGGTAGGTTGATTTCAAAGAAAAGGCCTATCGGCCTAATTAAAATAATCTATAACTAATGCCTAAATTTATTTATTCATTCATATAGACATAAATTTATTTATTCATTCATATATACATAATAGTATGATTTTTCACATAAAAAAATCAATTCCAAAATAAACAGGTTAAGATTTTTCTAAATTATTAATTACACTTTCTAATAAAATTATCTTTACATATTTTTTTTCAATTTGAAAAAACCATCATACATCTCTTTCCTTCACGTTTTGATCCACAAAATAGGGAAGACTAATGACATAAAAAAATGCTACGTTCTACGAACTTTTCAGATATATGTCTCGTCTAATTTTACTGACTCAGATAACATTATTTTCAAAAAATAAAACTTTTTTTGTTCTAAAAGATCATCAAGAAAAAATAGATAAAAAGTGTTTGTTCTTACATGCATATTCATATCATGTTTTGTTCATACATGCATGTTCATATCATATTCTATAGAAAATAGTCACAACCAAACCATTAAATTTTTATACTCCACGCAAGTCGTTTCATCCCTTCTTTGTTAGATACCCTGCTCTCGATACTTGGTTCTCGATAGACATGTGAATGATGAACTCTGGAAAGTCCTCATCAAGGTTCTCACACATTGTATCTGGTATATAAGGGAAAGTATCCTAGAATTAAATTTCATATGTACCTAATCAATTATCAGTTTGGAGTCACTATAGACAAACAACTGAAATCTCAATAGCAAACCACTTTGCAAATAGTATATCCCCTAAAAGGAAATAAGGTTAGCTCTGTTGTTAGTCCCAACTCCACTGTACCAACTGAAATAATATCATTTTCCTGGCCTCACCATTAAAAATGCCCCACTACCACAAACCCCATTTGAAAATTCCCCATAAAAAAAAACTTCTAAAAAATGAGTCCCTACCTCCTTATATTGAAAATGACTTCTAAAGGGTTCCTCCAACTTTGGCCCAATTTCCAGATAGTATGTTTATTTTTAAACATGTGACTCTAATTTTCTATATCAACTTGTTCAATCCATATTTTATATTAGTGTAATCCCTCTCATCCACATTATAAAAATGAAAAGGATTTTTTTTTTTAATTTTTTAAAGAAATAAAAATTATAAAACAAAAAAACCTGAATTGGAAAATTTATCCCTAACGAAAAGAAAAACTTGTCACTCATACTAGTAAGAATGGACAAAATAAGAAGCAGAGCTAGTATAGTCCCATATACTATACTAAGGGACTATATTACTAGTATAGTCCCTTATTGTTGTTAGTGTAACCCCCTTATTGTTATTGTTGTACCTAGTAAACCCCATTTTGTTATTATTGTGCCCTTCAATTATTATTGTTAGGTCGGCTAGGATTACATTTTGGCTCCACTAGGATTACATTGTGGCCCCATGGACTCCTATATATAGAAAGGAGGTTTTCTCATTTGTATCATCCAATAATTGTTCATTTATGTAATGTATTGGAGGTTTCCCCCTTGAAGTGGCTGATTTATAAGGTGTTGGTCTCTCTTTTCTTCTATTTTTGGAGCTGGTTTCATAACATTTGGTATCAAAGCTTTGGATTCTAGGGTTTCGCTGCTCCAAACAGGCCATTGTGGAATTTTCGCTATAACGTTTTTTCTACAAAGGTTCGGAAGCTGAAATTTTTAGAATGCGAAGCCGAAATCCTGAGGAACATCGTCACAAAATGTCAGATCTTGGTTTGCAATATTTTTAGAGATATGGTCTGTGGAAGTAAGGGCTTTTTCAAGCTCCTGAATTTCATCTCAAAGAGGTGATCTTGGGAAAATATTCATAACTCTCTCTCTGAGCATCAGATTGGAATTATGTAAATAGTGGCCATAAGTACATAGACTATAGTTTCATTTCTATCAATTTTAGAGCCGAAGGAGGAAAGAGTGACACGTGGCAAGTCGTACAAGTTCTCTCTACTGAACCAGTCCATAATTATTCATCGTAGGAGATTAGGCACAATTTTGTCTTCAAGAACCCAAATCAAGTCAGATCTGGGGCATTCGAAAGAGGATTCAGAGGGATACCACAGGGCCAAATTTCATATATTGAAGATCCGAAATCACAGAGATAATTCAATTTCAATATCGATCTCCTCAAATAAAGACAAAGGTGTGTATTGTTTTCCGAATTGCATAAGTCTTGTATAAAAAAATCAGTTTGAAGTGATTCCAAGTGCCTATTGAGCATATATTTCAGTATTGGGTTCTGAAATTCCTCTTAAAAAGAATTCAACACCCATTAAGCCCTCAGATTACTCTACTATGACTCATGAAAAGGAAGAATTGTAACATGATCTATAAAAATTACAAGAGCAAGTGCACCAAATTTCGCTCTCGCAAAGAGCAACAAAAAATGAAAGGGAAGTTTTGAAGAAATGCATGGAAGAGAAGATCGATGGTTTGAAGAAAGGTGTGGAAGCTAAGATGGATGGCATGGAAGCTAAGATGGATTACATGAACGACAACATGGAAAACATGAAGAATGATCTAAAATCAGACATGGAAGGTTTGACAAATTTGATACAAGAAATGTTTCCTAATGGCGAAAAGATAGTAGAGGAAACTCATGGTGAGAACAAAATAAATGCTAATCGTGATTTCATAAACTCTAATGTTGGATGGAAGAACCACCATATTCCAAAGAGGGATATGAGGAATTTTGATGGCAAGGATCTCGGAACATGGATACTACAGATGGAGCAATATTTTGATCTCAATAATGTGAAAAACACACAAAAGTTACGCATTGCAACTTTTCATTTAGAAAAAAATACATTTGTATGGTATCGATGGCTTTTATCTTGTAAAAAAATTGTCACTTGGTCAATTTTTATAGAGGAAATGATAGCACATTATGAGGATACAAAGAGCAACACCTTCTTTAGCCAATTGATAAATCTCAAACAAAAGGGTTCAGTGCCGAAGCACATTAAGGACTTCCAAAAATTGAATATAAGGGTAACTGATATTCCAGAGGAACACATGATTGATGTCTTCATAGGGACTTTAAAGGATAACATCCAACATGAAGTTCGCGTTTGGGAACCTGATTCATTGGATAAGGCATTCAGGTTGGCAAGAAAAATTGAATGTAAAATTATGGCGACAAGGAAGCCTACCACTCACATCTATAAATATGGAAGTGTTGCTACTTCTAGACTTCCACAACCTACAAGGTTGACACCACAAAAATTGGAAGAAAAAAGAGCAAAAGGGATTTGCTACAGTTGTGATAGCAAATACACAAAAGGTCATAAGTGCGTTGAGAAGAAATTATTTTACATAGATTGTGAAGAGCAGGATGAAAATGAAGAAGAAAATTCAAAAGTAGAGGATCTACACCAGGAAGAAACCCTAGAAGAAGAAGAAATGAGTCTAACCATATCATGTAATGCATTAGCAGGAATTACCACTCCTCAAACTCTCAAGATAGAAGGACATATCAAGAAGAAAAATGTAATAGTGTTGATTGATTCGGGTAGTACCCATAATTTTATTCATTGTAAGGTAGCCAAGGAATTGAATTGCTTCCTATACCCAACACCAAAGTGTCAAGTGATGGTTGCAAATGGAGGAACTATAAGTTTCTACGGGAAAATTTCATAATATCAAACTTTCCATCCCATTGGGAGGTGTTGATGTCGTACTAGGAGTACAATGGTTACAATCTTTGGGGATGGTAACTTTTAATTTTCAAGAACTTTTCTTGAAATTTTTTTCGGAAGGAAAGGAAATCGAATTACAGGGTATCGCAGGGAAGACAGGAAAGATAATAAGCTCTAATGTCATGACAAACCTTCTGAAGAAAGAACAATGGGGCGTAATTGCACAATTATGCTCACTGGAAGTTCCAACATCAAAATCATCTATTTCTCCAGATCTCCAAAAAGTCTTGGAAAATCATTCCAAGGTGTTTGATACTCCCAAAGCACTCCCACCTATTCTTGATCATGATCATGCTATTCATTTGATTCCAGGTAGTGTTCCTCCAAACATCAGGCCTTACAAATATCCTTATGTCCAAAAGAGCGAAATTGAACGTATGATTGTAGAAATGTTAGAGGTTAGTATAATTCAACCTAGTCAAAGTTATTTCTCTGCTCTAGTAGTATTGGTGCACAAGAAAGATGGATCATGGCCCATGTGTCTGGATTATAGGGAGCTCAATAAGCTCACTATTGAAGATAAATTTCCAATTCTTGTGATTGATGAATTATTGGATGAATTACATGGAGCAATTTATTTTGCAAGTTGGATCTTTTCGGGATATCATCAAATTAAAAGGAAGACTAAATATATTAAAAACTGACATTTCGAACTCATGAGGGTCATTATGAATTTTTGGTCATGCCTTTTGGCCTTACCAATGCACCTTCTATATTTCAAGGGTTGATGAATTCCATTTTCAAACCCTTCCTTAGAAAATTTTTGCTAGTATTTTTTGATGATATACTAATCTACAACAGGTCTTGGAAGGATCATGTTCAACATGTTGACAGGGTGCTCAAACTATTGCAGGAGAAACAATTATGCAAAAACATCCAAATGTTTCTTTGGAGTACAAGAGGTGGAATATACGGGTCATATTATATCTCGTGAGGGTGTTAGGTAGACCCTAACAAAATTAAAGCCATTAAGGAATGGAAATTTTGAGAACCATGCTTGTTACGTGGTTCTCCTTTAACGGTGTGTGCAAGTTTAAACTCTAATTATGGGAAAATAACGGCACCTCTAACCAACATTATTGAAGAAATATGCATTTTCATGGACTCACGAAGAAACAAAGGCCTTTAAACAATCAAACATCTTGAAAGCGATGTTGTATGCGAAACACCGATGTGCTTTACATGAACAACAAAAACCTTTATTGTGGAATGTGATGCCTCGAGAAATGGAATTGGTGCTATTTTAATGCAAGAAGGAAGACCCATTGCTTTTGAAAGTCGTTCAATCAAAGGAAAGTATTTACAAAAGGCTATTTATGAGAAGGAAATGTTGGCAATACTACATGCACTAAAGAAATGGAGACCTTACCTAATGAGAAGACACTTCAAGGTAAAAACTAATCATGATAGTATTAAACAATTTTTGGAACAAAGACTGTCTTTAGAAGAGCAGCAATCCACGGTCACAAAGATGTTGGGTTATGACTTTGAAATCATCTACAAAAAAGGGAAGTTAAATATTGTTTCAAATGCACTCTCGAAAAGGATGAGAGGATGAAGGTGGAAGAATTTCTTTGTTCCATTTCTATTATCCAACCAGATTGGATAACCGAATCAAGGGATGAATGGAAGAAGGATGAAGAAGTGTGGACACTCATTGAAAAGCTGCAGCAAGATACTAGTACATCTAAGAAATTTAGTTGGAAATGATTCCTTATGGTACAAAGATCTCTTATATCTCTGTAAGAGTTCCCAACTAAAACAAAATATTCTTTTGCAATTGCACACTCCTAATTTAGGATTTTTAAAACCTTACCATCGGGTGAAGAAAGAATTTTTTTGGGATGGCCTTAAATCTGATATTCAAAAGTTTGTAGTAGAATTTTTGGTTTTCCAACAAAATAAAGTTGAGACAACTAATACCCCAGGTCTTCTACAACCTTTATCCATTCCAAGTCAATGTTGGGAGGATATTTCAATCGATTTTGTCACAGGTTTTCCCAAGTCAAAAGGAAAGAGTGTCATCATGGTGGTAGTTGACAGAATTACCAAGTATGCACACTTTTGTGCATTATATCATCCATTTAAAGCGAGTACAATTATTACTACAATTTATGGAAACAATTCAAAAGCTACATGGAAACCGAAGATTATTGTAAGTGATAGAGATCCCATTTTTACTGGAAATTTTTGGACAAAATTATTTTCTTGTTTGGGTACTAAACTAGCTCATAGATCATCTTATCATCCTCAATCTGATGGGCAAAATGAGATAGTGAAAAAATGTTTGGAAGGATATATTTATTGTTTTGTATCTAATAAACAAACACAATGGGTCAAGTGGTTACCTCTCGCTGAATGGTGGTATAACACTTCCTTCCATACTACAGAAAAAATGACCCCATTTATGTCACTTTATGGATATCATCCACCATCTACCACATATTCTTTAAGGGAAAATGCTAGGGTTCAAGCAGTGGAGGATCACATCAAGCATCAACAAGAAGCTCTCCAACTCTTAAAGGATAACCTAAATTTGGCACAAAATCAAATGAAACAAAAGGCAGATCAACATCGCGGTGAGAGACGTTTTGATGTGGGAGACTGGGTATTTTACGGATAAAACCATTGAAACAAATGTCCCTCAAGCAAGCTAAGAAGGATAATAAATTATCGCCAAAGTACTATGGTCCTTACAAGGTGTTGTGAAATATTAGTACTATGGCATACAAATTGGAGCTTCCTGCTTCTTCGCGAGTGCATCCATTTTCCATGTTTCATAATTAAAGAAGGTTATAGGTGACAAACTTTCAGTTCAAATAATAATGCCAAAACTTGATGAGGAAGGAAAAACCATATTGGAACCTGAAGCAGTCATGGAAACAAGAACTCGACAACTATGAAATCAATCAATTTCAGAGATCTCATCAAATGGAAGAACTTACCCACTGAAGATTCTACATGGGAGGATGAGAATTTCATAAAAAAGAACCCGAAGCTACTCAAGCATTGAGGAAAACACATTTTTGAAGGAGAGGAGCATGTTAGGTCCCTATATTACTAGTATAGTCCCTTATTGTTGTTAGTGTAACCCCATTATTGTTATTGTTGTACCCAATAACCCCCATATTGTTATTATTGCGCCCTTCAATTATTACTGTTAGGTCGGCTAGGATTACATTGTGGCCCCACTAGGATTACATTGTGGCCCCATGGATTCCTATATATAGAAAGGAGTTTTTGTCATTTGTATCATCCAATAATTGTTCATTTATGTAATGTGTTAGAGGTTTCCCCCTCGAAGTGGTTGATTTATAAGGCGTTGATCTCTCTTTTCTTCTATTTTTGGAGTTGGTTTCATAATATCGTTAGTGACAGAAAATGACAAAGTGCCTTATATATAGAGTAACACAATTCCGTGAACAAAAACATAAAAATTACTAACACATCTTATTCGGCAACAAAGATGAAGAAACCCCATATTATGCTCAGTTATGTGTAGTAAGCCAATCTGAGAACCCTCTGGGAAAGGTCATCACAAAATACATTCATCGTATGGTGAATATATAACTCATGGAACTGTGACAACAGAGCCCTTCCCTATGCAGTGGTACCAGATCATAACAAAATACATTCGTCATATGCTGAATATATATCATATGAAACGGTAATAATTAAGCCCTTCCCTATGCAGTGTTACTAGGTCATCATAAAACACATTCATCGTATGCTAAAAATTGTGACAACCGAGCCCTTCCCTGTGAAGTATTGGATGAGGTCATACCAAAACAAATTAATCATATTTTGAACACTTTATGAAACTATGACAACAAATTCCTTCCATGTGCAGTGGTACCATGAACTTCTAGGGCCTCTTTTGCAGTGTTCCTCTAAACCACTGCACAATGAGTTTGGAGTGACCAAAAACCTGCATCTCATGAAGCTTCCTCTCCAAAAAATCAACGCTATTAATTACCCATGAAAGTGAAAAAATTAAATTCAGAAAGGACACACGCTAAACTCTACAACAACTACCAGAACCCTCCCTCAGAAAACAACTAGGAACTCCTTAATTTACTTTCAAGGGAATTTTTCATGTTGGCATCCTTCCGATTGGATTGCATCCCACCAATCCCTCTCATCTCTTATTTCCTCCAAATATTTTAACTTATCCCATCCCAATGGAATTTTCCTCAATTTCTCACATTTCTTTACTATGAAAGACTTGAGCATTGGTAAGGTTCCCTCTCCGTACCCTCCACTTGAACTTGAACTTGTTTCTCCCTGCAGACACTCGAACGAATTTAAGTTCTGAAGAGTCAACTTCTTCAGCTTTGTAAAACAGCCTCACCTACTGATCTCCATTTCCTTGAACGTATCAAAATCTTCTATCGACAACCCTCTCAAACCTAGAAATTCAAGCTATTACTATTATCACAGTTATTTTCCTCTATGCGAGGGTGCTTCTATGTGTAGGGATTGACCCGAGAAAGTGAAACAACTTAATAGAAGGTGTAACAGTAAGAGCGAGGGTGAAGGCGAAATATCTGGAATGGTGTTTGGACATATGGCATGGTGATATGATGTACACATGGTGATCTTAAAGGTACAAATGTCAAGGTTAAATAGAAAAGGTTGAGGAAAATCCAAGGTAGGTTGATTCAAAAGAAAAGGTCTATTGGCCTAAATATAACAAAAAGTATACGAATGTTAAATATCGATGTAAACATAGTCTAATGTAAATTGATGACATTTCCATTTTTAACAAAACGCTAATGGAGGAAGCTAATTTCTGGAAGCAAGCACAGAAACTGCAGTTGACTAGCATTTTATTTTGAGAAAAAAAACTCTTCATATTTTAAATAATAAAAATAAAAATTACATATTCTGTATTTTCATTCTGAATGGTATATGCTCATTAATTTCTATCATCATCCAAAATTTATCCTATTTATTGTCCCATTTTACAACTGAGCATGAAAGATCCCACCTATTTATTATCGTAACGGTGCAGACGGTTTGTCAAACGGAGCATGAAAGATCCTATTTATTGTCCCATTTTTGCGTGGTCTCTTAGTCGATGCCCTCTCTCATCACATCCTCCATCTGCATGTTCGTTTAGATTCCCTACTTCTTGTCATGCAACTAAATGGTGTCTATCGTGTGCATAATCCTATGCTGTTTAGACGATATTTACGAGTGAAACTCTTTATACTTGAGTTTGATACCATAAATTTTACCCATGTACCTCAAGAACAAAATCACTATGTAGATAGCATTGCAAACCATGTTCTAGATTGGCATTTATCACACGCATTTTATACAAGACAATAACATTCATAATCATTAAACAAGATGCATATCCATAATATGTGTCGCAAAATATGTGTTTAGAGTCCCTCTACTCTGATACATATGACATGCCCATCGCATGTTACAAAAAACTCAAAACCGAGGGCACCACCTGCCCCTACATACACACTAGGGGGCACCACATGCCCCACACCTAATCACTATCTGGCGGATCCCGAGCCAATGGCTCTGCTCCTGCAGCCTGTAGATCCCGTATCCCCTGACCAGCCATCGCCATGCGCCGCATGACACCTTGCCACTCCGAGGGTAGACCAATACATGGCTCTATGTACTAGTCGTCTAAGTCTTGCCACCCGCGCTCTGACACTCTGGTCAGCAACCTCTCGCATCTATGGCGGATGTCCTCCAGAAGAGCGGCCGCATCCTCATTATGCACTGCTCTCGACCCACTCGGACCTACAACTCCAGATGCTACAGGTCGTCCCATATATCCGGTCGGTTTTACCGGAGCTATATCTGCATACCAAAAGTACATGAATCAGTACCCTATCTACTATTCACTAACTTTAACATGCCCAAAAAAAAAAATAGTTACTTATCACTTACCATCTGGCCCCCATACTCGACCAGGCGGAAGTGGTAGGTCCGGATCCCCACAATAACTCATCCCACTATAGGGATAGTCGTCTATGTATAATGGCATCTGATCCCAATGGGCAAAGAACTCAGGTCGAAACACTCGTTCGACCCCCCCTCCTCCTCCTCTGCATAGTAGCCACCCCCACCAGCGCATCCTAGGCTCTCTAGGGCCCCCATCTAGGAGCTGTATACGAGGTCGTAAGGTCAGGATCTTCTCAAAAAAGAAGGAACACAATAAAGTCCCATACGAGAAATCGTGGTTCACTTGCCGCTTGCAGAGTGACAGCTGTCGTTTTAACGACACCAACATCATTTGGGCCCACCCATAGTAGGTCCCACTCAACACACTCTCTACGATCATCATCTGCCCCCCAGTGATGTGATGGAACACCTGGTTGCCCAAGATTCGCAGCACCGCTGCGGCCACTGCCCGAGTCTCCAGTCTCTCTAGGTCCCCAATCGGTATCCGTGTCCCTTTGACTTGGAGACCCAGTCGACAATGCCGCTCCACAAACTTCATGATGTTCCGCCCCCGCGGTAACACTGGCTGCGTATTTCCCACCATCCCAAGTGGCGGGAGACCTGTCAGAAAATACACATCCTGGATTGTTAGTTCAATCCTGTGCCCTTGCACTACAAAGACCTCATGCTCTGGATCCCAATAACTGATAATCCGGGCCAACAAGGGCTCTCCATCTCTCATCAAAGGGTTCTCCAAAAACTTCAGAACCCCAAACCTGGCCAACACACGACGGACACCCTGATTTGCCTGGATCTCTGCTCGTAATGTACCCAGGTCTCTCTCTCTCGAGTTCACCTATATATCTGCCATATCTGCACAAAAACACCATCTTTGTCAGCCTACAGATAGAGAATACTGTAACCCAACTCTTAGCCATCAAACAGCACTAAAACCCCCTCATCTTCCAGGTCGCACTTTTCTGCCAAATCCTGGGACAGGTCGCACCTTTTTGCTCAAAACCTGCGTCCCAGGTCGCAGATTATGGCCCAAAAAGTGCGACTCGGCCGAAAATATGCCAGGGGGTCTGTTCCTGAGATTCTAGGCCCTAATCTGAACTTTCAATCCATCAAAATGAAAGAGTAATGTTAGGCCTCTTACCTGCAACTGACGGATCTCGATTCCAACGGTCGGTTTGTCCGCTATGCTCACCGCAATATTTAGGACCTTCTCTCCTCTCTACATTCACCACAGCAACACTAGCAAATGAGTGGATTTGGAGGGAAAACTGCCTTATTAAAAGGGAACCCTTGTTTCTTCTTTCGCCTACTGCGACCATACCGTAGCTCCATTTGACAAACCGTCTGCATCGTTGGAAAGCTCTCACCGAGCCCTCAAATGGGTATCTGTTAGTTTTTTGTGATTTGATACTTCACCAGGACACATTTTGTCCAAGATGGGTCACTTCACCTCTCCTTAAAATCACATTTCTTCACTTATTACACTTGTACTTGGGGCACCATTTTGCCTCCTTACTTGTCTTTGTTCGTGTCGATTTTCGTCGTGAGTTACCATCTTGTACTCATATTTTCATGGTCCCCCATTTGGACCTTTACTGTGTGGCAGCACCATCGAGTCGCCCTTGTTTAGAGCATCCAAGTGGAGTCATCGTCACATTCATGGAGTCTATCCAACGTCCCTTTGTACCCCGCTCTAGTCCTCCATCCTTCATTGCTTGGTCTCTCTCTTGTGTCGCACATTATGGCCTTAAGTCCCACTATCCCTTATCCCTGATGATATTGTGTCAGTCGTTGCCATGTCATTCATGCCCTTTATGCTCTAGCAAGGGAAGTCGTCCATTTGCTACCTAGTCCCCTCCATTCCACCATCATCATTGGTATTAGTCTACCCGTCGCTCTACTATTTTCTCTCGTGCCTTAGTTGGGGATCTCTCATTGCCTCACCTATGGCGGACCTCCTTCTGTCGACATCAGCTCCTTCATTCCAGAAGACAGGTCTAGAGGGCGGTGTACCTTGGTTCCAGCTTCCATTCTTGTTCGGTGCCTCGGATCCGGCAAAGGGATCTCTCACTTCCCTTTGACTTGATTGTTTCTCCACTCCAGCTCCTTTTAGCATGATCGAGATCCGTATACTTGATGGTTCAGTGATGCAGCAACAGCTCTTGGTGATTCCTGGGTGTGTGCGAGATGTCTCAGTCCTCATGAGTGGGTGGCCCTGCAGGTATCCCCCCACATGCCCGGATGACCTCTTCATTGCAGCCTTCGATGCAGCTCCATATATTTGATGATGCCGGCCTTAGCTGCTTGCAGCGCCTCTTTGATTTGCATGTATCAGTCAGATTTTGTGAGCCCTTCCCCGCTTATAGGGGGCATTTGGGTTGTATTTGTATCTCATGTACTCAGATATTATTGTATAAGTCCTGGCTGTTATCCCAGGCACAGCATGTATATGGGATTCCTCATTGTATTCTGATCTGGCTCATGTTTATGCCGGTTGTACTTTATGGTTCGGTCCCTTGTTTACTGGACACACTATTCTTTTGTACTTTGTCTCGGCGGGCATAGGTATGCCTCCCCCACTGCCTTTAGCACAGGTACCCTCTCATAAAAAGAGACTTGTTGCACCTGTGAGTCTCGTCTCCTCAGGGTCTAGTTCTTCAGCACACTAGTCTACCTTACATTTCTCTCTTTGACTTCCCTCTTGATGTCTGGTGATTGAGTTCTTACAACGTACTTCGGTCATATGATTTGCTCCTAACACTCGCACGCTGGGGGGCAATCTGTTACACCATTTTTTGGTCATCTAACCTATTATCATTAGATGGACCCAAGTACACCATGTAAGACCAATTTTACCTAAGTAAAATTGCCTTCACTATGTTAAATAACTTAATAAACCACATTTATTAGGTTGTTTATGGTCTAAACAGGAAACCCCAAAAGGAAATATTAAAAAAACCTATATTTGTTTGATTTTCCTCATGGAATAATTAATTAAACCATAATTTAATTATTATTCCTAATCATGTTTAACCCAAAACAAAGAAATTAATTAGATAAACCTTTATTTATCTTATTCTTTTCTAGGAATAATTATTTAAATTTTATTTAGATAATATTCCTTGTTAAATATGACCAAATCATCCACAAATAATTAAATAAATCATTATTTATTTGATTATCCTTCAACCACTTCCTTAAAAAGATAAATAAATCATTTATTTATTTATTATTGACAAATAAAGGGATTTGACCCAAGTAAAATACTTTTTCCCTCCAACAAATATAATAAAATATTCCATAAAAGGTGGATCTAGATTTGGTTAATGTTATTTTAATCATGCACCAAGATCTAGAATGACCCAATATTTTGTTATAAATAGGAGGGTTTTTCCTACCATTATTCAACTTTTATTGCCTATTAGATCACTCTGGATCTATACACTTGGTCACATTCTACATTATTTGTTGTGTGAGCTCCCTTTGAGTTCTATCTTTGTCTGGGTTTTCTACACCAACAAGAGAGAGAGATTCTAGATCTGAAGTGCTGAGGACTTCCAAGAACCCATCCCATTGAGGAGAATTGGATACACCTTCTTGTTTTCCTCCCAGGTTCCCTTAATACAAAAATTCTTTCAAAAAAAATTGTTCTTGTCTTGTCTATTGGATGTATGGAGCAAACCCTTAATTTTACTGCTTAATGTCTTTCTATGCATAGATCTGGTTTTTTACAGCACTTGTCTTGATCAACTAACTGCAGATCTGAAGATATTGGCAGCCACATTGGATGTTAGGGCTATAAGTTATGCGTAGCTAAAGTGGTCTTTTTTCGTACGCTTCGACAAAAGATTCATACTAACACCAGTACAAACATAGTCTACTATAAATTGATGACATTTCCATTTTTAACAAAATGCGTTAATGGAGAAAGTTAATGTCTGGAAGCAAGCATAGAAATTGCAATCGATTGGCATTTTTTCTAGACAAAAAAAAACGCTTCATCTTTTCATTGTGGACAGTATATGTTCATTACTTTCTATGATCAAACAAAATTTATCCTATTTATATTGCATTTTTTTACATCTATTCAAATATTGCTCCATCTTACAACTGAGCAAAAAAGGTCATACGCCCAATTGTTACTTTTATTTCATCAAATAGCATTACCCCTTATTTATAATTCTGTTGTACAAAATCCTTGATCTTGACACCCATGAGTAATTGATGCTACCAGCATTAATCATCTTTCCCTGATCAAATTCATTGAAAAGGATCTTACCTGAATCCTTTTCTATCTCTCTCTTGGATAATAGATCTGCCATCTAGTTTTGTGCTCGATAGATATGTTGGAATTGAATTCTCTAAAAAATTCTTATGAGTGTTCTGATTCTCTTCATCCAGTTGTTTAATATCGGTGGGCAGAATTTTGTGCAGTATCTCACCCAATCGATAATGGCTTTCGCATCTCCAAATCTCTTAATATTTTAAAGTCTGAGTCACTTTGTCGCAATTAATACTCCCCATAATGCTACTATCTCTTCCTTATTGTTCGATCTCTCTCCTCCCTTCCACCAAATGTGGTAGTTTCTGCCAGGATCCATGACGATTACAGCCCCACAACCACATAGTTTCATTTTACTCGCTCCATCGAAGAAACCGACTGGATATGCTTTGCACATATTCTTATATTGTGATAACCTTCATAGTTGATCCCATTTCATTGTAGAGAGTAATGGCCTTTTTGATATATTATCGCACCTTCACTGGTTTATTTTAAAAGATAAGAGCATTTCTACTTCTACAGATGATCCACATTATGTATTAGGGAAGATATCTAGATATTTTGGTTTTTTGTACCATGCTTGTATACAAGAAATAAGATAGATGTGATTCCCCCTCGAATTTAGCTTCACAATTCCCCTTCAACCTTCCCAAAATCCCCTTGTATGATAATGGGTTAGCAGTAAATGTACAGGACACTCCGGACCCCTCATACAAATCAGACAAATGCCCGACCATTGAATCCTCGTTTTTGTAAATTATTCCATGGTAAGATTCTATCATTTATAGCTAGCCAACAGAAGCTTCTAATTTTATAAGGAATATTCCCTTCCCATATATTCTGATTCCATTCAAGGCATTTAAATTTCTTCTCGACTCTAGGAAAATTTTGATAAATTTCTTTGACCCTCGATATAACCTTCTTAAGGCTGCCTCCCCATACCATTAGATTATGTTCCACGCAGTCCTCTAGCTTGATGCTTGCAATTCTTAGTTGTGAAGTATACCTCTCCCATTCCTCTGTATAATTTTCTGTAAACTCGAGGTATATGACCCCGATCCACTTTTGATGATCAATACTCTGTCAACCTGACTAATAAATTTGTCGCAGCAAGAAAAAACCTTTAATGTGTAATAGGTTGAGCAACTGTTCCAATATGGAATGGTTTCTTATCATTCTCAATAATAGCATATAAACCAATGTTGATCCTTAACCCATCTCGTGCCTCCCATCGAGTGAAGCCCGACATCCAATGTAGATTATGCAACATACTCCTCCAAATAAACGATATGCTAGATTTCTTCTTCGCCCCTCTACCCATCCATGTGGAAAAATCACGTATATACATATATTTTTCTTTGATGATAAGCGCCCACAAAAAATCGCGTGAGACAACTCTCCACATGTTTTTAGTGATCAATGCCTTATTAAAATAAGAAGTGTCTATAATTCCCCACCCACCTTATTCGATTTGTCATGCCACATCTGTCCAACTGAGAAAATGAAATTTCATATTTTGTTGAGACCCTGCCCACAAGAAATGTCCCATGATAGCATCGATCTTAAGAATGATCTCCTTCAGCAGAAGGAATAAATCCATCCAATAAACAGAGCTATTTTGAAGTACAAATTTCAACATAATGATTCTACCTCCCATCATTAGCCATCTATGTTTCTAACACAAAAGTTTCTTCTAGAATCTTCCAATCAACCATTCCCAATCCATATTTACAATATCTTGTAGGTTTCAGGAAGAAACCCAGATATGTAAATCCCTCATCTATGTGCTTGTATTTTACACCAAATAGTGTTGAAATCACCTTATTCCTTACTACCTCTCCTTCCTCTCCAACCAAAAATGATTTCCCATCATTCATACAAAGACCAAATGCTTGTCCAAATGAAATAATAATACTTTGTAAATTGTCCCACTCCTTAATGGTGGATTGGCCACCAAATAAAAGGTCATCAACAAATATTAAGTGTGTTACAACAATATAATTGGAGATCCTAATACCAATAAATTATCCATTTTCCTGGGCACCTCTCAATTTTCTACTCGAAAAATCTATAACAAGCAGAAAGAGAAGTGAGGAAAGGGCACATTGTCGCAAGCCTCTAAATGCCTGAAAGAACTGAGTTAGAAAGCCATTAATAATTATCAAAAAATTGGTTGATTTCAAACACCCCATAATCCAATTAATATTCTGAATGGACACACCTATTTTGACCAATACCAACTTGAGAAAATTCCAGTCAATGCAGTCATACACCTTGATGAGGTCAACCCTGAGGAGGCTAGATTTATGTTTTCTTGTTTTAATGGAATGCATCATTACTTGAGCAATCCCAATAGAATTTTTAATCTTCCTTCCTTCTAAAAACAAAAATTGTTCCTCTGTGATCTATTTAGACAATGTCGGTTTGACCCTGTAGGAAATAAACTTTGATATCACCTTATAGACCGAGTTGCAGAGGGAAATCGACCTATAATCTGAAAATGATTCAAATCTCTCCTTGGATATCAACGCGATGAAAGTAGCATTAATTTCTCCCAAAAAATACCCTTGAGTCCTTCATTCTTTGCAACCCCTAATAAGTCTAGAATCATAAATTCTTTGAAATGAAGGAATAGCTCCACCCCCAAACTGTCTAGCCTTAGACTCTTCTCTTTGGCACACCCCTTCAAAACCTCAATCAACTTTGTTCTTGTGATTAGGCTCACCAATTTTTCATTGTCCTCCACTTGAGATATAATCGGATGTGATTTTTCAGAAAATTTTCCTTTGAAATGTAGTGACTGCCACATGCTCAATATCCTCTTGTGGTCTGTGAATTTTTTCGGTGCCATATTTGATATTCCGAATAGAATTATACATTTTTTTACTGTTAAAATGAGCACCTAAGAATATCGTGCTTTGTTAATTTTGGATAACTAGGTTCAAAATCCATGTTGTGATGCTCAGATGAAGATGCTAATATTTTTATTGGATTCCTCTTTTGGAGAGGTGCAAGATCGATCTAAAGATCATCTTCAACCGATGAGCAAAACATTTATTTTGAATTAATTCCATTTATGTGCAAGGTCGGCCAGAATTGTAATGTAGGCTTGGAGCCACAACAGATGTGTCACACACCCTCACTGATGGATATATATAGGTCAATGTTGGAGGTCATTTTCACCATCACTCATCACACATTCTCTCTTTACATCTAATTAGTTCGATCACCATCTTGGAGGCTCTTATTCTCTCACACGTGGGGAAATGCAACAAATGTTTTTTTTTTTTTTTTTTTGACCTAGGCTTTCAGCGCAACTTTGACCAGCAATGACTTTGGACAACGCTTGGTCAAATTGACCTCAAACTCTCCATAAATTCTAATTTTTGCAGTCTGCATTTTCTGGCACCGAGAGGCTGGATGTTGAATTTGACTTGGTTGCATTGAATTTTTGTTGTTGTTGTTTTGTGTTGGCCATTGACTGGACAACGTTGACTTTTGTTGACATTGGGTTGAATGTCATAGAGTTTTCCGAGAGGGTTGTGTGAAACATTCTGGTTGGCTGGCCGTGTAGAGACTTTGATGTTTGAAGCATCCTTTTGACCGTCGTAACGCACCATAACACATATATTTTGCTGATCAAGTTAAGTGTATTTTTGGCTTGTCTCCTGTCGATCTATTGGTATGTTTTATCAGCATTTTACTTTATTTTTTATGTGATTATTGTTTGATATTGGGTATAAAATTAAAGTTGCTTCAAGCATAGAAAATCTACAAAAATTTACATGGTATCATAGCTAAGGTGAAGACAAAGCCCAAGTTTGTATTGAGAGAAATCACCGAAGAAGGGGTATTTTTCAAGGACCCATGGGTACCTCAAATTATAATGGCTTCAAATTTGATGACAAGTTGACTGGGAAGGCTGAATTTCATGCTTGGAAGATGGCTTTGGATTTAATTTTGGAAGACCAAGATGTCATGGACTAAGTGCAGGGTAAAATCCAAGAGCCTCCATCATCTGCACATACTGTCACCAAGTCAAAGTATAAGAAGGGGGAAATAAAAGCAAAATTGATCATCCGAGATTCAATTCATAAGAGTCTAGTTGCCTACATCTCTAAGCTGTGCACATCCAAGGAGATGTATGATAAGTTGGTTAATATTTTCATGGCCAACAATGCAAATCAAGTCCTTTTCTTTAAGAACCAATTGAAGAACCTAAAGAAAGGTAGGGATGAATCTGTTCAATCTTATTTTCTGAAGTTGACTGAAATCGGGAATAATCTTGATCTAGACATTAGGGAGACAATAGTTGATCGAGAAATGGTTATCACCGCACTTGGAGGTATCTCCTCCAAATGGCATGTATTCAATACTACCATTCTCAATAACAATGTGATTCCTTATTTTGACGAAGTATTGTCGAGATGCACTCAAGAGGAAACAAGAATGATGGAATATGAAAATGAAGGTAATGTTGCCTTCACCGCTCATGCTAAGAAGAAGAACAATGGTGGTCCGAGGAACCATGGAAGAACAGGGGACCAAGGAAATAAAGGAAGATGTTACACATGTAACAAGACTAGCCAATATGCTAGAGAATTCCCTAATAAGAAGGATTCTCTCAGGGATGATGACAACAACAACGATAGGAGGAATGGAAATCAAAGGAACAACAAGTTCAAAGGAAAGAGGAAGGCTCCCTCTGGTCACAAAGGAAACGGGCAACCTTTCAAAAGGTCAAGAAACTCCAGGTATGAGGAATCTATTGTTGTTGATGATAAAAGAAATGAATTCATTCTTGTATCTGCCCTCTATGCTGCATCCCCACCCGACACTATGGATGTCTGAGTCATTGATAGTGGTACCTCAAGGCACATCACTGGGTTTAAGGAAGCGCTCTTTGATTTGGTTGAGAAGGATACTAATCTGACAATTATCCTTGGAGATAATGCCACATATCTCATGAAGGGACTGGGATTGTGACCCTCCACTTGTCTCAAGGTCAAGCCCTCCACTTGCAAGATGTACTATATGTACCTAATTTGAAGAAGACCCTTGTGTCTATTTCGGCCATGGAAGACAAAGGTTTCAATGTGGCATTCATCGATGGGAAGGTACACATCTGGAAAAAGAGTTTCAAGGAAGCTATCACGATTCGGTTTAGAGTTGATACACTCTACCAAGTTGGAGGAAGTCCACTGGGGGTGATGACATGTGATACTATCTGTCAAACCGAACTATGGCACCAGAGGTTTGGACACATTCATTACAAAGCCCTTCCCTAAGCAAGGAAGGTGGTGATAGGGATGCCCGAATTCAAAAGTGATCATGAAGGTGTATGACAGGGTTGTGCCGAAGGAAAGCATAGAAGGGGACCTTTCCCCTCAAGTGCCAAAAATGCATATGATGACTTGCAATTGATACATTCTGATTTGTCTGTTATTCAGCCGGTGACATCCTTGGGAGGATGTTCTTATTATATGACGTTTATAGATGACTTCTATCACAAAACCTGGATATACTTCTTAAAGAAGAAGGATGAGGCTTTCATGTGGTTTCGTACTTTCAAAGCCTTGGTGGAAAATTAAACATGGAAGAAGATCAAGATTTTGAGGACCGATAATGGCATTGAATATGAGACGAACGAGTTCAATAAATTTTGCAGAGAAGCTGGCAACAAGAGGGAGACGACAACCGTATATACTCCTGAGCAAAATGGTGTTGCTGAAAGAAATAATAGGACCATTGTGGAAGTTGCCCGTGCCATGCTAAATGACCAAGGTCTTCCAAAGTTTCTGTGGGGAGAAGTTGCGAACACTGCTGTTTACATACAAAATTGATGCCCACATTCCGCTCTGGACTCCAAAACTCTTGAAGAGGTTTTCTCTGGTAAGAAACCTGACGTCTCTTATTTTAGAGTTTTTGGTTGTCCCGTTTATTTTCATGTGTCGAAAGAGAAGAGGAGCAAGCTGGATGCTTCTGGGAAGAAGGAAATGTTTGTGGGCTACAATGTAACTTTAAAGGCTTATAGAGTCTATGTGTCTGGTCAAAGGGAAGTGGAGATATGCCACATGTTACCTTTAATGAAGATGCTTCCCTCAAGAAAGTAATCAATCCTCTGAGCTCTGAGGAAGATCATGAAGTAAGGTCTGGAAATTAGGAAAAACTAAAGGATGAGACGATGCCCAATGTTGAAGGACCGATGGACCCCATTGATCCACCTCCTTCAATGAAGAGAAGACCACATGGCTCCAGGATACGCTCGAGGATGTCGAGAGACATATGGGCCCAAGGGGGACATTCCGTGAAAGCTAGAAGTCAAATAGATACCAAGGGTATCTAGCAGCCATAAGTACAATCGTACAGTCTGAGCCAGGATTTTTTGAGGAAGCCAAATAATCAAGTCTGGAAGGATGTTATGCACGAAGAGTATGAGTCCATTATGAAGAATGATGTCTGGGATGTGGTTCTGATATTGGAGGAAAAATTAGTTGTCACCTCGAAATGGCTCTATAAGATCAAGCATGGATCTGATGATAGTGCTGAAAATTTCAAGGCAAGATTCTTCGCCCAGGGCTTCTCTCAAAAGGAAGGTGTAGTTTATGATGATATATTTGCACCTCTGGCCCCATATACCACCATCCTATATATCATAGCCCTTGTTGCTACGCAAGGATGGAATCTTCATCAGATGGATGTGAAGACTGCCTTTCTGCATGGTGCGATAAAGGAAGAGGTGTATGTGGAGCAACCTCTGGGGTTAAAAGTATAGGATTGAGACACCCATGTTTGCAGGTTGAAGAAATCCCTCTATGGGTTGAAAAAATCCCCTAGGGCTTGGTACGAGAGGATAGATAGCTACTTGATGAAGCTGGGTTTCACTCGTAGTAATGTTGATCCGAACCTTTACTTCAAGGTTGATAGAGAAAAGCCTCTCATTATGGTGATATATGTGGACGACCTATTCCTGACAGGTGTTGACCCTCTCATTCAACAGTGTAAGAGGGAGCTTGCTTTGAGTTCGAGATGAAGGACCTAGGACTAATGCATTACTTCCTAGGCCTAGAGGTCTAGCAGACACCTGGCGAGATTTTCCTTTCTCAAGGAAAATATATTGTGAAGTTTCTGGAAAGATTTGGAATGGTGGACTGTAAGTCCGTGTTGACACCAATGCAGCTCAACTTTAAGAAGTTGAGTGGCAGCGCTTCTGGGCTCGTGCTAGGAAATCCTACCGAGTATTTTCAACTCGTAGAGGCCCTGTTTTTCTTAGTGAACACCCTTCTGGGCGTATGCTTTGCAGTGAACACTTTGAGTCAACACATTATTGATCCTCATCACATTCACTAGGTTGGTGCCAAGAATCTGTTAAGATATCTTCAGGGCACGATAAATAATGGGCTAAGATACACTACTGAGAGCATGATGCTCCATGGATATACTGATGCCAATTAGGCTGGCAGTGTGGTGGATCGCAAGAGCACATCTGGATGATGTTTCACACTTGGGTCTGCTTTGATATCTTGGATGAGAATTAATCAGAAGTTGGTGGCTTTGAGCACCGCTGAGGCCGAATACATTGCACCGAGTATGACCTGTTGTGAAGCAGTTTGGTTACGAAAGATCTTCAGTGAGATGTTCAGGAATGTGCTAGATACCATTGTTATTCTTTTTGATAACCAGAGTGGGATTCATTTGTTAGATAATCCCATGTTCCACGATCGATCCAAACATATTGATATTAGGTACCACTTTATCTGGTATATAGTATAGGGAGGCACTGTAAGGCTTGATCATATAGGAACTGATGAGCAGGTCACGAATATTCTCACAAAGTCCTTGGGGAAGGTCAAGTTCCTAACCTTCTATGAGAATATTGGAATCATGGAACGACCCTATTCTGAGGGTCTTGTTGGATGATGAGCTCTGGGAGCTCCAGGGGGCTTTGGGGATAGCTTCTTGGAGCTATAAGTAACCACAGGTCTAGGCTTCCCGAACCTTGTTGGTTTTCTTCTAACCCACCATTATGATATTGAGTTGGTTCACCTCTCTTTGATCTGTGCCCCGTATGCATCCTACCCATAGAGTCTCGGACTCATGGGAAGTACCTCTCATTTTTCCAATGAGGTGGGAAAAGCTAGAGACCAGTAGCAAATACTGATGGACGCATCAGATATTTTCATACTATCTATGTCTAGGATGGCACGTGTCCAACCACTTGATCTGGGATCAAGTCTAGTGAGGCTTCGGACCTCCAAATAACTTCTGGTCAATTAAACCAGCTTCGGGTTGGTATGTGACTCCTTTGAGTCCGATAGAGGTTTCCGATCTCTGAGCTGATTTTTTCAGTCGAGAGTGATGTATTTGTGACTCACCTTTCTATTCTGAAATAAAGAAGCCAGAAAATAAAGTTACAACGGGATGATGCACAATGTTTGGATGGCACAGGTGGATGGATTTCTCCCTAGTTGAGAGGGAGTGTTAATTTTGGACAACTAGGTCCAAACTCCATGTTGTGATGCTCAGATGAAGATGCCAATATTTTTATTGGATTCCTCTTTCAGAGAGGTGCAAGATTGATCTAAAGATCATCTTGATTTGATGAGTAGAACATTTATTTTGAATTAATTCCAATTATGTACAAGGTTGGCCAGAATTTTAATGTAGGCTTAGAGCCCCAACAGATGTGTCACACACCCTCACTAATGGATATATATAGGTCAACTTCATTTTCACCATCACTCATCACACATTCTCTCTCTACATCTAATTGGTTCGATCATCATCTTGGAGGCACTTCTTCTCTCACACGTGGGAAAACGCAACAATGTTTTTTTTTTTTTTTACGTAGGGTTTCAGCACAACTTTGACCAGCGTTGAATTTGGTCAACTTGACCTCAAATGCTCCATAAATTCTGATTTCTGCAGTCCACATTTTTTGGCACAAAAATCAAGGTTGGATGTTGACTTTGTCTTGGTTGCGTTGAATTTTTGTTGCTATTGTTTTGCATTGACCGTTGACTGGACAACGTTGAATTTTGTTGACTTTGGGTTGACTATTGTAGAGATGTCTGAGAGGGTTGTGTGACACATTCTGGTTGGTTGATAGTTTCGAGAATTTTCTAGTTAAAGTGTCTTGTTGACCGCCGTAACACACCACAACACATATAATTTTTTGATCAAGTTAAGTGTATTTTTGGCTTGTCTTCCTTCGATCTATTGGTATGTTATATCAGCATTTTAATTTCTTGTTTATGTTATTCTTGTTTGATATTGGGTATAAAATTCAAGTTGCTTCAAGCATAGAACATCTACAAAAATTTACATATTTTTGTCCCCAACTTTAGTCCATGTAGCGTTGATTTTCATCCTTATTTCTTCTTCCTATTATTTTAGGGTATCACTTCTCCTGCCTTCCAAAGCAATGACCCAAGTTATGTATGCATTTGACACGAAAAGGGGATCCAAGGGATCATTGTAGTATTGAAGGGTGACCTCAATCTCTTTTATATCTTTTTTCTCGACCTTCTTCTTCTCCTTTATCCATCACCTCGTTTCCATTTTCAAAAATTTAAGTTTTTGGAAAAATGATGCCACCTAATTTATGCTTGAATAAATAACCTTTTGGTTCCACACTTCATTTACCAAAGTCCCAAATTACTCTGACTTTAACCATTTTGAATTGAACTTAAATGGATAAGTTCTCCTCCTTATCTCCCCTTCCCATGTGAGATTGATAGGAAAATTATTTGAGATAAAGACCAGAATAATGTAGGATCTCATACCTAAATAAAGATTATACAAAGACATACTAACAAGAAACCTATCAAGTCTCTTTGATATCTCCTCGGTATTAATGTGGCAATTCCTCTATGTACAACCAATGGGTATCGACATTATATCTACCAATTCTTGTTCATCCAACAATTCCTTAAAGTATGTGATGAGCTCCATCATTAGACATATTTGGAGAGGTTAATGGTCATCTTTTTTCCTTCTTAGATCTCTTTTTCTTGCATTTTATTATTATTTGGTTTTATGATGCTAGTGCAGGTGGTGATTAAGGCTAACATACTCTGAGTGCCTAATATGAGGTTGAGTGCAGAAAATCATGCGTTATTAAGCATTTTATAAGGATTTTATCATAACGACTTGGATTTAAGTGGACTCAATCACCCCAATTATTCTCTCCAGCAATTCGAGTTTCAGAGGTAGCCAAGAAACTCAAAGAGGAGAGCACTCAATCTATTTTTACTAGGAGTCAAGTGGACTCAATCACCATTTTCAAGGGAGCTGTTGGTAGCTTCCCTGTAGAATAAATAGAGCAGAGCTAGAGCTAGGAAGGATTTAGTTCTTCAGTGAGTCGATTCCATTCAGAATTATTGTTGTGAGCTATTGATATTTTTATTTTAATCAGTAATAAAACTTTCAGAGATGTATGAGTTTATTATTTTATGAAATGAGTAGACTGATTTCATTTTAATGATTTAAGTTTCAAAGAGCTAGGCTTGTGGGTTGGGGCCCAATCCATGTGCCTCTGCTTCTCTACTATTTTCATTATTTCCTTTCTATCATTTAGCTAGTTTTTCTTTTGTCATTTAGTTATATCTTCTTCTGATAGTTTCATTGCTGCTTAGTCTTTGCTTTCAATTTGCTGTTGTAGTTTTTCATTTTCTTGTGAGTAATAGAATAGAGGATAAAGCTCTAAAAGTTTTGGATCTAGACTTCCCTTCTCATCTCTGTCGATAGAGCTCGAGGAGGGTAAACCTTCCCACAGACCAAAAACATTAATTTCTGTTCACTATTTCCATCTCTGCGTTACCCCTCTAAACCTTGCTTTTACGCCTCCATTCCCTCCTGTTTTTCGCTTATTTTAACCATTGCGCCCACCTTTTTTCCCTAACATCACTTAAACCCTTCAGCCACCTTATTCCTTTGTTTCTATTGGTTACGGTCTCCTTACTTGTTTTAACGCAAAAATGTTGGAATATCCATCAAAGTTGACATCTGCCTTTCCTCCTCGAAATCCCTGCTACTGTACTTTGCTCATCGTAGATCGCAGTTTTCATTTGGTTCCTTTTAATACTTATTGCTCCCATCTTCCAATTGCGATATTGCAATCACGCTTCGGTGCCAGTCCCACTACCACGTCACCCATCACAATCGCACGTCGCACTGCTTTCCTCTTCCCTTCAAGACTTATCATTCACAGTTGCCTTACTCTTTCTAACGCAAAATTCTCGAAAACCATCGGAATTCGACCTTCCTCCCTTACTCCTCGAACTTCCTGCTACCGTACATCACAAATAGAAATGTTTAGTTCCTTCCATTAACACCTGCCGCTCCCATCTACCAATTTCGATATTTCGACCACGCTCCACCGTCGGTCCCACCGCCACGTCACCCATCGCAATCGCACTTCGCACATTTTCTTTTTTTTTCTTTTAGACTTACCGCTTCCAAATGTCGATTGCAATATTGAAATCATGCTCCGCCGTTGGTCCCACTGCCACGTCACTCAACACATTTCACACATCGCAACTCTTTCTTGTTCACATTTCCCATTTCGCTCGTCGTAGCTGTTAACCTGTCGCACTTCGCGACTTTTTCTCCATCGCATCTCCGCCATTGCACCTTTTGACTTATTCTGCTCCAAAGTCATTTTTGCACTATAATAAATTTCAAACCCCCTCTTTCCACTTCTAAGCCCCATTTCATGTGTTAAGCCCTCCATTAGCACCTTTCACCCCTTTTCTTCTCCAAATTGCAAATCCACATTTTCTCAATCAGAATTAAGTCATGGATAGTTTAGCTGCATGGATAGAAGCATGGTAGATAGAGCATAAGATAAGTAGGGTGTGTTTAGCCGATTGGCCAAGTTAAGTGTGGTTTAAATTAGTTTACTTTCTGCAACTTAGTTTAGTTTCTTTCTAGTCATTTCCTTTCAACAAATCAATTTAGTTTCTTTCTATAATTTCCTTTCTACAACTTAGTATAGATTTTTTCCAGTCATTTCCTTTCAGCAAATTAATTTAGTTTCTTTCTGTCATTTCCTTTCTGCATATTAAATTAGTTTCATTTCATCCATTTCCTTTCTGCAAATTGAGTTAGTTTCCTTTTTGTCATTTCCTTTCAGTAATTTACATCTTAGTCTTTATCATAGTTTAAGAGATAGCACCCTTTCGCAAAGCAGAAGAGGACGACATGAACAAAATTCATCTGCTGTGTATATAGCACTGTCACATCCAAGTTTGTACGAACCCTGGGTTGATAAAGTAAAGTAGAGAAACCCTTGGGAGTTGCACCACTCTTGCTGCAATACCAGAGCTCACCACTATTTGGCATCGTTGTCGAGGAGGTGTCTAGTAGATGCTTTGATTTTATTTTTAGCATTCTTTTCTTCTTTCCTTTCTTTTCATTCCATTTTAGAAATATTAAAAAAATACAAAAAGATTTGATTTTCATGCCTCATAGGAGTAGGGATACTCATAATTTTTTTTTTTTAAATACTTCTCCAATACCAACCCCCCCACTTGACCATGTGGTGCAATAAGAACCACATCGCCGTACACTTTTGAAGGTAGAAGAGATGGATGGATATGATGACAATGAAGAAGGTCTTATTGGGTTTCCCATTCAAGATATGGACCTCATTGTACATATGAAGAGCATCCCTCCATATTTTATTCCCAACTTCCATGGTATGAGGATAGAGGATCCATAAACATTTCTCTTTGAATTTGATATACTTTGTAGGCCTTATGGCTACTTATCACACAATCAAAAACTGATATTGTTTCCTACAACATTCAAGGATATATCTCTTAAATGGTTCATGAGTCTAGGTACTAATTCAATAAGATCATGGAATGATATGCAAAAGATATTTCTAGAAAAATACAAAGATCGTGATCTTAGAGAAGAAATTTTTAGAATGAACCAAGAAGAAGATGAGAGCCTTGAGGATCTAAAAGAGAGGTTCATGTATAATGTTAAGAGAGAAAAATTGCATCATTTAGGATTCGACACACTAAAAATTCTCTTACTTAGAACAATTAGGGATGAGTGGATTGATCTCCTTAATCTCATGAGTAAAGGAGATGTATATCAATTGTCATTTGAAGAAATTTTTGAAACATGCAAGCGCATATCAAGAGGAAGGGAAAGAGTAAGTAAGTCAACATCAACATTGGTAAGGCAAGATGAACTTGGAAATTTTCTTGACAACTTTAAAACAGAAACTCTTAGCAATCTAAGTGAACAAGTAGAAATGTTAAGAATGAAAAATGAGAAAAAATAAGATGTTGATATTTTTGTTATCCATGCATAATCATATGCTACTAAATGTTTTTCATCATTCCCCAAGTTTAAACAAGTTTACTAGGAAGACAATGGAGCAAGGCAATCACCAAAGAATCTATGTTATGTAGCTCCAAGGAGACCCTGATAGCCTAGTCAACTTGATATGATGCAATGACCCACTTCACAATTTCAATATTATTCACATCCATCTCAAACTAATTGGGACACACTCCCTCCTTGGAAACCTTGGCCATCTCAACCCCAAAACCAATCTTCGCAACATGGTTGGAAAGGTCGTTATTGGGAAAATACTCAACATCCTCAATATTTCCCTCAATATCCCCCATACCCGACTCCATGCTATCACTTCCATCCACCTCCACCACAACCACAACCTCAACCACATCCATCTCATATATCCACTCCCACTCAACTACCTGTACCACCATTTCCAAACCCATACAATGAAGTATCTTAGCTCACTTACAATGCTGAGGTACAACACTACCAAACATATCCTCTTGATCTAAATGGTTTGCATCTTAGTTCAAGGAAGGGACTACAAAGAATAGATTTTCTTAATGTCATTGAAGGACAACATCAAGAAGAAGAAGATCAAAATTAGGGGATCAAAATATTGAGGGCTGCACTTGATGCAGAGCAAAAATCAGAATCAGATGTTGAGAAAGTTCCCTCATGTTTACCAGCATTTCCTCCTTGTGTTCAAGAGAACAATCAACAAAAACAAGAATATTTAATTGGCATAATATAAGAGGACATCCAAGGTGGTCCAAATCAGCAAGTGTACCAGGGGCATCACAACTATATTGACATATGGTTCCAAACAGTCATTAAGTTGCAGCAGCACACTCTTCTCCAACGGTACTTGATACAATCCCAGTCAAAGAAATTCATCTCTCATATTCATGTACATGTCAAAGCATGTATTCCAAGTTTGCACATGATTTTATCTTTCATCTTGATGTGTACATGGATCCATTGGAAGTATTCCTATACTTGAAAAAGGTTTTGTTTTTTTCAAGTAGAGTAGGAAAGTGAAAAAGAAAAAAGAAAGAAAAAAAGGGAAAGAATAAAATATCAGGTGAAAACCTCTTTTGAGGCATCTGAGATTGGCCCATTGATTGGAAACCTCCATGAGGTAGTCACTGGGTTGGGAAAAAAAAGAGAAAAATAAAAGATCCTAGGTGAAAACCTCCTTTGAGGCACCTAGGCAGACCTACTAGTGGAAAACCTCAAAGAGGCAGCTAGTAGGCCTTATAAAAATAAAAAAAATTGCATTTCTCAATGTATCTCTTTCTAATGAATGTAGGTGCTCTCCAACCTTTACAAGCCGGAAAGAAGAAATTTGGCACAAAAATAAAATTCGGTCAACACCTTGGTTAAAGGTAGTCAAACTTGAACTTCCTCCTCCTGTGCTCAGAAGCTCCAAAAGGACCTCAAGAAGATTATCACATGCAACTTCAGAACCACTGAAGATAGCTTCAAAAGCCATATGATCAACTTCAATATCACCTGCAAAAATAAATCAATGGTAAGGCTCAGGTATGAAATCATCTAACCCTTTCTTAGAATCTATTTTAGCTTAATAAAACATTAAAAAGTTTGAGAAGGAAAGTTTTTTTATATAGCCAAAATTAGTAGCAGAGAAACCTCGGCCTTATCTAGAAACTAGCCTCACTTTTTCCACCAAGAAAAGGAACAAGACAAAAGTAAAAAGGAATTGAGAAAGTGGGTAGTAATTATTTCATTGTAATAGAAGACAAGGAGTGCCAAGGGATAACCAAGGGTGAACTCAGTTCATAGAAAAAAGAACTGTGACTTTACTTTCCATGCAATAAAAAAATAAAATAAAAGAGAGAACAAAAAAATAAAAGAAACAAATAAAAGGTGGATCCACCACCACTTGGCATGCAAAACATATTTTCTTAAGGCATTTGAGGACCTCCATGAAGCACCTACAAGAAGAAATTCAAGAAGAAGAGCAAGAATATTAGCAGGAGGAGCAGCGCATGGGCCAATAAACAGAAAATTAAATAAGCCAACATGTAGGAAAAACCATAAGGTAGGGAGGATTAATAGGTTTCTTAGAGGATGAGCAACAATTTTAGTAGGGGGGTGATGATGGGCCTCTAAATTAGATATAAAATAAGGCCCATATAACATTTCTTAAGCCCATCTACCTTCATTATGCACATGAATATATATATTAAATCTCTCCTTCTACACTTAATAATGTTTTCTTATGCTTCAATATTTTCTTAGGAAGGTTTAAAGGTAATTCCGTATTTGTGCCTAATATTGGTTATTTTTGTAGAATATTGTGACAATATTTGGCAGATTATGCAGATTTGGAGAAGGAGATGATTCAGGGACTTGCTCCCTACCACTGGAAGAACAAGATTGGAGAATAAATGAGAAAAATATCAGGAAATTAGGGAGAAATATTGGAGAGATTCAAGGGGGTTGTCCACCCTCCTTAACTCTCAAAGGCAGCCAAAGAATCCTCACGAGATCCCCTCCAACGATTCAAATTCTAGAGGCAGCCAAGTGACTCAAGACAAAGTGCACTCAATCCTTATTTAATTGAAGTCAAGTGGACTCAATCACCCCAAATATTCTCTCCACCAATTCGAGTTCTAGAGGAATCCAAGAAACTCAAATAGGATTTCACTCAATCTCTATTTTCTTGGAGTCAAGTGGACTCAATCACCCCAAAGATTCTCTCCAGCAGTTCGAGTTCCAGAGAAAACTAAGCAACTCAAAGAGGAGAGCACTCAATCTTTGTTTACTGGGAGTCAAGTGGACTCAATCACTATTTTCTTAGGAGCTATTGGTAGTTTCCCTGTAGAATAAATAGAGCAGAGTTAGAGCTAGGAAGAGTTAGTCGATTCTTCGATTCCATTTTGGGAATTTTGTTGCAAGCTATTAAATTTTTTATTGTACTCAGTGACTAGACTTTTAGAAATGTAACAAGGCTATTTTCTTCCTGAAATGAGCAGATAGACTCCATTTTAATGATTTAGTTCCAGAGGATTGGGCTCGTGGGTTAGGGCCCAACCCATGTGCCTCAGCTTCTTTGCCGTTGTCATCCTTTCCTTTCTGTTATTAACCAGTTGTATTTCTGATATTTTCATTGTTATTATAGTTTTTTCTATAGATTTAATCAACTTATCTGTGCTGTAGAATATTTGATAAACTCTATAAAACATTGAGTCAGTATTCCCCTCTCATCTTTGTCAATATAATTCGAGCGGGGTTGACCTTCCCACAGGAAAACAAATGTTTTTTTTCACTGTTTTTATCATGCCTTTTGTCTATTTTTCTGTGCCTAAATCTGTAGCTTTGTTTTCAGGAATAAGCATCAAAATCCCTAGGAAGATCATCAAGCCATCCTGCTTCATTTCCCAGCTCTTTTTTCACGCCTGAGAACTACTGTTGTGCCTCAATTTCCCTCCTTTTTCTCTTATTATCATCCGTCGCCCCTTTTCATTCCCAGAACACTTGAAAAACATTAGAATTAGACCTCCTCCCTTTCTCCTCAAAACTCTCACTCGACGTACCTCGCTCCATCGCAAATCGCTTGTGATCTTTGTTAACGCTCTCTCATTCCAAGCCCGAATGCGATATCCCTTTCTACTTCCCTTTGCTGCTCTTTTATTAAAAAAATCAAAAACATTAGAAACCGCATTTTTTCCCTTTGGACTTACCATCACTCCTTTTTGCAATCGCATTTCCCATTTGGTCCTTGTTAACAACTTCCGCTTCCAGACCCCGATTTCAATATTCCTTTTTCCCTCCTTTCTCCTTCGCTCCTCATTTCTATGTGAAAAAACTTTGAAAGAACCTTACTCTGCCTTTTTCAGAAAAGCCCTTCACTTTATCGCACTTCGCAATTCCTGTTGGACTTCGTTAACACTTACCGCTCCTTTATGTCGATTGAAATTTTATTAAAGTGCTCTGGCACCTATCCTACCACCCATCATCTGACTGCTCGCCTTTTCGCATTTCACATTTCACAATTCTAGCCTTATCGCAATTATCAAATTTCGCATTATCGCATTTCGGACCGCACCTCACTTAATACCTTCCGCCCTTAAACCCACATTGCGAAATATTGCAATCGCACCACAACATCGCAATTGCATTTTTCATCGCATTCGGTATCGCATTTCGCACTTCGCATTTCCTCCTAACTGCACTCCCACTTCTCCTCCAACCTTGCGATCTTGTGATATCGCATATCGCACTACCAGCCCTCCATCGCAATTCCACCATCGCGCTTTCCAAAGCCTCCCACTCCAAATAATTTGTGTGATATTATGCGCTTTAATAAAGTCCAAACATCTTTTTCACTCCTCTAAGCCTTGTTTCATGCGTTTAAGCCTTCCATGAGAACCTTTAGCCCTTTTTCCTCCGAACTGCAATCAACACCTTTTCAATTAGAATTAGATCATGAATAGCTGCATGGTTAGAAGCATGGTAGATATATCATAGGATAAGTAGAGTGTGTTTAGCCATTTGGCCGGCTCAATTCAAGTTAGTTTAGTTTCTTTTCTGTCATTTCCTTTATGCAATTTAGTTTAGTTTCCTTCAAGTCATTTTTTTCAGCAATTTAATTTAGTTTCCTTTCTGTCATTTCCTTTCTGCAACTTACTTTAGTTTCATTTAAGTGTGACAGAATTCACTGAGAACCCTCAGAAATAGCACCCTTTTGTAAAGCAAAAGAGGATGACATGAACATAATGCATCAGCTGTGTATATAGCATTGTCACCTCCAATTTTGTACGAACCTCAGGTTGATAAAGTAAAGTAGGGCAACCCCTGGGAGTTGCAGCACTCTTGGTGCAATACCAGGGCTCACCAGTATGTTGATAAATAATATGTATTAGCTTTAGAACCCCATTGTTCTTCTACACCCATTGAGAAATTAAGATCACCTGCAACTATCAATGAACTCAACATTAATATATGAGACAATATGGAGACAATATGTCACTTTGTCCCAGAATTGTATGTGTTCAAAATATGGAGCATATGAATTAAGTGTGTGAATAATTTGTGTAGCACCCACCAAATGCCTCGTAATGATAATTCATAGTGAATTTTGGCAGCTGAGAATTGATAGAAAATTTGAGTCCAGAGACTGAATTGCTATTTTTTAAAATGCTTGCCGTTGGGGACACTTTGAATGCAAGTTTTGTTGGACCCAAACGTGTTCATTCGGAACAACGAATTGGCATCCATGTAAATGATTTTGGTGGCTCTGTAACTGGTAAATATTTGCCTTGTGAAAAGGAAGGAAATATGGAACCTATAACAGAAGTTTGGCCCTCCAGGGTTTTCTAAATTATATGTGTTTTTATGGATTGAAAATATGTAATGTTTTTGGAGTAGTGCACAATATATGAGAGATTCCAATGTAAAATTTTACTCTAAAAAGCTTGTAGAGGCAAGAAAAATTGTTATGAATTCACTGGAACATCAAAGCATCTGAAATTACTGAAGCATGTAAATGGTTATGGCCTTGCAACTCGATATTTTAATATAAATGCTACATCTTTTATTTAACAATAATATGATATAGGTAGATATTATTGGATATAATGAACACATTTTTTAATTATGATGTATTTGTTATGGTCACTTATTCTTATATCAAGTGATCATTTGTATTGTAGTGTATGGCAAGAGATGGATTAATAATATATATCCCCTTTGGAATATTTCAAAGCATATTATTTTTTTTGTCCTTTCTTTATAAATGATTGGGTTTTCATTCCATTATGGCTTTGATTACATCAATTTACAAGAGAAAATATAGAACATATTGTTGGTAGTCTCCTAACACTTGAGACTATTGGAAAGTACCCAATGATGATAGACTAGTGCCATAGAAGAAGGGTGAGAAACCAACGTGTTTTGAGAGTTGAGATGTGATTTGTTCCAAGATCAAGAGTTGAAACTCCCTAGAAGATCCATGAGGATTGAGATGCTATTTGAAACCCCTTAAGAGCACCATGAGCATTGAGATGCTAGTTAATAGAAAACATATGTATGTGGTCACAAATCTAATGTTGGAAGTGCCATGGGTATCCACCTAATGCTCTTATGGTGTTTACTTTAGCAAATGAAGCAAAATTTTCATTATAATAAATACCTTCTTGTTGAGAGAAACCTTTTTCCACTAATAATGCTTTATGTGTTTTGATCTATCATTTGCAGTAAAATTTTCCTTGTATATCCGTTTACAACTAAATCAACTTGTATATAATTCAATGTATCACCCCAAAGCTAAATGTATTGACCATAATAATGATGACATTCAAAATATTTTTTTGGATGTTATTATTTCTTTGAAGTATTGTCCAATGGAGCAACAAGCAACAAATATCTTTGCCAAATCGATGATGGAGGTCAAGTTTGTGCAACTTCGAAATTTGTTGAGAATGCAGGCAGTTGCCATCAAGGGGAGTGATGATGTAATGCCATATTGCTCCATAAGTGTTCCTTCTCCCTAGTCATCATTAAAGGGGAGTGGTCAAATTTTTCCCTTTTGAAGGTAACAAAGTCTAGGTTATGTTATAAGAAATTGTAATCTTGTGCAAAAGATTTATCCTACATTCATCATCGAGTAAAATACCCTTTGTAATCATTTATTATATAAAGAGATTAAATTAAATTTATCCCATATATACTATTAGGATGTAATTCCTCCATGTCTCTTGGTGTATAATGGAGGTGAGGAAGACTCGTGAAGCACACAAAAATGAAGATGAAATTCTTATATTAGTCAAGTGTGAAGCATTTATGAATGTGTTTTTAAGTGCAAAATTGGATATTTCTAAAGACCAAAAAAGATAATATTACTTTCCTCTAGATGTTTCCCTAATTGGGGTTGTACCATGTATATATGTTATACTCCTACTTGTTCCGTGTCTCTATCTTACATTGATTTATTGTGGTTGTATGAATAAGAAGATATTCTAGTGAAATTCTAGTGTTTTATATTGTTGTATGTTTCAATATTGTAAGATAAACATATAAAATTTTTGCTATTACTAATCTAAGCCTTTCATGTTGTTTCATTTTTTCACTTTCCTACATTATTTCGTGTATAAAAATATGCAATATTGACATAAATTTGTTTCCCAAATAAAACTAATACATCACTACATTCATTTTTTTCCACTTTCTAATTCGAAATCATATTTATTTATGATTAATATTGGTTTGAACCTCGAGCTAATGTGACATATTTCTAAGACAAATGTGAACAACGGAAGACTAGTATTCGATTTATATTAATGCATGGAGAGACAAAAAGTGTATCTGGAATGGATTGGGTGATTTGTGCGAATGCACTTTCTTCATAAAATATGGATTGGGTGATTTGTGCGAATGCACTTTCTTCATAAAATATGGATTGGGTGATTTGTGCGAATTAACTTTCTTCATAAAATATGGATTGGGAGATTTGTGTGAAGTGTATATGGAATGGATTGAGTGATTTGGACTTATTTACTTTCTTCAAAATATTTGCATGTATCATGTCCCTTTTAATATTTGATGTTTGTATTGTAATTTGAGCCATATTTAATAGATTTATTATATTTAGTAATGTGTTCACTATATTTGATAAGATTTTTTTTATCTATTGATTCTTTACAGGGATGTATAGATGAGTTTATTCAACAAGGGAACTAGATGAAACATAAAAGAAAGAGATAGAATGTCAAACGTCAAACGTGATTTGGAAACAAATTCAGAACAAAAAAAATATGAAAGTCTTATCTTTCTAAAGGGTAAAACATTTGTGTAGGATTTTTCAAGTGTAATATTAGAGATTTATGAAAACTAACAAAGGCGATATTATCTTCCCATGGATGTTTCCACAATTGAGGTTTTACCAAATCTATATGATATATTTTCTCTTTGTCTCTTTTCCCTTTCTTGCATTGATTTAATGTTGTTGTATGCATAAAAATATAGAATAATAAAATTTTAATGTTTTATGTTGTTATATTTTTATTCATTTATCAATATTTTAACATAAACCTATAACAATATTGATATTGCATGTATAAAGATTTCATACTATTTCATTTTTTCACTTTCCTATATTATTTCATATATAAAATATGACATACTTATACAAATTTGTGTCCAAAATAAAATTAATATATCATTGCATCCATTTGTTTCCACTTTCCATTTTCAAATCATATTTATTACTCCTTACTGGGTAGCGACTATTGTAATCAACATGAATCATTTTTTAGTCGTGGCACACAGAACAATAAACATGTTTAACCTATGGTTTATTTGATATTGTGTCCCCACACATTTCTCTGAAAAAATCAAGTATGTCCAGCTTTTTTAGTGACTAATCCAAAAAATCGTCATCTTATTGGCCTCATATCGAGGCAAAACTTAGGTAATCATTAAAAAAATGAGCAATTTGGAATGAAATTATGAATGAATGCTACAGTTAGCTTAACATTAATGCAGAAACATTTAATGCTAAGAAAATTTCGCTCAAACAATATACTCATTTTTTAAGCTGGTAGAAGCATGTGGAAACACGTAAATGCATGGCCTAATGTGTTGTCAATTTCCATGAAGGTAGGTAGCACATGTCTGGACAATCCCATGTATAGACAATTTGTTGTCCTTAGTGGGCTTGTCTTCATCAAACTCTTTCCCACAAAACATTTATGCAAGGCGAAACATTTTGATAACATTCTGCCAACATTCTCTCTGCTCTGGGAGGAATTCTGATACCATATTGCAGACAGGCTATATTCCTATGAGGAAAGGAAAATTTCCAAGCCTCTTAGGAGCTTGCCCAGTTGTTTGCAATAAGATGGGATTGAGTGAAAAGTTCATTCTTCATATCCGATAATTGGTTCTTTGTGTTGGCACTACAAGAAAAAAGCACATTGGTGAGGGGCAAAAATGGTCACCATAAGCTCATTGGTGAGGGTCAAAAGAGCCTTCGTCACCAAAAACTGAACGTCACCAAAGGTGGCATCGCCGAAAGTATAGGTGTTGTGGTGACATTCAAGGTCCGTCACCAATAATGATTTATAGTGATGAATAGTGACCGTCACCATTTCATATGAGCAATGGTGATGGACAATAGCTTCCGTCACCAAAGGTGGCATCACCGAAAGTATAGGTGTTGTGGTGACATTCAAGGTCCGTCACCAATAATGATTGATAGTGACAGATAGTGACCATCACCATTTCATATGAGCAATGGTGACGGACAATAGCCTCCGTTACCAAAAAATTGAACGTCACCAAAGGTGGCGTCACCGAAAGTATGTGTTGTGGTGACATTCAAGGTCCGTCACGAATATTGATTATAATGATGGATAGTGACCGTCACCATTTCATATGAATAGCAACGAATTTTTATGATGGACCTTTCATGGCCGTCACTATTGGTGCATATATATGGTGACGTTCATTTACCATCACCATAAACTCATTGGTGACATCAAGGTCTGTCACGAATAATCATTATAATGACAAACATTGACCCTCACCATTTCATCAACAACAACAATTTATGGTGACGGACCTTTAATGGTCGTCACTAGTGATGCGTATATATGGTGGCATTCGTTGACCGTCACCATTTCATATTTTGGTGAGGGTCGAAAAATGTCACCATAAGCTCATTGGTGATGGTCAAAAGAGCATCCGTCACCAAAAAATGATCTTCGTCATTCCCTATATATGAATATCAGGGCACGATGGAATCGAACCACCAACCTCCTGCTTATAAAGCAGGTGCTATTCCATTGAGCTAGCACCCTTTAAAGAATTAGACTTTAAACTAGCAATTGCCCCTAAAGGTGCAAAGATACACCAAAGGAATAAGAACCAGGAAAACTGAAAGAATTCAGTGTCCTTGCTCATATTTTTACTCTACGAAACTCTACAAAGGATGATCTTGATCTATGACGTATTTGTGCCGAGTGTTTCTAATTTAATAGTAAATGTTATATTCATATAAAATAAATGAATAACTGAGAGGCTTTACGGGCTATTTTTTAATCCTTACACCAAAATCTCTTAATATTCAAGTCTATGGAACAACTCGTTCAAAGTTCAAACTGAAGTAGATTTTAAATGGAAAGCCTAAAACCAACTAAGTAGTTTACAAGTTAACATTTTGGATATAAATTCTGTTCAATTTATATGACAAGTTATGCCATAACCTTGAAACTAGTTTCTTAGCTAAAAGACTTTCTTAAGTCAACAATGACAAAGAAAGATAGTCATGGCAAGCAAAATTCTCTTGTTTTTTCTAATGAGGTTGCATGTAACTTGATAAAGGTTGTATGAGAGTACCAAACCATAAACAGTTTCACTAAAACATGGAAATGAGAAAGTCTTGTTAAGCAACAAAAGTTTAGTTGAATATATGAAAAGCATCGAGCTAAATGATATAATTAAACTAAAAGTAATTGTAAAAAAATGAAATTGCTATCATATACCATCTGGTTTGGCTAGTTCTTCAGAAAGAGAAAGTGCAATTGCATGATCCAGCTCCTCATCTTGATTATGTAATGGACCATCCTGAACAAAAATGTCCATATACAACAATCAATGTTATTGTATTGGTAAGAATTTTGTTATAATCTATCAAAGCATGTACTATGTAGGAGAATAACTGGTAGTTGAATTACTTCTCTACTCACATGTACTACCTTTGGTATTTGAATTACTTGGAAATAAAGATCCTTATTAGAAGATAACACAAAGAAAAGCATAAGACTTTAAATATGGATGGCCATCTTGATTTTATAGAGTTATAATTGAACACTAAAGGACTAGGAATGCTGCAAAGAAATAGATGGATGGAGTGTAACAAATTTTTTTTGGATAATTTAGGTTTCCATATCTTTAAATGGAACCACTTTTTCCTTTTGGATTCCCAGTCTTTCATATGCAAATAAAATTTTCGATTCAACCAAAGAGCACAATATTTTGAAATCTTAGTTTCCTGAAACAAGGTAAGGACAACATTTGGAAATGGGGATGACTTTTGAAATGACCACTTTCAAAACCTTTGGAAACAGAGCAACGAACACTTCCACACACAGGTCCAAAATTCATGACTGAGGAGCATGAGCACACCTAATTCAGGGATGATTAAATATGAAACGAATTGGGTTGCAATTATACTCAATTAAACATAAAGAAATGATTAAAATCTATATAAATTACTTAGAATTCAAACATGACAACTTTGGAATATGGTAGAATGTTGGCATAAAAACTTTGTTCATTATACATTCTCTTTCGTTCAGTTTTGATGCTTTACTTCCAAATTAGGTGTTTTCTTTGTTGGAGATAGCAATCTGTACATCTAGGTTGAACCATTAATGATGCCCACAATGAAGGGGCATGTAGCTCAGTAGTACAGCAACACACTGGCCAAGGGAAAATCTGGGGTAAATCTTAGTATGTATAATTTTCAAAACGGGGATAGAGCTAGTTTTTCTTGAGGTTAGCCAGGGGACCTTAGCCAAAGTGTGGCCTGAAGAGGGTATTGGAAATAGGAATACACACATCTATTTTGAACCCTTAAGAGCCTCCCTCATGAAGGGGCAGGTGGCTCAGTGTTAGAGCAATCCCACCAGCCAAGGACTTAAAAGTTTCGGAAATGTTTCAAGTAATAGACATTGTTAATTAGCCTATTGTGCTAGACCAAACGGTGGATGACCTGCATTAGAAAGTGTTTTCATGGGCCAAGTGGCTCAGTGTTTGAGTAATCCAACCAACCAAGGACTTAAAAGTTTCGGAAATGTTTCAAGTAACAGAAAATTGTTAATTAGCCTATTGTGCTAGGCCAAATGGTGGACGACTTGCATTGGAAAGTGTTTGCTGACCAATATTGAAGCCCCACCCAAGTTCGAAACTCAGTTAACCCACCTCATGAAAGGGAAAGCGGCTCAGTGTTAGAGCAATCCAATCAGCCAGGGACTTTAAAGTTTTATAAATGTTTCAAGTAATATAGAATAGTTAATTATACAGTGATATGTGGTTTAACAGTAAGTTTCACTGGGTGAAACTAACGAGACAGCGGTTCAAATCCCATTGAGTATATGGCCTCACTGGGTGAAACTAACGAGACCGCGGTTCAAATCCCATTGAGTATATGGCCTGCTATGATCTCACCTTAAGGAGTAGACTCCCCATTTCCTAGAGTCTCCACTCTTGTTAAATCATAAGATCTGGTATATCTGGCTTATATCTGGCTTACAGGTTGCTGGATATACTCTTGGTGTGATAAGGCAGCCACAAAGGTTGATCCTGGACCTCCCCCAGATTAGTCCAAGGAAGAAAGTTTTTGCTGAGCAATATTGAGGCCCCACCCAGGTTTGAAACTCAGTTAACACCCTAGCGAGTTTCTGGGCAGTTGCATAATGCATTAGGTTCAGGAGTATAGGGTCAGTCCCTCAGACATGACCCTGGGCCTCCTCAGAGACAAGCAGTAAGTTTAAGAATTCTCCTAATACCCAAACAATAAAAAATAAAGGAAAAAGAAAGAAATTCTCCTAATACTGAAAAAAAAAAAGGAAAAAGAAAGAAATAGAAAGAAAAATGACAGTAGTTAATTACTGATTCTCGTGATTTAAAAAAAAAATTAAAAGAAAACAGACAATAGTTAATTAGTAGTTTCCAACTTTTCACTAGCATGTCCTAACATTTTTTGATGTATATGCATAAAGACTTTGACTTAAGGATGACTCAGGGGTTGCTTTGTCAAAGTTTACTTGCATGCCAAAAACTGTTTGGATGTCAACTGACATGGATAAAACATGATCATAAAGAGATAAAATCTGATAAAAATTCAACAAAAAGCATGGATGAAGTTCACACTCAACAACAAGAATGACATGGGAAGAAACATCTAAAGCAAACTTTTTAAGGTTCCATATTTCCACTCCTTAATGATAGGTTTAATAAAATAATCAGTTCTTAATGAAGGTGCTACCTCGAGTCCCCGTTAAGTTATAATCTTATGTTCCCACATTTTAAGAGTAAAAGATGGCATCTCAAGGCACTGGGGCTGTTATAAGTGAAATTGTAAGTAGATAGATTGTGATGTTCGGAATTCTAAGTGATAGGTGTGGACTTCTTAAGTTATGGGTGGTTATTAAGCATGGAGTTAAGCTTGAACCCTGGGGTTTTCCAGTTCATAATTAAGATGAAATCTATTCAATGGTCAGAAATTGAAAATTCAGAAGTTGCGTGAAGAGAAACATAGAAGAAGCACTTGGAAAATAGCTTTGGAGAAGAAAGTGTACCCGCAACAGAATGAGCATCGACTCATGCTCAATTTCCAAAGGCCAAAATTATAACCAGTATGTATGGTAGAAGCTGGGAGAACCTGATAAGACTGACCATCCTGGGCAGAAAATGGTTTAGGAGACACCTTGGAGAAGCCAATTGAAAAAACAGTAGGAGAATAGGACATCTTTATCTTATACAGGTTTGCAATAGGATATGTATTCTCTGATCCTTTCTCTGAATCATGGCTCTTCACCTGAGAACAAATTGTGGGTATTGACCTAGAGGTAGAATGAAATCGTTGTGTCAAGCTTCTGGGAATAAATATATTGAGAAGAAATGGCTTAGTATTTTCTCCCTTACTCTTACTTGACCCATTTATATAGCTTCCACTTGTCTTCCTCTTGTCCTGCTTTCCTGAACTCCTCTCCTCTGCCTTATGTTTTTATGTTTGCACTTCCTCATTTGATCTCTTCTGCATGGCAGCCTTCTGCTCCACCAGATCACTCAGGGACAATTCATAAGCTGATTCAGGCATTCCTTCAAACATTTTCATGAGCTAGCTAAGATAACATAAGTAACAAGAAGCCAACAAACATTCACAATTAATTATCAAGTTAAGAGAAATCTACCCTAATCTACAAGCATCTTGATTTCTCAACATGGTATCAGAGCTAGGTTGAAGGAAAGGCAGATTGAAGATAACAGTTTGTTGGCTTATTTGCTTATCACTGTGGCACCTTAAGCAAAGTATCATACAAATTATGTGACATCCTTTCCTTAAAATATGAATTGAAAGAGGCACAGTACCTCTGTGATTCAAGTTGAAGAAAGACATCAATATTCCTGTGAACTGAGCTCATCAATAAAGGAAGGACCGAAATACTTAAGGGCTAGAAAAAGAGACCTATAATACATGCAAAGACTCTATGGCATTATCTCTGTAAATCAAGAATGAAATTCATATCTCTGTTGTCGACAAAATATTTGGCATAGGTACACATATTTGAGTCTCTATGTTGATTTATGAAGTAATTTTCCTGTACTAATGTGAATTTCAGAGGCACCTTCTCCTATGATAAGCATACAATTCACTATATTTATAATCTACAAAGTACTCAAAGAAAAACCAAATGGCTTATATGAAATCAGTTAAAAGAAGACAACCTATTGTGACAATACTTTCAGTGGCAATCTGAGCATGACTGTGCGCTCCTTTCTGAATCAAAAAGACCAAGTGTATTCATGATATTTGTATAGTTTGAGTAACCAAAATACTGTAGCTGACATCTATTACTGTTGAGTTCAAAGGCTAGTCTGAGAGTATGAACAAGTCCAAAATTTCCATAATGATTGAAGCAAGTTTGTTTGGGAAAAAAACAAATATCTGAGGTACTGTTCTTCGATCAATACAAAAAGGTTATTTGACACTTCTATGAGGTATCTGAAGCTTACTATAGCAACAAATATTTGAAGATTCAAGGCATCAATGATGACACCAACATGAAACGATACAAGGTCTATCTAACACTATATAAGGCAGCTCGACTCATTTGAGAGAATATCCATCTTTGAAATCTAAAAATACCATCATCTTCGTAATCAATGCAAATATTTGGCACTGTGAGATAGAAGTGTATTGTGATTTGAAGTTAAAAGAAACCAAAATATTATTGGTATAGGTACACATATTTGAGTCTCTATGTTGATTTATGAAGTAAGTTTCCTGTACTAATGTGAATTTCAGAGGCACCTTCTCCTATGAAAAAGTACAATTCATTATCTTTATAAACTATAAAGTACTCAAAGAAAAATAAAATGGCTTATATGAAATCAGTTAAAAGAAGTCAACCTATTGTGACAATACTTTCAGTGGCAATCTGAGCATGACTGTGCGCTCCTTTCTGAATCAAAAAGACCAAGTGTATTCATGATATTTTTATAGTTTGAGTAACCAAAATACTGTAGCTGACATCTATTACTGTTGAGTTCAAAGGCTAGTCTGAGAGTATGAACAAGTCCAAAATTTCCATAATGATTGAAGCAAGTTTGTTTGGGAAAAAACAAATATCTGAGGTATTGTTCTTCGATCAATACAAAAAGGTTCTTTGACACTTCTATGAGGTATCTGAAGCTTGCTATAGCAACAAATATTTGAAGATTCAAGGCATCAATGATGACACCAACATGAAACGATACAAGGTCTATCTAACACTATATAAGGCAGCTCGACTCATTTGAGAGAATATCCATCTTTGAAATCTAAAAATACCATCATCTTCGTAATCAATGCAAATCTTTGGCACTATGAGATAGAAGTGTATTGTGATTTGAAGTTAAAAGAAACCAAAACCATGTGGATCGTCTATGAGGCATTTAAATGTACAAATGATGAACTTAAAGACATGCAAAACAAGTATTATCTGTGACATAAAGGACTGAGCATCTCTATACCCTTGTGCAAAATGAATCAAAAGTCTAAGATCTACTCTATGCTACAGGACCAAAAGGATAAGGTACATAGTCTATAGAAGGGATCAAAATCATCACTGTGAATAAAAGCCAAGATTCTGATCAATTCCAAGTCTGAAGCTGCACTTAATGACAGAATTTACATTTGTGAAAATTCTGAGCATCTCTATGACAAGTAGAACATGTATATTTGTGAACTGAACTATACAAAGACATACAAAAATTTTTGAATCATCAAGAATCAGAGTTTAGTGGAATCCTATGCAAAAACCTGAGGGATGCTACTTCATGACAGAATTTATTATGATGATATAAGGCCCATCTTTGTGACACTAGAATATGTAACTAGTAGCAGCATTATATCTCTTCATAAGGACTGTGAGGGTATAGGGAATCCATGATTTATAATTTTATAGCAGGAGGAAAAAGGGCATATCCAATTAAGGTCAAGAAGAACCATCTCCTCCTCCTGAGAAAAGTCAAAGTGAAGTTCCTAAGAGAATTCAGAGTACTTCAGAAACATCAACTTTGAAAAGTTCAGATTATGGTATTTCATGCTAGACATCAATTGTGAACGTTCCAATGCCTTTGGTTGAACTTGTGAAGTTTCCAACATGCAAGAAAAAAATTGGATAGACATTATGATTTGAAGTTACAAAATCTCAAAGATCAAAATTATATGGGAAAGAGGATCCTCATATTATCCTTGCATCAACCTATTGAAGATCAAATATGAACCCTTTGCATGATCCCTTCTTCATTTCATTGGTGGTAACAATTTGGATTTTTCACAACTGTAAGCTAGACTCTGAAGACACCATGAATGTAATGGCACTTGAAGTTCTAAAGAAAATGGATTTGAAGACTTCAAGACCCTATCGAAATGTATGTGAATTTGATTTTCGAGAGATTCCTTCAATGGGTTTGATCAAGAACCTCCAAGTCCATCCAACAACTTACCCTAATTTCTTCATCATTATAGACATAGTAGTGTTGGACATTTGTGCAACAAGGGAATGCTTTTGTCACGCAAATGGACATCAAATAGGACACATACAAATGAATTTCTCATATACTACCATCCTAACTCCTTTTGTTGAGACAATTATATTGTACAAAGAACCTTTCAGTGAAAACCATGTTGAAGCCCAAGGAAACTTGAGAAATATTTCACTTGTTTGGAGGAAAGCATGGGATCATACACTGTACTTGCAGCAGAGCTAGCACCAAGGACAAAATTTACAGAATTTACATTTGTGAAAATTAAGGCATCTGTAACCAAATGAAACATGTATTTGTGATGGTTGAACTATGCAAAAGACATACCAAAACTTTTTGAATCATCAAGAATCGAGGTTAAAATGGCATCTTAATCACCGAAAATACAAGGATGTACTTCGTGACAGAGGTATTATGGTGATATGAGCCCATCCATGACACTAGAATATGTAGCCGGTAGCAGCATTATATCTCTCTTCATAAAATTTGTGAGGGTATAGGGAATCCGTGATTTATAATTTATAAGCGGGAGGAAAAAGGGCACGACTCAAATTAAGGTCGAAGAACCATCTCTCCTCTGAGAAAAGGTCAAAGTGAAGTTCCTAAGAGAATTTAGAGTACTACGGAAACATCAGCACAGAAAGTTCGGTGGAGCATTCATGCTAGACATCAATTGTGAACGTTCCCGATACGCTGATTTCAACATCAGTTATACAACTGCAAGAAACAAATTGGATAAACATTATGATTACATGCAAATCTCCCAGACCATTATGGGAAGGATCCTCATATTGCATACCAACGTCAACCTGTGAAGATCAAATACAGGCCCCTCTTCATTTCATTGGTAGTAACGGTTGGATTTCCACAACTATAAACTGAACTGCGAAGACGCCATGAATGGCCAAAGGCCGAGTTCGAAGAAAATGGCAAATGGATTTGAAGACTTCAAGACCCTGTCGAAATGTATGTGAATTTGATTCCCGAGAGACTCCTTCAGTGGGTTTGATCAAGAACCTCCAATTCCATCCAACAGCTTACCCTAATATCTTCATCATTATAGACATAGTAGTGTTGGACATTTGTGCAACAAGGGAATGCTTTTGTCACGCAAATGGACATCAAATAGGACACATACAAATGAATTTCTCATATACTACCATCCTAACTCCTTTTGTTGAGACAATTATATTGTACAAAGAACCTTTCAGTGAAAACCATGTTGAAGCCCAAGGAAACTTGAGAAATATTTCACTTGTTTGGAGGAAAGCATGGGATCATACACTGTACTTGCAGCAGAGCTAGCACCAAGGACAAAATTTACAGAATTTACATTTGTGAAAATTCTGAGCATCTCTATGACAAGTAGAACCTGTATATTTGTGATCTGAACTATACAAAGACATACAAAACTTTTTGAATCATCAAAAATCAGAGTTTAGTGGCATCTGCGTTAAAACACAGGGATGCTACTTTGTAATTTGTTTGCATCCACCGCTTCATCTACTAGCCGACATAGAATATGTAGCCGATGGCAATGACCCATTTTTGGGAGGCGCGGGGGCCTATAGAATTCGTGGTCGTGTACACATTTTTGGGGAAAAAGGGCACATCCAATTAAGGTCAAGAAGAACCATCTCCTCCTCCTGAGAAAATTCAAAGTGAAGTTCCTAAGAGAATTCAGAGTACTACAGAAACATCAACTTTGAAAAGTTTAGATTATGGTATTTCATGCTAGACAACAATTGTGAACGTTCCAATGCCTTTGGTTGAACTTGTGAAGTTTCCAACATGCAAGAAACAAATTGGATAGACATTATGATTTGAAGTTACAAAATCTCAAAGATCGAAATTATATGGGAAAGAGGATCCTCATATTATACTCCTTTTGTTGAGACAATTATATTGTACAAAGAACCTTTCAGTGAAAACCATGTTGAAGCTCAAGGAAACTTGAGAACTATTTCACTTGTTTGGAGGAAAGCATGGGATCATACAATGTACTTGGCACTTGCAGCAGAGCTAGCACCAAGGACAAACGCAGGAAGAATGTGGAATATGAACTTCAATTTTGAAAGTTCAAAACAAGGTAATGGGGCAAGTATAATCCTAACCTCTCTTGATAAGGTATTGATTTATTTAGCTATAGATTGGAATTCGAAGCTACTAACAACATTTCCAAGTATGAGGCACTTTTGCTTAGTATAACTTCATCTAGAGATCTAGGAAATAAAATTTTAGAAGTAATAGGTGGTTTTGACCTCATTGTATGCCAAGTGAAAGGGTTGTATGCTTGGAAAAATGAAAGGTTGAAAAGATATGGACAAGCAGTACCAATTGCCATAGACCAATTTGATATCTTGGGATTAGAAGTGGTGCCCAAGGCCATGACTGAAAAAGCCGAAGGTTTAGTAGTTTCAACCACCTTATTCAACCTTGTCCAAAGCTAGACCAAGGTGGCCGAATTGAGACGATTTGCACACCTTCAATTCCAGACAACATCAAGCATTGGTAATTTTTTGAAGGTGATGCAGAAATAGTTGGGTTCCTTGACAACACAAAAGAATTTGAAATGTATGAGATTGACATGAGGGAAGATTATTCAATAGAACAACGACCAACCAACAAAATCCCTTCAGGTATGGTTCCTTTGGAAGCAAGCTTCAACAGAGACAACATGTTTACAGGTAGAATTGAGAAAATAAAACCAAATGAGTATGAAGATACCAATGTAGGGATAGAGACAAATCCAATCTTGAGCAAGCTTCAACAGAGACAATGCGTTTACAGGTAGAATTGAGACAATACAAACAAATGAGTATGAAGATACCAATTTTGGGATAGAGACAAATCTAATCTTGATCAAGACTGGAAAAGTAATCACTTTGAAAGAGAATGAGAAGATTGGGTCTTTGATCAAAATATACAAGGACATTAAAAGACATGACAAGAAATTAGAAAGAGTTGCAGTTTTTCTTTGGAAAAGTAAACTTCATCTGAAGATTCATTCCGAATGTAGCAAATATCACAATGTTGGAAAGGTAGAGGATTCAATCACATAAATAATGCAAAGATTTCACACATGAACAATGAGCTGCTGCTCTTCTATTAATCCTCTTACTCTCTCTTAAAACAATGAACCCATGAAGAGTATTTAATCTAATTGACATGCACACACTGTCACTCATAACTGAACTTAATCAACTCGCTTAACTCATTGTCTAACTCACTCGCCAAATATAACTGTAACTCAACTCAAATATTTCACTTAACTATCTGTCTAAATTCTGCATGAGGAAGTAATTATATATTTTAACACTCCCCCTTAATTACGACCTCTAAAATAAAACAAAACTCATGACAACTCAAACATGCCTGCTGGTCTATGTCTCAGCTAGGCTTACAACACCCAAGTTTCTTTTGTGAAACTCAAACAAATCTACTGCTAATGGCTTTGTAAAGATATCAACCAATTGATCACTCGTTCTACAAGGCTTCAAGTGAACTTCTCCATTGTTCACAAGTTCTCGAATAAAATGATATCTAGTATCAATATGCTTGCTCTTTTGATGAAACACACTATTCTTGGATAGTGCAATCGCTGATGTGTTGTCACAGTATATCGCTGTTGATCCTTGCTGTTTCTACTTGAGTCCATCCAATACTCTTCTTAACCACACTGCTTGACATGCTGCTGAAGTTGCTGCTACATATTCTGCTTCTGCTGATGATAGTGTAACAATAGGCTGCTTCTTAGATGCCCATGCTATCACTCCTGAACCGAGATGGAAAACATAACTGGATGTGCTCTTCCGATCATCCAAACTTCCTGCAAAATCACTATCTGTATATCCAATCAATTCTTTCTTTTCTGTACTTGCATACATTATGCCATAATCTCTGGTTCCTGCTATGTATCTCAGAATTCTTTTTCCAACACTCCAATGTGTGTCTTTTGGAGTCTCCATGAATCTAGAAATCAGACTCACTCCCTGCATAATATCTAGTCTTGTAGCTGTGAGATACATGAGGCTGCCAACCAATCTTTTGAATAGAGTTGGATTGACATCTGCCCCTTCATCATCCTTACTTAACTTTGTACCTGTTGCAACTGGTGTAGGTACAGGTTTGGAATTATCCATCCTAAATATTTTCAATAGATCTGTTGCATACTTATTTTGGCAAATAAAAATGCCTTTTTCAGATTTTTCAACTTTAATTCCAAGAAAATATTTCATGAGACCTAGATCTGTCATCTCAAATTCTTTCATCATGGCTACTTTAAATTCATCTATTTCAAGATCACCTATAAAAATCATATCATCAACATATAAGCAAACTATCAAAATCTGTCCATGCTCATTTACCTTTGTGTATAGGGTAGGCTCAATGTTGCTTTTGCAAAATCCATTCTTGATCATATAACTGTCGATTCTGCTATACCATGCTCTTGGTGCTTGCTTCAGTCCATAGAGCGCTTTCTTCAATCTGTAAACTTTATCTTCTTGTCCTTCAACTTCATAACCTGGAGGCTGCTGCACATAAATTTCTTCTTCTAAAATTCCATTCAAGAAGGCTAATTTGACATCCATGTGATATACTTTCCACTTGTTCTGAGCTGTTGTCGCTAGAACTGCTCTTACAGTATCCAATCTAGCGACCGGAGAAAAAGTTTCTCCAAAGTCTATTCCCGGTTGCTGCGAGAATCCTTTTGCTACAAGTCTTGCTTTAAATCTGTCAATCTCACATTTCTCATTCACTTTGGTCTTGTACACCCACTTCACACCAATGAGATTTTTATCGTTTGGTAAATCAACCAAATCCCATGTATCATTCTTTTCAATTGAATTCATCTCTTCATCCATGCCTTGCACCCAATTTTCATCTCTGATTGCTTCTTCAAACGAAGAAGGTTGGAATGCCAGCAATGAAAAATTTGAACTAACATCCAAATCATCATAAATATCCTTCAAACTTCTCATCTTTTTCTTACCTGATTTGTTGCTTGGAGAATTCTGATTTGGGGATCTGCTTGAAGATCCATGCTGCTCTGAAAATCTTGGAGTCCATGCTGGTGTGACTCTGTTTGGTGTCTGCTCTTTTAATTCTTGTTGCTCTTCTTCTTCTACAAGATCATCCTCCATTAACGGTGTTTGAGCATCGGTTAGTGTGTCTACAGTCCCATTCCATGACTCTTGTTCTTTGAACACAACATCTCTGCTAATGATTGTCTTCTTTGTGACAGGGTTATACAGTTTGTAAGCTTTTGATTGCTCACTATAACCAGTAAATATACATTTTTCACTTTGATCATCTAATTTGCCTCTTATTTGCTTAGGCACATGTGCATAGGCTACACATCCAAAAACTCTGAAATGAGATACACTGCATGACATACCTGACCATGCTTCTTTTGGAACTCTATTCATCACGCTCTTTGTAGGAGATCTGTTTATCACATAAACAACACATGCAACTGCTTCTGCCCAATACTTGTTAGACAGGTGTCTTGCTTTCAACATGCTCCTTGTCATGTTCATGATTGTTCGGTTCTTCCTCTCTGCTACACCATTCTGCTGTGGTGTGTATCTGGTTGTAAACTATCTTTTGATTCCATGCTGTTTGCAGTACTCATGGAATGCCTTCAAATCATATTCTCCACCAAGATCCGATCTCAAGACCTTGATCTATTGATCACTTTGGTTCTCCACCAAAGCTTTGAACTCTTTGAACTTTGCAAAAGTTTCAGACTTCTGCTTCAAAAAGTAAACCCAAGTCTTCCTACTATAATCATCAATAAAGGTGAGGAAGTAACAACTTCCACCAATCGACTGTGTCCTCATAGGTCCACACAAGTCGGTATGCACCAATTCAAGTGGTTTCTTTGCTCTGTAAGAAACTCCTTTTGGAAAAATTTCATGATGTTGCTTTCCCAAGATGCAACACTCACATGTGCTAGCAGGTTCTTTGATGGGAGGTAAACCTCTGACCATCTGTTTCTGCTGCAACAATCTTAAACTAGAAAAATGCAAGTGTCCAAACTGAAAGTGCCATAACCAGTATGCATCATAAAATGCAGTTGTAAAAGAACTAACCTGATCATTGTAGTTCATAATGAGAGGAAAGAGTCTGTTCCTCGTCATCTGCACCTTTGCAATCAGCTGCTTGCTTGGGGATTTGTCGTAAATAACACACTGGTGCCCCTGAAAGATAACTTTGTATCCTTTCTGCATCAGTTGACCAACACTAATCAAATTGTGTTTCAGTCCAGGGACATAGTATACCTCTGATATGGTCTTTGGCTCCCCCTGCTTGGTCACAATTTTGACCACTCCTTTGCCATCTATAGCCACAGTCTTGTCAGTCCCCAACTTGACCTCTGTCTGCACTGTGACATCCAACTTAGCAACCAAATCCTTGTTGCCTGTCATGTGGTTACTACAACCACTGTCTAATAGCCAGACCTTATCAGACGGTGCATGCATGGTGTTGCATGCTAGAAACATAGATTCAGTATTTTCTGTAGTAACATTAGCTCTCTGATTGCCTTGATCTGCAATATTCTTCCTACAATCACGAGCATAATGACCAAATATATTGCAGTAAAAGCATTTTACCTTAGATTTGTCAGACCTTTGATTGTTATGAAAACTTCTGCTGCTGCTGCTTCCATGTTGATGCTCATGATCATCTCGGCCATCTCTGTGACCGCCATAGTTGTTGCCTCGTCCTCTGCCTCTCGACCGACCTTTGCCTCGACCTCTTGAAATATAGACTTGACTTTGGAAGGAAGTTTCCAAAGTGGAATCCTTATTTCTGTCTATCCTTGCTTCATGTGATAGAAGGTGTTGTACATATTCTCCTCTGCCAGTGAATTTTGCCCCGCTGTCTCATTCAAATCCATTTTTAACCTCTGCCGTGGCCTAAAATCTCATGACCCTGCTTGATATTACTATCCCCGCCCGAAAATTTACTTTACAATAGTTAAAAACCAAAATTTAAATAATCAGGCTGAGTCCTTAAGAGTTTGACTCCCTCCCGCTTCGGCTTCCATATGACCCGAGTCTGAAAACCATAATTCAAAGCGAGAAGGGGCCTGTTGTTTCAATGATCGGGCATGATGTTGGCCGTCTGATCTGGCTCAAATCAACGGTGCGGAAATCAACTTATATGAAGGGCCCGCGCACATCAGATCGTCGGTATTTCATGGCTCACCATTTTATTGTCCCCCGATGCAAGCACAGCTGTTGATCTTGTTCTGAGATCGAACGGCCCTGAGTCAATCGCAATCCTGCCCTCAATCGCAATCGGAACTTCTAAAATGTACCACCTCGGTCTCCCCGCTCCGTCTTCGGATTGCGATCTCTGATTCGGGTCCCACCTCCTGCGGCCGTGTCATCATAATGCATCAGTGTACGCCGTGTTTCTCCTCCACCATCCACATGTTCCGGTGACGTGTCATATTTTATGAACCTTTAACCCGTTCATTCATTGTCACTCCATTGTGTTCTGCATTGTCACCCTCTATTTCTCCCGTTTCCTGTCACACTGCGTCTTCTCAACATCTCGCCTAGTCCGTATCACCGATTCCATGGCCGCTGTCGTATCCGCACTCCCTGTCACCGAGTCAATTTTCTCTAATGTTTTGCAGGTTTTGCAGGTTTTAAAACGACTCAGTAGGTGCTTAAATTTGCCGCCTCCATTGCAAAGATCAGGAGCATACCAAAGGACATACTCCGATGGCGAAAATTAAAGGAAAGAGCCGAGGGTAGGTGGGAGAGGTGACCGCCATTAAAGAAGACACAGATATGAATTCTCGGAACCCTCCAGATACATCCACCCCGCATTAAAGACCCAAGATTCAAATCCAAAACCGAGGGCCGAGAGTACAGTACAGAAATACAGATCATTCCAAATCTCTTACGGCAGCAGATCTTCCCTCAACTGCGGGCAATATGGTGTATATATTTTATTATTTTTGTCTTGTATATAAGGGGATTTTTATCTCCCAGCATTTATTTCATGGACAAGTTGTCTAGTACAGTCATTTACAGTTAGTCATTCATAGAGCAGGCGCGAATGCTTTCCGCCAGATTTTTCAAATTGAGTCATTAATTGTGTTTCAGCTACCGCCTCCTCTAGAATTCTCCATCACTCCTATAAAGACCAAAAAAGAAGACATTGTAAAGGTTCCAGATTTCTGTCAGCAGACTGTGCAGCGAGAAGACTTCTGTATACATCTTGTAACATTTCTGTATGAGGTTTCAGAGCCCGTAGGGTCTCAGTGAGGAGGGGTTATAACTGTATTGAGGATTCTGGTCTTTGGTATCTCACAGTATGTAATTTCTCTTATGTGTTAATACATTATCTCATTTCATGCAATTTATCTTCTTGTATTGTGTTCTAGAATGCGAGTGGCTCACTAGTTTGCAGTAAGGATTCATCTTAAGTGGTGCCCTTTCTGGAATTAGTCAAGCGCTTTAAATAGGCCTAGTCATGATATACTGTTCCATTTTCACTCTTTCCATATTTTCTACTATATTAGTTGCTCGAGGAGGGTGCTTTTAAAACTCCATTGTCATATAAGGATTCGTAAATTGGTGCGCCCTTATATGGTTCTGTTGTGTATCTGGGTATCAGTCTCATGTCAGCTAATATCTTCTTATGTTTCCTCACTGCACTCACTTCCTGATATCTGATTTCTGTGATATATTATTTGAATCTGCCCTCGTTACAGTAAGCGGTCTCTTAACTGTCTGATGCTTTCATGCTGAAGTTTTACATCATGTTCCTACATTATTCTTATCCTTGTGTCAGCTTCTGAGAGAGATTGGTCCCATTCAAAACTAATTTCCCTGTTTAGAACAAGAGATAGTAAGCGAGTTCTTGGACTGACAACCCAAACTAAAAGGGCTCCTTGCTATACTAAGATGTCCTAGGCCATGGCAGTGGCAACTCTGCTGTCTCTGGGGGGTGACAAAATGTCCACAGCAGAGGATCCCATCAACTCTGTGAAGTTGTGAAGTTTTTCAGTCCTTTAGCTATTACATGGTTTCTCTACAACATGGGATTTGGTGAAGCAGGGGATCATGAGAGTGCTTCTCGATCTTATTGAATATTATCTTCCTTATATATTTTAACTGGGACAGCGACAGACATGACCCTATTCATGAAGGAATTAATGTCTTCTGTCTCCTTCATCTGCAGAACTTCAAAATCTCTCCTAGTATTCTGCAATTTAACAATATTAACTTTTTCCATACCTTGATAGCTTGTCGCCAAGGTGTCCCATGCATCTTTTGCTGACGAGGTTATCATGATCTTCTGGAACACGGCTCGATCTACTCCCTGCTGGATCAGAAGCAATGCTTGCGCATTCTTCCGCTTATCTTTCTTCCACTGTTCCCTCTCTGCATTACTGAGGGCTCGTTCTTCTGCCTCATCTTGAGGTTCTGCAAACCCATACTTGACATGATCCCAAACATCATGCGCTTTTAGCATAGTCTCCATCTTAATGGCCCACATATCGTAATCCTTCCCATTGAAAGAAGGAATTTGTGGCTAAAATTTGCTTGTAGCCATCTTGCTTAAAACACAAGTTCACTGCTGAAACCCTAAAAAAAATTGATATGCATTGCAAAGCTCCAAAAAAAAATCCTTATAATAAAACCCTAGGTTTTATTATTTTTATTATTTATATAAAAATTTCTTTAAAAAAAAATCTTTATATAAAAAAATCTCTTTTTAATTTTTTTTTATAAAGGCTCCACCTTTTAAAACCCTTTTATAATATGCTTAACCCTTTTAAAAAAAAACTCCTTTTAAAAAATCCACTCGTGCTTTTATGAGAAACACGTTCTTTTTTTTTTTGTTTTAAAAAAAATATTTATGAAAAAAGGCTTTTCATATGCCTTTTATAAATCATACGTATTCAAAAAACCTTACGTTGTTGACTTTAAAGTCAATAACGCGGCGGAGCTTCAATATGATTGCGTTAGCACGCACTTCCTGATATGCTTGTGGTGCGTTAGTGCCTTAACGCACTGGAAACTAGAGTATGCCCGGTTCTCTACTGTAGGAACCTGCGTTATAACACTTTGTCAGTAATTAACAGCGGCGTTATAGCGTAAAAACGCGGAAAAACAAATTCCTTCTCACTCACGGATGATTGCTAATCTGTTTTTCTTTCGTTCTCTGTGACCTCGCTCCGATACCAATTTGTTGGAAAGGCAGAGGATTCAATCACATAAATAACGCAAAGATTTCACACATGAACAATGAGCTGCTGCTCTTCTATTAATCCTCTTACTCTCTCTTAAAAAAATGAACCCATGAAGGGTATTTAATCTAATTGACATGCACACACTGTCACTCATAACTGAACTTAATCAACTCGCTTAACTCACTGTCTAACTCACTCACCAAATCTAACTGTAACTCAACTCAACTATTTCACTTAACTATCTGTCTAACTTCTGCATGAGGAAGTAATTATATATTTTAACACACAAAACCCCTTAAAGAGTTGATAAAGAAAGATGCAGTTTTTATATGGGATGATGCAAGCCAAACAATATTCCATAATGTCAAAAATGTTATAGTCAATTCTCCAATTTTGGTGAGCCCTAACTTTGAAAAATATTTTCTTGTTTTTTCTTTTTCTTCTAATTATACTATTGCAGGAGTTTTGCTTCAAAAGAATGAACAGGGAAATGAACTGCCAATTGAATTTGTGAGTAAAATGCTAAGGGATGAAAAATTGAACTATGCCATCATGGAGAAGCATGACTATGCTTTGGTAAAATCACTAAAGCATTTTAGAACCTACATTGGGTTTTAAAAAATTATAGCATTTGTTCCTCATCCAACAGTGAAGGATATCTTGTCACAACATGTTTGCTTGGGATCGAGGGGTAAGTGGGTTGCTAAGATTCGAGAATATGATTTAGAGATAAGACCCACAAAAAATAGTAAGGGTCAGAGATTAACAAAGCTTTTGACCAAGGGCAATGAATAAACTCTTGGAATCAACTTGGTTAATGCAGTTACATCAACTGGCATACAAAGATCATCTACTACCTTAATAATGTAACTAGACCCAGACACCTTCCCGAGCACAAGAAAAGGTCCTTGAGGTTAAAAGATTCAAGATACTGCTTCATAGAGAAATTTTTGGGATGGATAAATAACAATGGTTTTGTTTTGGATCTGTTAGCCTGAATGAAGAAACAAGCTTGACCAATGAGATCCATCTAGTTTTGAGAAAGAACATCACATAGCAAAGAAAATTGTACATAAGATCCTTAGGGGTGGCTACGTTTGGCCAACTATATTGACAAATGTGTGCATATTTGTCAGAGAATGCTAGCCATGCCATTTTTTCATAGGACAATAGAAGTTAGCAACAAGTCCTCTCCAACCAGTTGTAGTTGAAGCACCATTTCAACCAGTGTTATGTACTCTTGAAATGGATTTGCTGATGATGATTTAAACATCACTTGGTCTTCCTTAGAACAAAGGTTTGATTACTTTTTTTGCCCTTCATTTCAAAGTTTTATCTCTTACATTTAAGGTTTGGTTGAGATATCATTTTAGAAACAGAGTGATGCTGATCCTATGAAGATATTGACATGTATGTTGTCCCTATCTGTTGAAGAACTGTGCCCTATATTGTGGGGTCCTATGAAAATTCTCTAAGGTAATTGCAATAATAGAAATGAAAAGCCTCGAAAGCAGAAAGTGATGAAGCTACCAAGGACCACATATCAACCTCTCTGAAGTGTTTAATGAGGGTGATTTCCTGAGACTATACAAAGCTACTTCCAGAATAACTGAAGGCCCTGATCAGTGAGTCTTTTTTTGAGCAAATCAAAGTCCTATCTCGAGAAATATTCTAAAGCAAGAAGGACATAACATGAATAGCATAATTGTAACCTTTTGAAATTTTTTGATCTATCAATAAAAGAAAATGCATCTCCTTTTGAATTTGGCGTCTTGAACAAGGGCTATAGCACTCTTGAAGTGCTCATTCATGAAGAACCATTAGAAGAAGCCACTTCTAATACATTTATGTGGTAGAAAAGTTGAGCAACTACGACCTGGTCTCATATATATATCCTATCCCTATCTTCTAAAGAAACCAACCTATCAAGGGTGGTTGTATAGGCCGATCTTATTGCTGCTCCTTGAAAAGGTCCTGAATGTGTTGATTGGTAATAAGGCCGAGAGCATGCTTTGAAATATTCTCAGAGGATTCATTCCTGTGTGAAATCATACAATGAGAACAATCCTATTACAACATATTGCACATGGAGCTGAGTTGGTATAAACCTATATTTTTTATACAGTGCAGACCTGAGATATAGAGACCGAGATGCTCTGTACAATTCCATATCTTATGCAGTGAGAAGGATCATCTAACCAAGAGGGAGCTGGTGCCTTGTTTTGATCAAGCCTCGGCAAAGAAAGGATTTCTGTGTCTCAGTGAAGATGTCCTTCAAGAAAGTATTAGAAATTTTCCAGACCCTCCTCTATTATCAGGTACAGTTCTTTGTTAAGATCTCTATTAATGAGTGTTGTGTCACCTATCCAAGTTGAGCTGAGACTCTTATCCAAATAATATCTTTGACGAATCTAAGAAGACATGTTATGGCACCGTTCTAAGGCTTTCTAACCAGGATTGCAATAAAGAAGTAACTTATATTATTCTTGGCTAAGGTAGGTTGTCAGATGATGAGATTTAAAAGGACTACATCAATTGGTTGATGATCTTGATCTAAGTAGTCCAAGAGCTACTCTACATATTACTAAATTTACAGGTGATTTAATTATCGTAATATGTGCCATCCTAAGTTACAGTATGACATCTGAGGATATTTTGAGATGTGTTAAGGATATTTTATCGAAATTCTACAGGAGATTGGAATCTATTCTGCTGATATTGTTCATAGTTTGACTGAATCGAAAGAAATACAATATGTTGAAGTTATGGTTATAGGTTAAGGTATGATAACTAAAATAAGGGTATGTATGAATCAGCTCACCGAGACCCTTCACGAGATGAGGTATATACTATAGTTGAAATCAACATACCATGCCTCATTTAAAATATGTCTTGCTGAGAATCTTCATACTAAAACTTGTCTAACGGTGACAAGTCCAAGGATGTTTTACTATATAAGATTAACAGGATGCAAATCTTATACTAAATCCTTATATTCAATATAGTACTCAGATGTTGGTACAGCTATAGTATAGCCCGGATAATTAATTGAATCATTGTGTTAAAGACAACATAAATAATACAGATCAGCCAGATTGTATGAAAAAACCATATCTTCAAGTTACACCACTATCACATCACACAAATCACAACATCACCTCTAGTATTGGACTAATGATGAATACCTTTGCTGGAAAAACTACTTGTTCCAAGATGAAATGTCTTACATTATTGTAGGTTGCTTTCTTTAAATGTTGATGACACTTTGATCTGCAATCCAAGATTGTGGTGATGCACATCTTTGCTACTCAACCATGGTAAAAGACACAATACGAAGCCTTTGTTAAGGAGTTTGCATACCCTAACTCCTTTACTAAAGACAAGCCCTAACCATAGGCTTAACGAAGATCTAAATACAAACTTTAACAAGGTTAAACATACCCAGAATGATAACTAAAATAAGGGTATGTATGAATCAGCTCACTGAGACCCTTCACTAGATGAGGTATATACTATAGTTGTAATCAGCATACCATGCCTCATTGAAAATATGTCTTGCTGAGAATCTTCATTCTAAAACTTGTCTGACGGTGACAAGTCCAAGGATGTTTTACCATATAAGATTAACAGGATGCAGATCTTATACTGAATCCTTATATTCAATACAATACTCAGATGTTGGTACAACTATAGTATAGCCCAGATAATTAATTGAATCATTGTGTTAAAGACAACATAAAGAATACAGATAAGCCAGATTGGAATAAAAGCCCAAACTTTGGAGTAATATTGGAAGATTCCATGATTTACTACAAGGATAGGTCCATGATATGATCCTCTCATGAATTGTTGGTTACTGATCATGAAGCTCTTTTAAAGCTACCTTCGGGATTTAAAGAAAATAAATAAGATACTAATGATTACATTTTGAGTAAAGGTATGTCTTATCCCTCCCCGCAAGTATAGAAAAAGACATTTCTATTTTTCGAAGTGCACTTCCAGAATCATACCATGCTTGATTGCATTAATAAATTATCTTCAAATTTAAATGGATCTCATGCTGAGAAAATTTCCATATGGATACTTTGGGGGAAAGTCTAATCATATGAAATATTGTAGAATCATCTATGGGAATACAAGCTTAGGATTATAGTCTCCCTGAGTAAGAGGGAGTAAGAGAAATTAAGTATTTTCTTTACCAATATTTGGAATCCTAAAATGCAGAAGTCCAAGGATTGCTCAGTGCTGCTAAGATATCTGCTGCTCGAATGTCGAGTTGTAAGTCAGTATGTCTGTTGAAGCTTGTTAGTAAGTTGTGTGCCTTCATATATACATCTATATGCTGCTGGGTGGAGAAATGAGGCTCCTATTGATGTACCAGTCATCAATGCAATCATCAAGAACTAGTCTTGGTTTTCAGAAAGCAGTCTGGCACTATTCCCTACATGAAGTGATCCTTGATTGAAGATTGAGCTATGGGAGCTCCTAGGGGCTTGGGGTATGTATTGAGCCATGAGCGACCATAGGGTGACTGATTCACCTTCCCCTGTGATACCTCATGGTGGTTGACATGTGTGTAGGGTGAGGGATTCACCTTCCCCTATGATTGCGGACACATGTGTGTAGGGTGAGTGGTTCACCTTCCCCTACGAGTGATGAGATATGCATAGGATGAGTGGTTCACTTTCTCCTATGGCATATGAGTAGGATGAGGATTTCTAGCATAGAATTGTACGCCTTTGTGTGGTGCAGGAATTTTTGTTTATGAGTTGCCCATGTGAAGAAAGGCAGTGCTTGTTTTGGATTTGTTCATGATTTCTGAACTTGTACAACATGGTGTGTTGTCAACTCTCCCTGTTGTATAAACATGTGGAAAAAATCAGTACTTTCAGAAATCAACCCAAATCTTGAAGTTGTTTGAGTGTTCATTTGTTTGTTTGAGGCCCCATTACACACAACATTATGGAGAGAACAAGCCATTAAAGTAGATATTTTGAAAGGTGAATTGATGCCCATTTTTACCAGGTGGAAGCTGGTGGAAAGCAGGAGACGTTGTTGAAGATGAAATTCGAGACGTCACTTTGATATCTGCACTGCGGCAAATATGGATGCTTATAGCTCGCGATAAGATCATATTATTTGCTGCATTTTCTACTCTACAAAAGTAGTACTGGATATCAGATTTGGCCTTCCTTCCTATTTAGCGATTTCTCGTGCCGGCCACATCTTGATCCACTCGTGGCCAATTTTAGCACAGAGAAGTTGAAAATTTTTGGGGTGCCTGCAATTGGGCTTCCACAATAATTCACAACAGCGGCTCTCAGAAGATTCCATGCTTCTTTCTCAGGATCAACCGTAGGTGACGACGTTGTCAGGACCTCCTACCGAAATAGACATAGGTGTCGAAGACTTCTTTCAAAGCTTGTCGGAACCGTCACCCTTGCCCGATTATGGATTTCGACGCGAAAATAGAGATTTTCAGGAACTATTTAGGAGATTAGAAACCCTTGAATCCTCTAAATAGGAACTAATAAGAGAGGTTGATGAACTCAGGATCAGAGTAATTGTAATGGAAGGCGAGAATGGTTCACTGAAGTAGCTATTGAGGGACAACAAGGAGCAAGCAATTCATCACCACCCCTCTAATGACAGTCTACACGCTGAACTTCTCGATTTGAAAAACAAATAGGAGGAGATCAAAGCTCAGCAAGCGGCCTTTAAATAGAAACATAAACACACATCCGCTCATGGGCACAAGTTTCTAGATGGAGGGATACCCCCCTCACTCCCCCTCTAGCCGCAGTTGAGGAGGTGGTACAATCTAAAATCATGGAAGAATGCACTAGACAAGCGCGAGAATTGAACCTCAAAGTGAGAGGGCTTCCTTTGCCTCTCACATCCTCAGACCCCATGGTGGTTGGGACCCTGTTCCTCAATGAAAAAATAGATCTTCAAGACGTGACCCTTGATAGAGCTTGGCTTGGGTACGATTCCACTCTCTTTCTCCGATTCAGGTCGGCGGTTGATCACCTTCGGGCTCTTAGAGCTAAGAGAAAGTTATTCTCACTTCCTAGTAAGATCTTCCTTGATGAAGATCTCACTAAAACACAGGTTGCTGAGCTCAAACGCTCTAGGGAGTTGGTTACAGCAACACGTCAGGTAGGGAAATGGGCAGTTATCAGGAATCTCAAAGCAGTGATTTGGGACACTTTTCCACCTGGATGGAAGCCCCGTTCTGGGTCCTCCAAATGACTGGCTCATTGGGGGAGGCAACAAGGGGCATCCATTTTCGTCAATTGTTGAAATGGGAATGGGTCATTTTGGGCATCGCCAGGTCTATTATATGATTCTCTTTGACTATCGGATATCTTATTCATCACCGAGACGCATGAGAGCCATGTTCGACCTCTCCTAGACATTACAGGTTACCATAAGTTCTCAACTTGTGGGCAGGAGAGAAGGGGTTCTGGTGGTATAAAAGGCTCTAGGGGAGTTGATTGCTTCATCAGAGATTCCTTTCGGAGCAGGATTTCTTTGGTGGTTGCAGATGAGTTTACTAGGTTAATGTGGGTTCAAGTTTGAGCATAGTGTTAAAAACTGGTCGGTTCAAACTGGAAACCGGTCAAACCATTGGCCAGTCCAAACTGGTTGAAAACCCCGATCAGCAATTGCATATAGCCTGAAAATCCAGTTAACCAGTGCTGACCGGCCGGTTCCGTCCTTAACCGACCGGTCAGCACCTAAGTTGCTGTAGGGACCCACAGACGGCCAACAAGGATGTTTAGGGCTGATTTAGAGGGAAGGGGAGGGTTGTTTCCCTCCAAAAACACCCTCCCCAATCCTTTATAAGCAAGGGCAGCCTCTCCTTTGTCTCACACCATCTCATTTGCAGTTTGTGATTTTGATTGAGAGCCTGGAGAGTGTTGAGTGTTTGTTGGAGCAGTGATCTTGGAGGCTTGGAGTTGGAGTTGGAGCTATCTTGGAGACCCTCTCCAATCCTTTATAAGCAGGGGCATTGCTTCATTTTTCTCACACCATCTCATTTGAAGATTTTTTGTGTTTGATTGAGAGCTTGGAGAGTGTTGAGTTTTTGCTGGAGTAGTGGATCAGCATAGAGTTTGAAGCTTGTTGCTTGAGTTAAGTAGTAGCCATCATGCCTCCAAAAGGCAAGGATACTGCATGGGCTCATTGTGATATGATTGATAGCAAAATGATTTGCAAATATTTCCAAAAATCTATTGCAGGAGGAGGTATTTACAGGTTCAAGCAACATTTGGCTAGGATAGGAGGCCATGTAAAGCCATGTGGAGCACCAAATGAAGTAATAGGGCATATTAGGGCAGAATACCTTCATAAGTTTGAGACTCAAGTCACTGAACCAATATAGAAGTTTGTGACTAGAGCAGTTGCAAAGTTTGGCAATCGAGAGTCGGGAGACTCAAGTTCAACCAACTGAGTTTGAACTTTGATCATGATTAGAATTTTCAACCTTCAAGTGATAATGTTGATCATTAATTAGAATTTAGTAATATCATATATGTAGATTTGTAGTAGATTGTCACTGTACTATGTAAGCCAATGGCCTCAATGCTCATAGCTTGTAGCATTGTTTTTGGACTTTATGGGTCATTTGGAGCCTCATTTCTTATGTATTTTTTCGATGATATGTATTTCACTCGGTGCCATATTGCCATTTTGATATATTCACCTTTACATGGTATATAAATGAGAAAAATTTGCATATTTTGTCTCTATTGGCTTGGAATCATGGTTGCAAATCTTTAAAATAGTTGTTTTTATTAAAAAATAATTATTTAATGTGTTTTTTTTAAAAACTAGTTCGTTTAGACCTGACCAGTACCGGTTAGATTGGTTCCGGTCCGGTTACCGGTTCATTAGGTCCACCAGTCCAATCACCGGTTCCGATTTTTAATACTATGGGTTCGAGGGGTCTCTCCTCTCCCCAGGGACATTTACATTGTTGTTTGTTACTTCCCTCCTGCTTCTTCATCATATGTCAATCATAATGGACCTAACAGGGACCCCTTTGTCGATTTGTATGTCGACATAGCCCAGTATTCAGCAGTTGGGGAGGTTATTCTTCTAGGTGACTTCAAATCCCGCACTAGAGCCCTCCAGATCCCTCTTCACAATTGGTTTGAGGACGTGTACTGCATCCAAGAGATCGATCAAGAGTCAGTGGGATTTCACAAGATGTATGATGATGCGTTGGGGCCCCTTACCGCCTATGGTCGACATCTTTTATACTTGGACGAATTTTAGGATCTGTGGATTCTTAATGGCCTCCCTCGTTTTCCAGACTCCAACTATTTCACATGTAGGCCTCATGGTAGAGGAGCAAATGTTGTTGATTATGTCCTCTCTAGCCAGAACCTCCTCCCCTTCATTCATCACTTTTTTGTTTCCCCCATCCCCTTAGCTAACTATGCTCTTCTTTCTTTCTCTCGCCGTGCTGACAACCCCCCATTCTCATCCCACCTCCCCCCAAGAGCTCACCACGTACTACTTTTCATTTTGATGAGGGTGAAGTCCTGAAGGAAGTTGATCTACTGAAGACAAATTTGTGAAATTCTCTCTGTGTTGATGATATATTTCTCACAAAGGATGAGAACCTCTTTAGTGTAAAAGGGAGTTGATTGAAAGTGTTACATGAGCTTGGTAAAATACTTGTTGAGAATGTGGCATGATGGATTGTGAGCCCATGGCTACTTCCTTGATGAAGAAAAAGTTGCAAGAATATGTTGTTGAGCAAAGAAATAACATTGATAGGTTCTTGGTGTTCGCTTTTGTTCAAAGCTTTGGCTAAAGCTGGACGAATAGCTAGATGTTAATAATAAAAGAAGTATTGAAATCCACCATGGCTACCTTTCTTCTTTTGAGTAGGCTGAAGATTATGTAAGAAGCCTAAAATGGCTACGGATCCCTTTGAAAGGGAGCATTGGTTTGATAGCATCATCGGGTAACCGTAAGACCTATGTGGTCAGGGAATTTGGTTCTGAGGCTTGCAATCATGAGGTACAAATTTCATCTCTCCTTGAGAGGATATTGACGGTGTACAAATTTCATCTCTCCCTAAGAAGAGATTAATTGTGTACAAATTTCATCTCTCCCTAAGAGGAGATTGATGGTGTACTATTTTCATATCTCTTCAGAGGAGTTTGATGGTGTACTATGTTAATCTCTCCTAAGAGGAGATTGATGGTGCATTATTTTCATCTCTTCTGAGAGTAGATTGATGGTGTATTGTTTTTTTTTCATCTCTCCTCTTGTGAGCCCCATGGTGTATGGTGTAATGGAGATGGTGCATCGAGAGCTCCTCATCTACTACCTTTATATGCTCCAGACATAGTGGTTCTGTTGGAAATATTATATCAGACATTTTCTCATCGAGTGACAAGTACTCTTAAGAGGGAAAAGTGGTCAATATGGCCTAAGTTTCCTATCAGGATCAAATACTATGTATTTGATCGCACCAACCAAGCCATGAAAGAGGCCAGTGAAATTGAATCATATCATTTTGGACAGATAAGATTCAAGAAACATGATCTTGAAGATTTGGTTATTAGTCACTGTGTTGCTATCAACCAGATGTGGTCTTATACTCATGAGAGGGATACTAATGAGGAAATATTCAAGAGACTTATTTATCCATTGAGGTTAAAGAAAAGCTAAATCAAGGACCTAAGAAGAAGGTCGAACAGACCCATGCTTCACCTATTGTCAACCTCCAGGAAGAAGTTGAAAAGCTCCAGAGGGTGTTAGAACAGGTGAAGGAGATGAAGGAAGCATTGGAGAAAGAAGCAGACAGACTCAAAAGGAGGATTGAAGAAGAGCAAGCAACGAAGGAGGCAGAAGAACCGAGAAGGAAAGCAGAACAAGATGACCTGGTGAAACAATTGGCTTTGGAAAATGAACAAAGAATCAAGCAGCGGGAAAAACAAAGGAAAAGAGATGAAGAGCTTCGGAGGAAAAGAGATGAGGAACTCCAAAAGAAGAAGGAATAAGCTATGTGGAAAGATAAAAGGATTGAACACCTTGGCATTCGATCATCTCCGAAGATAAACCCCACTCCTCAGTCTCCATTTGAACCATGTAAGATTGAAGAAATGGAGAAGGAGCAATTTTTCCCCATGACCATGGCTGACCCAGTAGTAGTATTGAAAACATTCAATTATGAATACAAGAAGAACAAAGTCAGTAGGAGAGTTTCCAAAATGATAAGGTTGGGAGAGCAATTGTCACTGAAGAGGTTCTCATTCATGAAACAATAGCTGATACAGAGATGACTGCAGGTGCCATTATTACCATGGCCCAAGCAACAGGTGATAATGTTTCCATGCTGAAGAGAAAGGTCTATGTTGCTCAGTTAGAACTCAGTGCTGCTAAGCAAATAATTACAGAGCTAGAATTCCAGCAGCAAGGTGAACTAGACTTAGTTAAAGAGTTCAAAGGGAAATCACTTGAGATCCAAGAGGAACTGAGTACGGTTCAGAAATAATTCGACAGGAGCATTCAGGCATCAAAGATAAAACTCCTAAGTTTGATGATTATATAAAGAGGATGGTGCCTGTCAAGGAAGAATTGGAGAAGATTCTAAATATGCTAGATGACATCATTCAATGGCAAATACAGTATCCTGATGAGGGGGTAGAAATTCCTCAGCTCCGTGACTTGGAGAAAATAATTTGTTTTTCTGAAGCTTGTAAATGTCTCGACAGGGCTAGAGCCTTAGAGGAAAAGGCTGAGGAAGATTTCAAAATTTGCTTCAAGTTTGGAGGAGAGGTTGATGCAGTCTTAAATAACTTCAAGTTTCCGATGTTCCAGTCAACCTTTGGTCCTGTACCTGTGGAGCAGTGCATAGAATAAAAGGAGAGAGTGATAGACAGCTGCAAGCAGGAGATCTAGGAATTAAAAGTTATCACGAGGGACAAAACAATTTATATGAATATTTTCATAATACAATGTTGATCCAAATTAAAAGGAAGGTGTCTCTGTTTCTAACAAGGTTTGCATAGGTACGAGGCTATGGTAGTAAGCGAAGAATGTTGAGTAGTTAATCTAGGACCTGGGTTAATCTAACAAATTTTTTTTCCCTTTATCTCATATAATTTTATAAAAATAATTTCATATAATTTTATAAAAAAATTGGCCAGATGAGAAGTTTCTATTTCTCTCAAAGCCTAAAAGATATTAAATTTTTGGCACTGTGCTCAAATGGGTTTAAAATTCATAAGGTCACAACTCCACTAACATTTACAAGAAACCTCATAACATAAATAAGCAAAGAGAGACGGAATCAAAAAAACCATCATATACATACTTAAGTGTCTTGTCGCAGCTTCCAGTTGCAAGCAAGTTCATTGCTGGAATCCATGCAATTTCCTTAATAGGTGCATCATGCATAGCCACAGTCACTAGCTAGCCCCTAGTTAGCAATGGCCACATTTTAGCTTGTTTATCACAGCCAACAGAGAAAATAGCAGTGCCATTGTCCTTCCATGTCAAGCAGAGAACCTGCATACGAAGCATTACATAATAAAAAAACTTAGAAGCACACTCTGAAACTTTAGTAATGGTTCTTTCCATATGTAATACAGCCCTGGTTCCTGCAAGCATATTACAACTTCTGGATAATATTCAGAAGAAAAAATAACAGGTACTAAAATTCCAACCACAATCTGAAGCACCTCACCGGTTGGTCATGTGACATTGCTGCTTTTGGCATGCCAGCCCCAATTTGAAGGACCTTCCAACATCTAACATGGCAATGTAAGTTCCAAAAAATAACAGAAGATCAAAACAAAACACTAGTCAAAATTATTACAATCACTATCCCCAAAATCTCAGATGAACGAGAAATGCTTTCAGTAAATGGAGATAGTTGAGAACATGATGAAGCGCAGCAGAATGCCTAAATTCACACTTACGGCGGCCTAAATCCCTCATTTCTTCCTCTTTAAAGGTCTCTGGAAACCATCACTGCACAGAATCTCTGAAAGCTTTGTTTTCGCAAAAAAATTTAATGGCCAAAACTGCTGAACCCTCAAATCTCTAGGAACCCTGTGCTCGTGCCTTAGCTTTCCCTTCAATTGATAAGCCGCCAAAGTTCAAATGTTTCACACGCCCACCAAAGTTCAAATGTTATAATTTTTTGACATATGTTTTGTCATATTAAAAATAAATACAATTTGTAAAATTTTATTACTTTAAAATGTTAGAGCATTACTCTATATTTTTTAAGCATATTTTTTTTCTCATTAAAAAAATAGCTATTGAGATTAATCTAGGATAAATAGAGCTAATATTTGTAATATGTAGTAATAATATATTTTTAAGACATTAGTGAGACCTTAATTGTTTGTAGGACTCTTATTGTGATCTTACCTTATTGTGATCTCATTGTTTGTAGAACTTTTATTGTGATCTTATTGTTTGTAGGACAAAGGACTTCAGTCCGCTAAACTATACAAAGGTGTAAATACTCTACCCCTTTAAATTTGAACCTATGACATCTTATGAGGAAGCACATGTTCTTAACCATAAAAAAGTTGACAATTTTCTCCAATATTCAAATATTAGGACCCATGGTCAACCAAAGGTAGAAGCTTCTACTAAAAAAAAATCCATAGATAGACCTGAGGTTTTAAGGGGATTTTATTATGAAAATACATAAATGGAAACATAGAAAAGATATTGCAAAGAGTAGAGTAGTGGAACAAAATCCAAATTCTATTAATGGATGAAATAGAAAATAACTATAAATTGCAAAGTGATACACACTAAGCGGAATGGAGGTAGCTTCTTTATGAAGAGAGATGTGTCAACTACTCTTAATCAAAAGAAAACATTACAATATGTCAAAACTACCTTTGAACATAAAGTATGATGTCTTAAGATCCAAAAACTCTAAAATCCAAAACCCTAGCCCTAGGAAATGGTGTGCCAAAAATAACATGGGCCCAAAGAGGCTAATTGATATATCAACTTCATGGGGCTACAATGTTTGCATGCAAACTCCATTTACGAAATTTTTTGGACCAATATAATCCATACTGTGTGCCTTTAGCCTATGACAAATGCCAAAAATGCAAGGGAAATGCCCAAAAAAGGCACCAGAAGTTTGAGACCTAAAACATTATAATATAACTACCAAGACGTGGAATAATGTTGAATCAATGTAACAAGTGGGTGGTCACTAGAATTCTTTTGAATAAATTCCCCCCCCTTATGAATAAGTGGTCCATTTTGTGTTAAGTTCCTTCGTCAAGTGGGGAAAGTTTTGTTGAATATGGCTCCTAGTGAGACATGTGCGCCAAAGTAGGAACATGAGGTGCCTATGAGAGGTGGAAAATATGGTTGAAGTAGCTCCACATTAAGTATAAGGTTCAATCCAAAGAAAAGGGAATTTTTTACTAAGCCAACGGGAGATAACAAAAACACATGTTTTGGGCGGGAGAAATGTTATTTTAACTGGAGGTCTAAATTTAAAAGAAAAATGAATACTCCCGCCCTCCATTTTTCGAAACATCTGTTAACCTATTTCATAAAGGCAATTATAAATCCAAAAGAACATAAATTGAATAATGTAAAGTTAGGATAAATATATTTATTAAATTAGAATATTTAATAAATATTAGAGATATTTAGAAATAGAAATTTGTTAATAAAAATTAGGACTTTCATTTCCTAGGCTCTAAATTAGGAGTGAAGTTAGTAGAGTGGTTAGAAACTCATTTATTGTAAATGGACACTTGTTGATTTTCCAAGTGATCCATAACAAGATTAAGTTAGAACATAGAGCTTATAAATAGGATTGTTTCCTATTTCATTGAGTAATGTGAGTGTAATGAGAGAGTGAGAGTTTACGTTTGTAAACTCCTGCAATATGCTATGTAATCTTTTCCACTATCAATAAAGTTATGTGTCTGAAGACACTTCTGAATCTGCATGTGGTATCCGAGCTTACTATGATTGCTGGGCCTAAAGGCTTGACCATGGTAGAGTCAGCGCATAAGAGAGAATATGGTGGTTTGAATTGGAGCGCATCGAGGCTGTAAAGAGCTTCCAATCTGTTGCTGTAAAGAAAATTCCTGCAATTGGCTTAAATAGGTATGCTGCGTTATTTGTTGGTATTTGATTTTCGCTGCTGAGGTTAAGTGCTCGATTTTGGTGGGTAAGCCCTTGTCGTATTATAGAGCGTTGTGGTAAAGCGCTGTAGAAAAGGTCTTAGGCCTGTGAATGATGAACGCTGCCACAATGAACATGGTCGGTCTTGCTTTATTGGAAGTCCCTCTGTTTCTATGGATCGATCTGCACAGTGCTCACATTTATTACTATTAAAACTGCTTGCTTGATCGCTAGACTGTCGCTTTTATCCACTCGCCATTTTCAATATCCTGTAGCGGAAGATATCCATCTTTTTTTTAGATCATATTTATGGCCGATAGAGCACGAAATAAGATAGAATAGGGCCGATTTAAAGTTTTGGTCCATATCTGCATTAATGTATTGGATTTTCTCTTTTTTCTTCATCTGCATAGTGCGAAATCTCACTGCGCAGTGGTGAAAAATACGGTGGTTGTATAAAATATGGAATAAGACACCAAATCTGAGTTGATTGTTGTAAGTTTTGAAAATCATAGACACCGCAGCTGGGTTGTGCGTGTGTAGGATTATTGTTGTTTGCAAATGCAGGTGCGATGAGCCATTAAAGCTGGATATTGGGTTAGCTGCTGAGTTAGAGACAATGACTATTGACTTAATGGCATGGGTGAGCCCTGTGAATCCAAGATAAAATCGCTTCAATGCATCACAAATTCGGTGGAGGCCTTGTGCGTCAGATCTTGCCTCAGGTCTATGTATTATTGATCTTGCCTCATATATATGAGCTGCAAACGGTACAACCAAAGACTGAATCAAACAATGGTGGCGATTTGATGAAGTTTTGGTTCTGCATGCAGTTGAGAATATCCATGCTCCAGTGCTCTGTGATTTTGTTGATGAGGAAGTCAAAGTTATGAATCTGAATCAGTGAGATGTGCAATCTGGTACCCATAATTCTGAATGTTGAAGACGTCAAGCTGAAATGGTATTGTTGCCTGAAGTTGAGATTTGTGTGAATGTTCTGCATCTACATTTAAAATGAACATCGATTCTGCATTAAAAACTAGCATTGAACCAGCATTGCAGTAGCAGCACATGCCAGTGGCAGCGCGCAGTCTGGCACGCCCTTTACTGCAATCCAGCGTATAATTGGAAGCCTGTGTTTAATTGAAAGCAGCTGCGTGGTAATCTTTATTCAGATGAAAAGATATGGTAACCAGCAGCGTATTGAACCAGCGTATATGAACGTTTGCATTTGAAAGCAGCGTTGGAAATAACTTGAAACAGCATTTGTTTGCCGCAAATAAAAAAAAAACAGCGTTAACGTTTGAAAGCACCGTTGAAAGCAGTGTTAACGTTTGCAGTGTTAACGTTGAAAGCAACGTTTAAAAACCAGCGTTTTAACCAGCGTTCAAAGCAGTGAAGACCAGCGTTTTAACCAACGTTTTGAAAAAGGAGCGAGCGTTTTAACCAACGTTTTGAAAAAGGAGCGAGCGTTAGACCTATGTGGAGAAAATTGCATGGAAACCTGTGCGTCAATCAGAAATGCGTTTAATCTTTCCAACTAATGTTATAAGATTCAAAATTGTCCTACGTGAATGCTTTAGAGATGACCATTGCACATTGTTTTTCTGTTAGAATGCTATGTATGAACTTGTTACATTGCGGAACGATATGTCAAGGAGTTCGATGCATAGTTGAATAAGGAGCCTGCGGTGAACCACCTACAAACACCAAAAATCCTCTCCAACAAATTTCTAGTATGCCTATACATTCATATTTAAAACACCTTTTTATAAATCACTCTCATAGAGTGATTTTAATCTTTTATTAAAATGTTTTAAGTAAAGTGTATGTAAAAGTTTATAACGTGAGCATTTGGAGAGATAAATATCTCATTTGTAATATTTGGAGTAAAAAGTCGATTTAAGTTACTTTTTGGAATGATGAGGTGTATTTAGGAGTGACTTTTGGGAGAGATAAGGAGTGGATAAAATAATTTTTTATTTAGGAGTCATAAGGGTGAAGTTTGGGATTAAGTTTGTAATAAGGTTGATGTTTTTAAGGTTTATGGAGATATAATGAAGCTTGTGTAATGGAGAGATAAGTGTCTTATTTTGAGGAGATTTTTCTTTGGAGTGATAAGTGAAGTTAATAGAAAAATTGATTCACTTTTTCTAAAGTGATTTTATAAATTATTTGTATTTGGAGAAATAAGGTGCATACTTTGTAAATTTGGAGTGATAAGGGAAAGCTTTTATTGTAATTCAAAGTATTGTTTTACTTTGAGAGGGATCATGTCACTATCCATTCAGATTTTGAAGGCGAGTTGTTTCAAAGGGTTGTCAGCTTGGCATTATCATTGCTTCAGATGTACTCAGTGATTAATAAAGATATCATTTTTTTTTGGTGTTGATGTGTCCTAGATCTGCCCGAAATTGAATAAGGGGATCTTAGGTACACCATGTGTGTTTGAAGGCGCATGTTTTTTTTTTGGCTTCATGTTGTTGTTTTTTATTTGTGTCTAGTTGTGACACATCAATAATTTCATCACATACATGAAATTCAATATCAGCAAGCACAACACATAACGAAATAGCTGCAAGATCAACACATGCATCTGCACAAATTGAAGATTGTCTACATCAGCATATTACATCAACAAGCCAATTCACTTCATCTGGTTCATGTACCTGCACACTCAAATAAAGTCTACATGTAATCAAATTCATTTTTTTAAGTGAATCATTAAAAATTCATTGTTAATGAATTTTTAAGAAGACAAGTGAATTCATTATTTTAAAGTGAATTATTGTAAGTTTTCTTGGGTGTAGTGTCGACAGTGTTCGACACCCTTCCTTTACACAAAATCAATTGAGTGCATGAGTTTTTTCAAACAAGAAACAAGTTTACATCTCCAAGCGAGCGTGATTTCAAGCAATTTGCGTCAAGACAGTACAAAGATCAAACCATCAAGCAAGCCAGAGTGAAGTTTATTGCAGTGACCATCAAAAGAAACCAAACAAGTTCAACTCTGACATCAATCAAACAAGTTGACATCAACATCAAGTGAGCGTGGCTATTCATTCAAGTAAGCGTGAATTCATCAAGTAATTCAAGTGAGCGCTTAAACAAACGCGATCGTCATCAAGAAAGCGTGAATTCCAGAGTTCAAGCGAGAAAATTCTACAACTCTAGCAAGTGCAATCAACAACAAATCAAAGCGAGCGTGCCATTCAAGCCACATTCAAGCGAGCCTATCATTCAAGTGAAACAGTTCAAAGTATGACATCTACAGCAAGAGAGCCTGATTTCAAGTGCGCAAGTTCAGATGACGCAACATATTCAGTTGTTAAACATTCTTCACAGTTTGATCATCTCCAGTGATGAAGACAAGGTGCACGTCAGCAAAGAAACTCTTGCTGATCTTTCACGGCATCTCCAACAAACACATGAAACTATTGAGTTTCTTCAGCTCGAATCACAACTTAAAAGGATTGAATTACAAGAAAAGAATGATACTTTCAAGTCTTTGAACCATCCAGATGATAATTCTTTGCACCATCCAGATGATAAGTCATTCATTCAGCCAGCTTCAAGTGTCACAGCTGTTCCAGATCCAATTTCTTCCAAGCCCATCATCAGGCCCTGGGAAGACATTCAGAATAACAAGAATCGACGAGGCTTAGGATATGTCCAAGATGACGCCAACTTACATATTCCCGATTATTCCAAGCCCATTCAGTTCGTCAGTGCGGGATTTCTTGAACAGATCCCCTCCGCACATTCAGAGAAAGTTGCAGACAACCAACAGTGCATGCAACCCAAAGTTACCGAAAAAGAGAATTCCCCACAAACTGAAGTTGAATTCAAACTGAAATGTTCTCATTGTCAGAGAACCAGTCATATGGAAGATCAATGTTTTGATCTCCATCCCTGTCACCATTGTGGCAAGTGCAATCATTCCTCAGAAAAATGTCGCAATCAACACAAATCAGAGAGATTGAAGATACATTATGAATGGATCGACCCTTGGGAATGGTCATCCATAGTTAAAAGATTGCTTCAGTTCTAAAACCATATATGATCACACATTGTGCAACCAATAGTGAGACGATGATGGTACTCTCATGCAGTTGAATGGGGGAGTACAACAGTGTAAAACTCCTACACCTGAAGGGGGGAGTTCAAGAATATTTTACAGAGAAGTGTCTCTCCTTTCAGCTGACAAATAGGGGAAAATGTCAATGAGATTGACAGTGGTTTTCGGATTGAAAGTATCGACACAACCAGAAAAAGCAGCCAGTGGGCATCAACAAATTTTCCAGTGGGCAGTCGACAGCAAAAGAAACAATGAGTTGTTTTTGACATCATCAGCTAGTGGGCTTTGATGTTGATTTCATGCAAAGGATATATGGATCCTTTTGCAACTTGGAACCTGATGGCGTTGTCAAGCAACATTCAGAGATGAATCAGACATACAACTAATTCATGTTCTCTTGAGATTGAAGATTTTTTTCAGCATCAACTTGAGAACTTGGAAGATGGTTCCTCGTTCTTCTTTTGGATTTATCCTTGAAGGGGGGAATGTTAGCCTATTTCATAAAGGCAATTATAAATCCAAAAGAACATAAATTGAATAATGTAAAGTTAGGATAAATATATTTATTAAATTAGAATATTTAATAAATATTAGAGATATTTAGAAATAGAAATTTGTTAATAAAAATTAGGACTCTAGAAAAGAGTCGTTTCCTAGGCTCTAAGTTGGGAGTGAAGTTAGTAGAGTGGTTAGAAACTCATTTATTGTAAATGGACACTTGTTGATTTTCCAAGTGATCCATAACTAGATTAAGTTAGAACATAGAGCTTATAAATAGGATTGTTTCCTATTTCATTGAGTAATGTGAGTGTAATGAGAGAGTGAGAGTTTACGTTTGTAAATTCCTGCAATATGCTATGTAATCTTTTTCACTATCAATAAAGTTATGTGTCTAAGGACACTTCTGAATCTACAACATCATTTTTAATATTATGCCTTCAAATATCATTTTAATATCATACCCATTGTTTTTCTTGTGGATGTTGAGTGCACTCTGTGATTCTTTGTAATGTCAATAATTGATTTAAAAGGAAGCTTCAAAAATCAATTCAATTTCATTCTAATAAATTTATTTTAAAAACATTGATGGCGAACCACACAATGAGTGGTTTGAAAGGAATGTACCTTAAACATTTTATATGATATATCCAGAAGAGTTTTTAAAGAAATTAATTAATTAATTATTAAAATAAAATTGAGATAAAATAGTAAATTTAGGAGAGGTTTTTGCAACCCATGGTTTTGCTCATGGTATCCCACCTTGCCAACAAGGGGGAATTAACCCAATTGTAGGTCCCAACTAGACCTGTTGCTCTCATTTGGAATGGCTAATCCCAATGGGTTTTAAGGATTATTATAAGGGTTAGGGGCATAATTAGTTAGTGGTTAAGGGATTAAGGATTAGGGGCTTAGGGCTTAGGGCTTAGGGGAATAGGGGCTTAGGGGTTAGAGGTTTAGGGTTTAGAGGTTAGGGGAATAATGAGATAGTGGTTAAGGGGTTATGGATTGGGGGCTTAGGGGTTAAGGGGTTAGGGATTGAGGGCTTAGGGGTTAGGGGATTTAGGAGCATTTATGGGTTAGGGGGATAATGAGTTAGTTTTTAAATGGGTTAGGGGTTAAGGGAATATTATGCATTTAGAGGTTAAGGGGTTAATATTATGAATTTAGAGGTTTATGATTTAGGGGGTTAAATGGGTTAGGGGTTGGGAATTAGGGTTTAATGGGTTAGGGGTTAAGGGTTTATAGGTTTATGGTTTAGGGGGTTAAATGGGTTAGGGGTTTACTAGGGGTTTAGGGGGTTAAATGGGTTAGCGGTTAAGGGTTTAGGGGTTAGGGGTTAAGGGTTTAGAGGTTTATGGTTTAGGGGTTAAATGGGTTAGGGGTTTAGAGGTTTAGGGGGTTAAATGGGTTAGGGGTTGGGAATTAGTGTTTAAGGGGTTAGGGGTTAAGATGATAGTTTCATTGGTCTATGTTTGTGCACAATAGTTGCTTATTCTTTACGTCTCAATTTAACAATTTTGTAAGTATTGTTGTTTGTTGCCATGTCTTCTTTATTTATTAATTTATAGTATTTGTTAGCCATTGCTTTACATTTATTGATGAAATTGTCTATTGTAATCAAACCAAATACATAAGCGACCCCACCAACTGTCGATAAACAGTGGCATCCACTACCTCTGCCGAAGTAGCATCCTCCTTCCTCCATCCACCAGGAAGAGGAGTATCAACATGCTTGCAGCCATGCATGTTGAACTTCTCCAGTATCTCCCGGGCATACTTACCCTGAGAAACAAACAGTCCATCACTGCGCTGCCAAATTTCCAATCCCATGAAATAATGAAGGAGGCCCAAGTCCTTCATCTCAAACTCCTTTGCAAGATCAACCTTGCATGAGTGTATCAACAGTTCATCACCTGTCAAAATCAAATCATCTACATAAAATACAATGATCAACAACTTACCCTCCACCACAATCTGGTATAGGTTGGGATCCGCCTCAATCTTGGAGAATCCAAGTCCGGTGAAATAACTGTCTATCCATGTGTACCAAGCACGAGGTGCTTGTTTCAACCCATACAATTCTCTCTTGAGCCTGCACACATGCGACTCGCTGTTGAAGATCTCGAAACCTTCGGGCTGCTATATGTACACCTCCTCCTCAATGACTCCGTTGAGGAACGCAGTCTTCACATCCATATGATGAATGTGCCACCCCATCTGCGCTGAGAGAGCAAGAATCGTCCGTATGGAAGAATACCTTGCGACAGGTGAAAATGTTTCCTCATAATCGATCCCCTCAATATGTGAAAAGCCTCAGGCAACAAATCTTGCCTTGTACTTCTCCACACTCCCGTTAGATGCCTGCTTCACTTTGTAGATCCATCTCGAACCCACCACTGATTTCCCTTCCAGCTTCAGGACAATCTCCCATGCACTGTTTCTGACAATCGAATCATACTCTTCCACCATGGCATCTACCCATGCGGGATCCTCCACATCTTCCTCGAAAGAGGATGGCTCCGTCACGATACACTTGCTCATAAGAGCCATGTATCCAAGTATATCGGTCAGTGACCGTCTCGTTCACGCCGTGATGTAGGTGCCGCGTCCTCTTCGCATCTTGAGCGCGCCTTCGTAGTGTGCTTCGGCCTTCCTCCGATGGTTGGCGTGCTCTGAGTGGTCTCTTCCACTCCATGAAACTCCTCTTGTGGCTAATCCACATCCCGAGGCTCATCCTTAGGAACTAATAGCTCCTCATCTGCATGCAAGTGTGGCTCCCTCTCAAACGAACACTTCATGGCTTTCTCCTCATGAAATTTGATATCCCGTCGCACAACATTATTGCGACTGTCTGGCAAATACACACGATAGTTGTGGGGTGTATCAGTGTACCCCACAAATATCCCAACCTCTGCAGTCGGCTCTAGCTTCTTCCTGGCATCCTTCGTCACATGAATGTAAACAAGTGAACCAAAAATCCTCAAATGGGAAATATCAGGCCTCTTACCAGAAAATGCCTCCTTGGGTGTACTCATGCCAAGTATCCTGTGAGGACAACGGTTCTGCACATATATCGAGTATTTTGCTTCTCGGCCTCTACAAGTGTATTCGAAGGCCCTCATCATGCAACATCATCCGTGCAAGACGAATATCGTTCTGTTTCTTCCGCCGCAACCCTGCTCGGGCTGTGGGGTGGTGAGGTGCTATGAGCTCCTTCGAATTCTCCGTGTCGTTAGAAAAGCCCTGAATACGCTGCAGATGAATTCACCACCATTGTCGTCTCCTACGAGCCTTCACCTCGCTTCCCGATTCTCAACTAGTGCCTTGAACTCACGTAACTTTAGTATGTCTCGCCTTCTTCTGCATGAAGAAGATCCAGCACTTACGAGAAAAATCATCAACAAATATCACATAGTACCTGTGATTTGCTGTCGAAGCTACTGAGAAAGTTCCACACACGTCTGTGTGAATTCTCTCAAGGATCGTCGTGGCGCGACTATCCTTCTCGTGAAAGGTGGCTTTCACAAATTTTCCCAAGGTAAACCCCTTGCACTGATCTGACTGCGCAAGAGTACCCTTAGGAAGCCAAGTAGAAATCTGCTGCAGTATCTTCAAAGCTCCATGGTGAAGGTGGCCCAATCTCCGGTGCCACAACTCGCCATCATCCTGGCTCACCACTCCTTTTGCCTTGCTTGCCATTGATGCGCAGCCATCTACCTGCAATTGATAAAGGTTCTTAACTCGAACCCCTATCCTCCGAGTTTCACCAGTTGCCTTACTACGCAGGAAAGCCTTTCCCTCGCTAAATACAACATCATATCCCTTGTCTTCTAACATCGCCACAGAGATAAGATTCTTCTTCAATCCTGGAACATGCATCACTTCCTTCAATACGAAGGGTTTACCAGATTCCCTCTCAAAGGAAATGGTATTGATACCGGTCGCACTGTATCTACCATCATTGCCCATCTCGATGTGCACTCCAAGATCTTTCTCATCCAGATCAGTAAACAAATCTCGATCTCCAGTCATGTGAAAAGACGCACGACTGTTAAGAAACCACACTGAACCCATCACACTTGAGACCAAGCATGCGATCAATGAAAAATCCAACTCAAACTGTGAGGCTAAGGCCTCTCCAGCTGCAAATCCAACAGCCTCCTTATTTTTCTTCTTCTGTGGACAATTAGTGGCATAATGTCCGTGTTGGTGACAGTGAAAGCACTTCACCTTGGACATGTCCTGCTTCTTGCCTTTTGCACCAGATTGAGAAGCATGCTTCTTGCTCTTCCCCTTCTTTGCTTTGGCAGCCAAAGCGCAATTCTCTTCATCAGAGTTCTTTGATGAAGATCCGTCCCTGGTACTTCGCCTTATCTCCTCTTGCACAAGATTCGACCAAAGTCGCTCCCATCCTGACAGTTTCTCTCGACCATTGATAGAGTCCTGATAGGAATGCCAACTCTTCGGAAGCCCAAGGAGAGCCAAGTTCACCAAGTCCTCATCATCAACAGTAACCCCCACACTTCCCAGCTCATCCATGCATTGGATGAACTTCGTGAGGTACTTGGGCATACTGTCGCCTTTCTCCATTTTTATGTTCCTGAGTTTATCCTTGAGCGCCAACTTCCTCTGGTCGCTCTTGCTTTGAAATAAATCTATCAAAGCTTTCCACATCAAGAATGGAGAAGCCTTACCATGAAGGCTGGACACTATGTGATCCTTCACACCTTCCAACAGAATCCTTCGACACTTTGTTGTCTTCTTTTGCCATGCGTCAAGTACGGAAGCATCACTAGAAGTAGGCTTTGGAATTTATGCTTCTAAGAACTCCTTCAACCCATTGTCATATAGCACTGCCTCCATCATGTCCTTCCATGCAATATAATTCGAGTTGCCCTCAAGGGCATACTCCAATCGCAATCCATTGAAAGACATCTCAACTTTGACACCAAGAAAACACTACTGCAAATTTGAATTCCACCAGCACAAAACTCAACCGCTTCAATGTTTTGCAATTGCTCCAATGATCAATATCACTTTGATACCATGTAGAAAATTTGAATAACTGAAATATTATTCACCGAGATTCTCATGATCACACATTATTTTAGCTTCATGCATATCACAGAATCTCTTCTACCATTGATCATCACATGCGGAAATAAAATCAATTGCATGCACACATTAAAACCTCAACAATTTGTTAAAATCTATTCTGTAATAGATAGGCTTGAACTAGTATTTAGGGGAGGTTGAACAATTTTGATTTGTTTGAGATTATTTAGGTTTAGTTGATGAAATCTAGGAAGATATGTTGTAATTAGGAGTTTTTTTTTAACTAGAATAATTCGATCCTCAGAAGGAGGTCGGTTGCATTGTAACAAAACTATAAAATGTAACCTCTGGAACAGAGGAATTCGAAACTGGCCGTGGAAGAATTGATTGTGAGAATTTGATCTCTGTTTTGAATAAAATTACAGAGTTTATTTATTTGGGTTACTTGGAAATTTCCTGGAGGTTCATCCCCTTTCTAAAATCCATTTAAATTCATGTTCTCTGTGTATAAATTGAGTGTATTAACCTCTGTATAAAAGACTGGAAGAATTCGAATAAGTTATGGTTTTCTTTGTTTGTGATCGGAATCGAGAATTTGAAGAGATTCGAGGTTTTACTTGAAGATCGGCAGTGATCATAGGTCTCTGTTTATTGAGTTATACAATGAAAGAAGATTTTTATGCGGAATTGAAGTTGAACGAAGAAAAGGCGAAAAATCGTGTTTAAGCGCGATTTAAACCAAAGATTTGAGGTTAAGTGGTTTTGGAGAAACCACTTACACTGTTGTCGCACCGCTTTTGGATGGTGGGCAATTTTATTCATTTGGAATGAGATCCAATCATAACATGACATGTCATAGGTGAAATACCACCCATTTCGCATAACTTCTGGTTGATAAAGTTCTGGGGTTGTTTGAACGCGATTGTCGTTTGATCTTAAGCGCTGGAGATCCTACGGTATTCGCATTGAGAGTTACATGGGGGATAACACAAAGGTATGGAACCGATGTTTATTCCAACAGAATTTTATTAAGATGTTTGAAGTTTGGAACCATTGCGAAAGTGTTTAAAGTTTGATTCCGAAGGGTTCTAAATTTTAATATTCTCGAAGGTCTTAATGTTAGTTTAGTATAATTTTACTAAGAGCTAAGAGTTCGAAAATATATTGCCGAGAGGGTCTAAAAGGTTGATTTAAAATGCATTCTAATGTTATTTTCCAGAAGGCTTAAAGCACTGTTTGAAAAGTAAAAATATTTACTTCTGAAGGGTCTTAACATTAGCTTGAACTGAGTTGAATGATTCCGAAAGATTTGTAATATTGTTTACAAAGGATTGGTATTATTTAAAGAGGATATTTTAATGTCCATTTCATTTATCAAATTTCATAAATTTGATGAATGAAACCAATCATAAGGAATAAGATCAAACTCCTCCGGAGTTAGGAAAAATTGTAAGCAAGTTTGAAAGGCTCTCCTTAACGCGTGCACCCACACTGCCATCACAGGGCAACAAAAGGAAGAACTAATAAGAGGGTTAATAAGTCAGGACTTTATCTTTTTTAAAAGGGGCATGCTAGGCACACTAATAATAGATCCCAATACATGCCAAGTGGCATTGTGTTCCAAGTGTTAATGTATGTCAATGCATTCAACCAAGGTGTTCCAGGGCATGCTAGGGACTATATGTAGCATGCCAACACATGCTAGGAGAGTTCCATGTTGTGCTAGCGCATGCCACCATGTTCTTGGGCGTCAATGTCGTCACAAGATGTTATAGGTACAAAGATGTTCCAAGAAATGTGGGGTGCTAAGAAATGTTAGTGTGTGCCAAAGCATTAATTTAAGGTGTGCCCAGATTGTTGAGGATTGTTAGGTCTTTCTCATTAATAGAATTGTCAAAGCTCGATTATGTATTAAATAATATATTTCCTACACACAATAGTGGAAATTTATCTAAATGGAATTTTATAGATAATAAACTTAATAGATATGAATCATGTGTTGACTCATAGGAAATCTCTATTCAACTAGTCATTACTTGAGGGAAATTATATACGCTTATTACTTCTTAAAAAATTGACTAACCCTAACCACTATGGCCTTGGACATATTATAAAAAATTCTCCACAATAATGGTATTAAATCGTTATCTTTTGACAAAAAATATATTAACAGGCACATAGCGTCATCAAAAACTCATTGGAATTATCAATGATGACGGACATTTTTTGATCGTCACCAAAAGTAACAAAAAGAGAATTGGTGAGGGTCATTAAAAGTTTGTCACTAGAAGTGTCACCAAAGAGAGAATTAGTGATGGGCATTTAAAGACCCTCACAAAAAGTGAAATGTCTTTGGTGACGGACCATAAAGTACAATCACTATATACACTTACAGTGACGGTTTTTGGTGATCAATGATGACAGACATTTTTTGACCGTCACCGAAAGTAACAAAAAGAGCATTGGTGAGGGTCATTAAAAGTTCGTCACTAGAAGTGTCACCAAAGAGAGAATTAGTGATGGGCCTTTAATGACTCTCACCAAAAGTGAAATTTCTTTGGTGACGGACCATAAAGGACCATCACTATATACACTTACAGTGACGGTTTTTGGTGTTCAATGATGACGGACATTTTTTTACCGTCACCAAAAGTAACAAAAAGAGCATTGGTGAGGGTCATTAAAAGTTCGTCACTAGAAGTGTCACCAAAGAGAGAATTAGTGATGGGCCTTTAACGACCCTCACCAAAAGTGTCATTGAAAATGTATTTGGTGATGGACCATAAAGGACCATCACTATATACACTTATAGTGACAATTTTTTAATGACCGTCACCATATGTGATATTGGTGACGGACCTTAAAGGTCCGTCACAAGCATGGCCCTCACCAATGTGCTTTTTTCTTGTAGTGTGGAATTTATGAATACAACAAATAGAGGAAATGTGTTTCCCCCACAACAAAGAGACTACAAAAAATTGCGGAAATTAACAGTCAAACACATAGGCAGCGTAATACACATGAGAGGAATGAAATTCGTTTTTCTATTCAGCTCTCTACTTTGAAAATAAATGAAGTTACATTATTTATACAAGAATGGCCGAACCCTGTAAAACCTAATATAATCAATGCAATTCAATTTTTGAATGGAAGTTCAACAACCATTAATTGTCCTTGGGCTATCAAAATACCCATATCTTCATTAAGTTGGCACACAGGCATTATTTTTACTTATACACTAAAACACACGAAAACACGTTCAAAACATAAAACTGGCGGACTCCAAGATTTATGTGTTTCGGCTCTAAGTCCTCATCGCATTCGGCTCCTTATCGCAGATCGCAGATATGCAATATTAAAATTTAACTGGCGTGAACAAGGGTAAACTTAAATCCTTGTGGGCACGAAGTGCGATGGCACGATTGCGTCGCAAATCAAACAACATATGCTGCGGTACTTTATGGGAAAACATAAAAGGCTGCGAATGCGATGTGAGGTATCACGATCACATCACACGTTAAATGACTTAACTTGCCGATGGCGGAAGGTAAGTGGTAAACATTGTGAAGTGTGTACTGTGGTGCGACTTAAATGTTGGTAAGTGCAGTAAAGGTAATACAAAGGAAATAAGGCACAAAAAAATGTTTTGGCTCATGCGGTAAGGTTAAGGTAGGTCCCACCGGATATCGTATCGGCGATAGAATAACATATGGCGAAAGGGCTTAGATGGTAAATAAAAAGACTTGCGATTGTGCGCTATGGACAAAGGTAAGTAAAATTGGTAGGTAAGGAAATAAATGCAAAGTTTAAGGCTCGAGTACTCTGTTGATATTTTGTGTGGATTTCATGAAGACACCTTCGGGCTCTTGTATCATTTCTTGTCCTTCTCTACACAAAAATTGATGAATTTTTGGGTTGTTGCCGCTTCTCCTTCATGGCAGTGGTTGGGAGTATAATTCCAACACTCCCCCTTAATCACAAATGCCGCCATCGGTCATTCCCAGACATTGTCTGAGATAAACAAAAATCTTCTATCGTAATAGCTTTGTGAGGATATCAACAAACTCTTCCTCTATCCTGCAATGCTGCAAAACAATCTCACCATTGTTAACCAATTCTCTTATAAAATGATGTTTTGCATCTATGTGTTTTATTCTCTTATGGAAAACAGATTTTTTTGATAATGCATTCACAGAGCTATTATCACAATAAATTGTGGTTCCTTTGTCTTGCTCATGACACAAATCTCTCAGCATCCTTCTCATCCAAATAGCTTGACAGACTGCTGATGTTGTTGTTACATACTCTGCTTCTACTATTGATAAAGAAACTATTGCTTGCTTCTTGGAAGCCCATGAAATGGCTCCCGATCTCAAATGAAACACATACCCAGATGCGCTCTTTCTATCATCTACACTTCCAACCCAATCATTATCAGTGTAACCAATCAATTTAAAATTATCAATTGAGGAGTATAGAACACCATACCCCTTTGTTCCATTCACATACCTTAAAATCCTCTTGGCTGCTTTCCAATGTGTCTCCTTTGGTGTTTCCATGAATCTGGAAATTAAACTTACAACATACATAATATCATGCCTAGTTGCAGTCAAATACATTAGAAAACCAACTATGCTCTTGTACAATGTCGGATCAACATTCTTGCTGCAATCTTCTTTGCTTAACTTCAACCCCATGACATTTGGAGTTACTGTTGCCTTGCAATTCTGCATGTTAAATCTCTTTAAAACTTCTACAACATATTTTTCTTGGGAAATAAAAATTCCCTTTTCATTTTTCTTTACTTCTATTCCCATGAAGTATATCAATAAGCCCAAATCAGTGATTTCAAATTCACTCTTCATGCCTACTTTAAAATTAGCAATGAGAGAAACTTCATTGCATGTGAAAATTAAATCATCTACATAAAAAACAACAATAAGAATCTTACCGTCATTTTCTTTAATGTAGAGTGTGGGTTCACCATCACATTTTTCAAACCCATTATCCATCAGGTAACCATCGATCTTGCTATACCATGCTCTTAGTGCTTGCTTCAGCCCATAAAGAGCTTTCTTCAACTTGCACACTTTGTGCTCTTGGCCTTCAATTTCATAGCCTGGAGGTTGTTCAACATATACCTCTTCTTTCAATACTCCATTCATAAATGTTGATTTCACATCCATTTGGTAGACTTTCCACTTTTTTTTGTGTTGCAATGGACAACATTTTCCGCACTGTCTCCATCCTTGCAACAGGTGCAAAGGTTTCTTCATAATCTCTTCCTTGTTGCTACTTGTAGCCTTCACAACAAGTCTTGCTTTATGTCTTTCTATCTTGCCTTCAGCATTTCTCTTGGTTTCATAGACCCATTTTACTCCAATGACTTCTTTACCTTTTGGGAGGTCCACTAACTCCCATGTGTCATTCTTTTCTATTGCACCAATCTCTTCATTCATTTCTTCAATCCATTTCTCTTCTTTTAATGTTTCTTCAAAATGAATTGGATCATCAACATGACAAAACAAAGAAAATAAAGAGTTTAGACCATTATTATTATCATCTTCTTGCTCATAAATTTCACTCAAATTTCTGAATTTTGGTCTTCTTGGTGTGCTTGGAGTTCCACTTGAACTCGAGGGAGTTTCTGATCCCTATGGTGTGCTTGGAGAATCACTTCCTTGATTTCTCAAGGCTATTATGTTTCCTGCTTATGGTGTGGCTTGTTGTGCTTGTGTAGGTGGACGAGGAGCCACTGTGGAGGAATGATTTGTTGCTGTGCATTCCTCTTGATCTTCGTGAGACATACATTTCTTCACATTCACTATCTTCTCTAAGCTTCCATCCCAAGATTATTCTTCAATGAACTGCACATCTCTGTTGATTATAACTTTCTTGGTGGATGGATTATAAAGTTTGTAGGCCTTGGATTCATCACTGTATCCAACAAAGATACACTTCTCCCCCTTGCTATCCAACTTCTTTCTTAGTTGATCTGGGACATGTGCATATGCCACACATCCAAATACCCTCATGTGAGTGACAAACTGCTTTGTTCCACTCCATGCTTCTTCTGGAACTCTGTTCATAATAGCTTTGATTGGACATCTATTTAAAATTTAAGTTGCACAGTTTACAACTTCTGCCCAATACTCATTTTCCAAATGTTTTTCCTTCAGCATACTTCTGACCATGTCCATGATGGTGCTCTTCTTTCTTTCTGCAACACCATTTTGTTGTGGTGTATATCTTGTGGTAAACTACTTGTGTATGCCATTCTCCCTACAGAAACGTAGGAAATATTTGGAGATGTATTCTCCACCTTTGTCAATTCTCAACACTTTTATGTAGTGCCCATTTTTTTTCTCAACAAGAGATTTGAAGTGGTAGAACTATTCAAACACTTCACTCTTCTGTTTTAAGAAGTACACCCATGTCTTTCTGGTGTAATCATCTATGAATGTCAAAACATAATGACTGCTAGCTAAAGATGGCGTTTGCATTGGTCCACAAAAATATGAGTGGACAATCTCCAAGGGTGCTTTTTCCCTTATGCTCTTCCCTGCTGGGAATGCTTCTCAGTGTTGTTTACCCAAGATGCAGCCTTCACATAGGCTATCTAGTTTCTCAATGAGTGGTAATCCTCTTACCATTCCTTTTCTATGCAAGAGTTCAAATCTCCAAAATTGAGATGTCCAAATCTCAAATGCCATAACCAGTTTTCATCTTTCACTTCTTCTTGAAAGACCTCTTGTGTGACTACAGCTACCACACCTCCTTCCTTTAAGTTTGTTCTAAGCTTGAGAGGAAACATCCTATTCTTTTTCATATGCACTTCTGCAATGGCCTTTTTACTTGGAGGTATTTCCATGATTGTATACACATTATTCTTAAAAAATACATTGTTGCCCTTTTTCACGAGGTGTCCAATGCTCAAAAGGTTACATTTCAGGTCAGGTACATAATAGACATCTGACACATTTATTTTCTCCCTTCCTTGTGAGTATTGATACTCTTCCTTTCCCCATGACAGAGACTTTGCTTTCAGTCCCTGTTGTCACTTCAAACTTTAGATTTTTATCCAGATTGGCAAACATTGTTATGTTTCTAATCATGTGGTTATTACGTCCTGAATCTAAGAACCATACATCTTCATTTTTTTCTTGTGCTACATCACATGTTAGAAGCACATTACTCTGGTTCTGATTTTCTTTTACAAAATTAGCATTTTGCCTATTATTCATGTGATTTTATTTCTTTCTACATTCATTGGCATAATGCCCATACTTTTTACAATAATGACATTGGACTTGGGATTTATCATACATTTTTCCTTGTGCTTGATTTTGGCTTGAGCCTTCGCTTTGGTTCTAGTTGTTTCCCCTTCCGCTTGTGCTTGAAAGGTCGTTTCTTCCACCTCTCTGTGGGCTTCTTCCTCTTCCTCGGTAGTTCGATCTTCCTTGACCTCTACCTCGACCAAAATATATTTGTCTTGAAAGCACGCTCCAATGAGGAGTTCATTGTTCTATTCAGTCTATGTTCATGAGCCATCAGGGATGCACAAATCTCATCCATTGAAAATTGTGAGAGATCCTGTCTCTTATATTTCCACTACTATGGCATCAAATCATGAGGGTAGACTTCTCAAGATTTTCTCCACTATTCTTCTTTCCTCAAGTGTCTCTCCATGAGACCTTATCTGGGTAACTAGCCCAATCACATGTGTGAAGAATGAGTCTATGTTATCAGACTCTTTTATACAGAGACTTTCAAAATATCTCCTCAACATTTGTAATTTTGTTGTTTTCACCTTCTCCATGCCTTGATAGGTTGTCTTGAGGATATCCTATGCCTCGTTGGACTTTGTTGCTACTGTAATCTTTGGGAAAATACTCTCGTGTACTACCTAAAAGAGATATAAGAGGGCTTTGGAGTCATTATTCTTATTATCTCTCAACAAGTCTCTTTATGATGTTGTCAAAACAGCCAACACTGTTGCATCTGCTGGATCTTGGAAACCTTGTTCCACCAGCTCCCATATATCTTGTGAAGAAAACATGGCCTTCATTGTAATGGCCCAATATTCATAATTATTCCCATTAAACTGTGGTAGTTGGGGATTTGTCATGCTTGTGCCTGTCGCTGCCATCGTGACTGTGTTAAACAAACAATCTTCTTGACTGTATAAAACATGATCTTTCTCACTGCTGGAGAAATTTGCTTCTCAAACCAATCTTATAGCTTCTACAGCAAAGAGAGCGAGCTCGTGCTTCTTTGATGCAGAGCTTAGACCTGCTCTGATACCATGTTGGAATTAATGAATACAACAAACAGAGGAAATGCGTTTACCCCACAACACAGAGACTACAAAAAATTGTGGAAACTAATAGTCAAACACATAGGCAGCGTAATACACAAGAGAGGAACGAAATTCGTTTTTATATTCACTCTCTACTCTGAGAACAAATGAAGTTACATTAGTTATACAAGAATGGCCAAATCCTGTAAAACTTAATCCAATCAATGCAATTCAATTTTCGAACGGACGTTCAACAACCAATTGTCCCTGGGCTGTCAAAAGACCCATATATTTATTAAATTGGAACGTAGGCCGTATTTCTGCTTATACACTAAAACACGCGAAAGTGCATTCAAAACATAAAACTGGTGGACTTCAAGATTTATGTGTTTCGGCTCTAAGTCCTCATCGCATCCGTCTCCTTATCGCAGATCGCAAATTGGCGATCTTAAACTTTAACTGGCGCGAACACGAGTAAACTTAAATCCTTGTGGGCGCGAAGTGCAATGGCACGATCACGTCACAAATCAAACAACATATGCTGTGGCACTTTATGGGAAAACATAAAAAGTTGCGAATGCGATGTGCGGTAGCACGATCGCATCCCACGTCAAATGACTTTACTTGCGGATGGCGGAAGGTAAGTGGTAAACATTGCGAAGTGCGCACTGCGGTGCGGCTTAAATGTTGGTAAGTGCGGTAAAGGTAATACAAAGGAAATAAGGTGCAAAACAATGTTTTGGCTCATGCGGTAAGGTTAAGGTAGGTCCCACTAGATATCGCATCGGTGGTAGAATAACATATGGTGAAAGGGCTTCGATGGTAAATCAAAATACTTGCGATTGTGCATTGCGGGAAAAGGTAGATCAAATTGGTAGGTAAAGAAATAAACACAGAGTTTAAGTCTCAGGTACTCTATTGATCTTTTGCATGGATTGCGTGAAGATGCCTTCAGGCTCTTGGATCCTTGTTTGTCCTTCTCTACACAAACATTGATGAAGTTGTGAGCTGCTGCTGCGTCTCATTCATGGCAGTGGTTAGGAGTATAATTCCAACACTTTGCTTAGTTTTCCTCTCTTGCGCTCTTGTGAAATATGAAAAAGTGACAATTACGTATGTATTCAATCGTTTTCATCATGTTATTTTTTCCCTTTTTTTTCAATATTTATTAATTCGTAATGATCCTGCATGAACATAAGATTCGAAAAACAATGTTGTGATATTTAGCTACCATATACAGTTCGTTATTTATAGGCTATCTCTACATAAGCGTGCAGGAAATGAACATACACTGCAACAGCATGAATGCATTTCAATAATACTTTCTTCATATTATCTGAATCTTCCATTCTATTGCTGACCTTAAGATTATCACCAGGATCCCAAATGCATAATTTGTTTTTCAAAACCAATTGAAACTGGTAAATTATTAGCATCTGCAACATCATAACTGCCGACCTCACCCGTTATGGTTGTAGGTTTTTCGTTAGCAGAATTCAGGCGATCCCCTTTCACTGTCATCGGCATGCCGACACTTTCTTCTTCGACTATAAGATTCCATGGATTCTCTACAGCCAACAATTGTATAGTTCTGTAATTGAAATCCATGATGACTCGGGCTTGAAACGATACCTTGCACTCGGTATCCATTGTCGAGCTAAAACCCAATTGTCAAAGCGTATCATTTTATATTAGGTTTGTTTAACCATTATACATTTAAGAGTGTTTTTAGGAATTGGGGCAATTTTTTTAATTTAGATTTAAATTTTTGTTTCCTAAAATCAATTTTAAATTTTAATCCTGAAAACACACTTGAATTGAGGATAGTAACACAATTGAAATGAGGATAGTTCACAATTTAAATTTTCCTTACAATATTTAGGTTCTGAAGGTGCACCGTGATTATAAAAACCTGTTAATGGGGTTCTTCTTTGCAGATTTCTCGATTTCTTTCGAAGTGATGATCTTTCTGCTTATAGTTGACTTATTCTGCTACTTACAACCCCTGCGCAACTTCTACTTCTAGGTGATGTCCTTGCGGCTCTAACTTGAAACGAGTATCAGAGGTTTGAATCAACACGCTTCTCTAGCAACTCCAAGACGAAACAAAATATAGAAATAACTGTTTTTTTATAACACTAGGAGCAGTCGGTTTCCTCAATATTAAAAGGAGCAAGCACTCAGGTTGGAGCCGAGCAATGATGATCCAGAAAGTGCAACCACTTGGTTGGTTGCATGAGAGACTCTCTCAGCCTTTCTTTTTCTAATTTAACTTTATTTATCACTTTATTGTATTTATTTTTAATTTTTAGTTAGAGTTTTTATTTTTAATTTAAATATATTAAAAATCTTATTTGCCAAGTCATCATTATTGTTCAGTGAACACCATACCGAGCTTGTGGTTTTTGTCTTTTATGGTCACTAAATCTTTGTACGGTCAAGCCCATGCTGGTACGGTCAAGCCAATGAATGAACTGGAATAGGTCACTATAAGGATTTTCAGCTACTTTTGGTAGTGAAACTGTCTGAACCGTAAGTGAATACCTAATGTTGAAATCTGATTCATAAATAGAAATTGCCAAGATACATCTCGATTGTTTCATGCTTATCGAGGTCACTACCAAATCATATTTTGGAAAGAAAGATGCGTACCTAACCTACGGTAGGAAGACGGTTTTCTTTGAAAATAAATATAATGTTGATAATCGATCCAAGTATACCCTTATTCTAAAGACTATGCGACTTCATCTGAGTCATATCTCCTTCTTTCATGCAATAACTCTAATGAACCTGTTGCCAACTCTTCCTCTCTATGAACAAGTTAAGGAAAGTTTCTAAAGACCCTCTCGATTTTCTAGATTACAGTGGTTCTGCTTCAGGCTTCGCTTCCCTTCACTCTACGAGTATAAGAGGATCCGGATAAGTTCAAGTTAATCAATGAAAGTAAAGGAAAGATCTTAGTTGCAAGTCAAGATCAAGCCAAGTCAGTCAAAGAATGAAATCAAACGACAAGCACAACCTAAGTGCGTTCTACGCCTCTCGCTTGATGTCCATTTGGTTCCCAGTTGACGTTGAGTTTTTTGTCGAGCCCTTCGCTCTAAAAAAGAGAAGGTTCCTGACGCATTTCACTCGATTACCGGATGATATTTTACCTAGTAGACCGGACACTCACCATTATCGCATTGAGTAGTCTATAATGCTACTTTTTAAGGCTTTTATGGTAGTGTTTTCTGGTTTAATTTCTCTAAATTACTGCAGGAATTTATTGAAAATAGAAGTTTGATAGATAATCTTGCACAATCAAAGTGCTCTAGGAGTTTTTCAGGGTGGTGAATTCATATATACAATCAAAAAACCAATTTTAATAACAGAAATCAAGAGTTTACCTCAATTTTTTTCACCAGATTCTGGCACCTGAAACTCCAAAAAATCGCACTAAAAACAACTCCCTATCACATCAATGAAGTGGAAAATTACCTATCCTCCTTAGCTTTGTAAGAAAATCATCAAAACTCACTATCACTACTGGAGCAGTGAGAATGTTGCATATTTATTGCACCAGTGGGAGGTCGAGCCCTTCCTGAATTATATGCCTTAGCAGGAGCAGAAGCAGATAAAACCACTAGACTAGCTTGACACGCAGCAACAGTGTCTGCATTTACCCATATTACTAAGGCTTGTGAAATGAAAAGGTAGTTACATCCCTTCTTCCAAGAGCAGGTTCATCCTACTTAGATAGACATACTCACAAACCCAATATGGAATCTATGGGGTGGGGCTAACCTACTTATAATGGCAGGTTCACCTCAATGAACTCTTCAGGCAGGGAAGGAGAATTTGTATCCATCAGTGACCTCCAAAAAACACTCAACACGGGGTTGAACCACGAGGGAAGCCATGGAGAATATATATACAGCCTCCGGGAACCATCCTGTACAGAGGATCCTCCCCCTACTAATCACTCTAGCTAGTCACCACGGGGTCGCATGCATCCAAATAGATAGATATATTGATTTTCAACCTTTGTTGTTGTCGGTGTCGATGCCGAAACAAGGTATTGCCAGTGCTGTGGTGAGGTCAAGTAGCCTAGCCTTGTCGTCCCGACTAAATCGTGAATGCTCGTGATGTTTCTGGTGTCACTGATGTTGCTGCCATTGTAGGCCATATACGACGATGATTTTATAGCGTGTCATTCATTCTTATGGTTTGGATTCATGTTGTTGTGATTACCCATTTCAGGGTTGACCTGATTTCTATATTATATATGGTGATTTGTTCGTCTGTAGCAAAAACAAATAATTGGAGTTGTCTACTCATTTAACATAATAGCAGAATAGTCTGGATAGCTTGGATGGAAGTTTTTTTGTCGGAATCTGGTAATTTGTTTTTCAAAAAATCAAGTAGTTGAAGTGTTTGAATTGAATTTTTTATTGTGGAAATGAATTCAACACCATCAAAATCCCTTAAGGCACCCAAAATACTAAATTTTAACTACTGTAATCCAAATTTTCAAAAATCTTTGCTGAAAATTTTTATAATCTTACCAGAATTTCTAAGTTATTCTGTAGTTTTTTTTAAGACTACTACCAAATAAATGAATGAGATCAAATATGATGAAATATTTTTTGGTGACTGCACGACCCAAGGATGCACGTTTAGTGAGGCTAAGGAGGAGCAAGGATGTTGTCAAGTTCAAGGTTCGGCGTAAAAGATACCTTTATACTCTCTATGTCTTTAACCCAGAGAAGGCTGACAAGCTCAAGCAATCACTGCCACCAGGTTTGTGGATTTTTCCATCACTTTCTTTGTTCATAGAATCTATGGTGGCTTTAACCAGTTTCAATATATTAAGGATTTGGAGTTTGTTTTCCCTTAGGTTTATTTTTCACATTGATGCGAATGCCAACTCAGGTTGCATTTGTGTTGATGTTTCGTCCTATCAGATGTGCTGAAGTAGATAATGCGTTGTCTCAGATTCATCTTACTGGCCACATGCATATTTTTTGATCTTTTCAAAGATAAAAAATGAAGGGAATATTAAAATGTTAAAAACAATAGCTTTGTTAATTTATAGTTGGTACTTGGTCCATAAGAGCACATGGAACTACGACTTACTCTCTCTGGGATGAAACTGTAAATGTTTGACAAAACCCGACATCCAATATATGCGTCATTCACTGTCAGCTAAAGAATTATGGTGTGTTAAATATTCCACAACAAATTACTTATTCACAACAATCCAAGGATTCTGCTCAGTTAAATAATTAGCACATAATAATTCCTTTATTTTAATTAAGTGTTGTCTACACAATAATTTCCCAAAATTTCTATTGATGAGGCAGTGAAGGGAAGTTATAGACTGGGGTTTCTTTATTGAAGGGCTCACTCACATATTTTAATTGTATCATGTGTTTTATTCAAAACTCAAACCTTGAGATTTTGCTACTGGGTTTTATCAGAACAAAAGCCATATCAGGAATTTTTTTCTTCTAAAATTCACATAACTCAAACCTTGAGATTTTGCTACTGGGTTTTATCAGAACAAAAGCCATATCAGGAATTTTTTTCTTCTAAAATTCACATTTTTGTTTCTCTGATCCATCAGGGCAGAAATATCACATGGCAGAAAAGTAATATTAAAATTTGTAGGATTGAAAATTGTGGTTTTAATAAAGGCATTGAAATTTATTTGCCTTGCAAGAATGTGTAATTCATCATGTAGCATTTAGAATTTTATTTATTTATTTCCAGATAGGCTAGAATATCATTTTGATTCTTTTGATGTAGGAATACAATAGATACCGCCCTCTTGGGTTAAGGGATACCGCAATATCTCGGTTTCTGGATTAATTAGTTCTTATTACAAATGAACTTTGATAAAATATTATGTGCAGCTGTGGGTTTATTGAAACGGGGTGATTTTTCTATCTGTAGACCGAGAAGTTCGAGGCTATTCCTAAAATTTAGGATAAGCCTATTCCTATTCGACGAGCCTATTCCTAAAATCCACGATTAACTTATTCTTATTCCTAAAAGCAAGGATATGTTTGTAGGGACTTGCTGCTTTGTAGCCCATTTTGTTTATTAGTGATTTTGTTTTGAACCTAAGGTCAATGTGACTTATATATGAAACAAATATGAATAGTTAAAGGTTGATATTCAATTAATATTGATGCATGAAGAGATAAATGTATATGGAATGGATTGTGTTATTTGTGTTGATGTAATTTTTTCGTAATTTTTCCCAGTATCATGTTATTTTTAATGATTGATGTTTGTTTTGTGATCTAAGACATGTTTAATAGGTTTAATACAATTAGTGATGTTTTTATTATGTTTAGCATGATGTTTTTTGTTTATTGATTATTTATATGGATATTTATACTCATTTATATAAATGAGTTTTTTCAACAAGGGTAGTAGAGAAAACATAAGAGAAAGAGGCAGGAGGTCAAATGAGATTTGGAAAGAAAGTCGAAACAAAATGATTAGATCCTCAATCTATTTTAACACAAATTCTGATGAATTCAATCAAAATCAAATTCTGCAAACTCACCAAATAAATTTCATGGCCAAGTCGTTTTCCTCCTCCAACTACCCAACCTTTTGATGGGTTGCAACCTCACCCCAACAATATAGACACTCCTAAGCCTCGTCAATAACATGTGTAAGAGGGTTGAAACAATAACCCAATTCAACCAGTGTCATACATTGGCCTGCTAGTCTAAGAAGTGTTCTTGTTGTACCTATTCCTAATCACATTATTCCTTATGCTACTTCTTTTTCCCGCTCTTCTCTTAGGCCTAACAAATAGCACCTTCATGTCTTCCAAGAAGAGAAAGGGAAAAAACCCTTGGAAAAACCAAACTCCAACGCTTCTAAACCTTCCTTTTTCCAAACCAAAACTACACTTTCTCAAGGTTAAGAATGAAGGAAAAAAAGATGTTTCTTTTAAACATATGCTTGATTATTCCTTATGCTACTTTTTTGTCCCACTCTTCTCTTAGGCCTAACAAATAGCACCTTCTTCTCTTCCAAGAAGAGAAATAGAAAAGACCCTTGGAAAAACCAAACTCCAAAGCTTCTAAACCCTCCTTTTTCCAAACCAAAACTGCACTTAGTTAAGGTTAAGAATGAAGGAAAAAGAAATGTTTCTTTTAAACATATGTTTCCCAAGACAGTTTGAACTTTTATTTTCATGATGTTTATTTTTTTTGGACACTTGATACATTATATTTTTTATTCAATGATATATAGTATTATTTTTGAAGACTTAAATAACAGATATGATGATGCATATGCTATTTCTATTTTTTTTCATATGATGATACATAAGGTATTTGATTTCTAAAGATATTCATTAATAATGATCCTCACAACAGTATAAATATATATAATTTCTTTAATGCTTTTCAATTTTTGAACTTATTGAAGCATCAAATTTTTATTTACATATTGATGTTCATTTAATTTTTTTAATTCTCACAAAAATATATATATATATATATATATATATATATATATATATAATTTCCTTAATGTTTTTCAAATTTTGGACTTATTGAACCATCAAATTGTTATTTACACATTGGTGTTCATTAAAGTTTTTTAACACAGTTTTGAAATTTTTTTTTAAATGAAACTTTCCCTTATTCTTATTGTACTTGCTGATGTAATCGTGAAAGAATAAAATTTATAAAGATAAAAACAGATTTCATATTTAAAAACCTCGGTTTTAGAATATAGTTGTATAGTGATGAAGACTATAATCCTAACGTGATAATCCTGACTACTTCGCGTAGCCTAACGAGATTCGAGTGTTATGTGAGATGCATCAAAACTTCTCATGGTCAACACTATGTATGGTTTAACCATGAAAGAATAAATTTTTATAAAGATAAAAGAAGATTTCATATTTAAAAACCTCGGTTTTAGAAATTAGTTGTATAGCGATGAAGACTATAATCCCAACGTGACAATCCTGACTACTTTGCGTTAGGATAATCCTGACTACTTCGCGTAGCCTAACGAGATTCGAGGGTTATGTGAGATGCATCAAAACTCCTCATGGTCAACACTATGAATGGTTTATAGGGGATAGTTTCTATGTTGAGTGGATAATTGTTCTAATTTAATTCTGGCCATAAATCAAAAGAGTATGATACTTCTATCTTAATGGAAGTAAATATGGATATGAATATAAGATCTTGTTCCTCGATCATAACCTTTCATGTAGTAATTTTGAGCTTCTTCTACTTTATAAATTATTTGATAAATATATAAATTGTTGGTTAATGCATTTCTTTCATGTCAATATGCACATCAACTTTTATATCCGCGAGTAGATATTGCTGGTTAATGCATTTCTTTCCTGTCAATGTGCACATCAACTTTTATATCCACGAGTAGATATTGTTGGTTAATGCATCTCTTTCATGTCAATGTGCACATCAACTTTTAAATCCGCAAGTAGATATTGTTGCCTTTTAAATCCGCGAGTAGATATTTTTGGCTAATGCATCTCTTTCATGTCAATTTGCACATCAACTTTTAAATCCGCAAGTACATATGGTATCTATTGAATATGTGATTTTAGAGCAACAACTTTATATAGTTACCACTATCGCTATGACACATATTGAATTTTATTTCTACATTATCATGTTTTGATGTGGCTTCATTACAAGAATTTATAGCACAAAGTGCCTACAATGTCTTCATCGCATAAAACATTAAGGTGACCATGTGCTTGAATAGATACCTTATTAATACCATTACTACACAAAATCAATTAATTGCAAATTTTCAAGGTTACATTATCAACATAATATTTTTGTAAAAGAAGAACTTAATATTTTTGTAAAAGAAGAGTAATACAAAAGAGGGGGAAATTTGAATTCAATGGTTATTTGTCCATATATATATATATATATATAGTATAAGGTAGATACTTCCAAAAATTGATGTATTGATTAAAATCTAAAATCTAAGAGTAAATGTTCTTGATTATATATATATATATATATATATATATATATATATATATATATATAACATGTTTTGAGTTATATCCATGCACATCTCTAGGGTCAGCTTTCTCTATGGGCAACATGCCAACCATTAATCATTATGATTTTTTTACTGATCACAACCATTACACATTTATAGGACATAAATCTTTGACTTCCACACTTCCACACTTTTGTTATATATATATATAACATGTTTTGAGTTATATCCATGCACATCTCTAGGGTCAACTTTCTCTGTGGGCAAAGTGCCAACCAATAGTCATTATGATTTTTTTATTGATCACAACCATTACACATATATAGTACTCTGGGCAACGTGCCAACCATTAATCATTATGATTTTTTTTACTGATCACAACCATTACACATTTATAGGACATAAATCTTTGACTTCCACACTTTTGTTATATATATATATATATATATATATATATATATATAACATGTTTTGAGTTATATCCATGCACATCTCTAGGGTCAACTTTCTGTGTGTGCAAAGTGCCAACCAATAGTCATTATGATTTTTTTATTGATCACAAGCATTACACATATATAGTACATAAATTTTTTATTTCCACACTTTTAGATCATGACTACAACTCATACATAGGAAACAACAACTTCTAGATTAACACTTGAGAATTCTCAATGACAACTCATGAGTCATGACAACACATGGAAGCATTACTTCTAATGACTACAACCCATACATAGGGAACAACAACTTCTAGTTTGATACTTGAGAACTCTCAATAACAACTCATGACAACACATAGAAGCATTACTTCCAATACCTCTTTAATACTTACTTCCAATGCATATGATATTTGTTAATATATGTGTTAATTAAATAAAAATTAGCTAACATGTATTAGAAACCACAACTTCTAAATTAACACATGAGATCACTCAATGACAACCCATAAAAGCATTAGTTCCAATACCTACCCTTGATACTTTCTTCCAATACGCATTGTATTTATCATCGACTGACCTCATCGCGTCCTTCTACGGGATGAGGACCTAGAAGCGTGAAAGGTTTTTGGTAGCTGTTATGATACTCCCAGCAGTGAAGATCATGCAAAAGGACTTCCAACCGCGCCAGGACGACATTTTTCTTGGCTTCATTACCAAAAACCGGGACAACATGGTTTAAAGCATTGCTTCATACCATCCTCCATTGCAGCAATATTCAGCAACGACACACGAATTTTGCGGTTGATGTCGATGACCACAATCCCCATTCTTTGGTACCCACAATCTTTGGTACCCACAATCTTTGGTATGCGATATTTCCATATTTTCCAAGTTTCCATCTCCCCGTCTGCTGCACACTCATTTGCCATTCCACTTGCTGCCTCCTCCTGTACGGTCTTCTGCTCGCAACCCCAGAGATGTCTTCGTTTCCCTTTGGAAATTTCTCAATAAATTACATGAAGATGGCCGTATCCCTTATTTGAATGGAGATTTGAGCAAGGAAACTGTATTTGATGTGTTTTTCTCTGGTTTTAACCATTGCGGTCCGTTTGTGGAGAGCGTTCTGCGTTATTGGCATGCGAGCAGGCGAGATCCGAATAAGGTGATATTTGTTACCTACGAGGACCTGCAAGACGGTTGCGTGGGTTGGGTTAAAAAGCTTGGCCTTTTCTTGGGCTGCTCTCCCTCCCTCATGGAGGAGAACGCCTCAGAAATTGTGGGGAAGTGCAGTTTCCAGAGACTGTCAGCGTTGGAGATGAACAAAACGGGAAGAGTGGGGGGAAATAAATATCGAATACCCAACCACAGTTTCTTCAGAAAGGGAAAAGTGGGTGAGTGGAAGAAGCATTTCACGCCACAAATGGAGGAGCGTATTTATTTAGCGATCGAACAGAAATTGAACAAGGAAGGCCTCCATTTCAAATATAATTTATAGAAAGCCATTACATCACTGATCCATTCCATTTTTTTTTCAGAAGAAGAAAACGCTGATTATATTAATACATAAACAGTACATTGACTTGCATAATCTCAGCTGTAAAGATCTGCAGCAAGAAATCCACCATATACTGGCCAGACGAAAATGCTCACTTGTAGGAGTAAGGAGCAGAAATGTATTATGTCGGCCTCCTCATATCGGGAAAAACATCCCGAACAAAATGACCTTCATTCAGAGAGAACAATTAGATTGAGAAGGTTGGAATGAACAAAAAGATAATGGACCTTCAGTAAATAAGACTAGTGTAATTTAAATTGATGATTGAGAGGTGAGAGTGATTGAGAAGTTAAACATATGAGAAAATGTATCAGATCACCCCTGTTTAATCCTGTGCGTATTAAAGTGGCTTTCGAGAGACAAAGAAACGCGTAGCAGCTACATCATTTTATGACAAAACGGGCTCGCTTGAGAGAGATTGGCAGACTTTCAATTCAAACAAAAAGTACCAAAGCCCGTCATGCGGGAAAGTCCTATCAGGCTCGCTTGCTATGAATCACGTCTGGCTCGCTTGAAGACAAAAGGTCCGGCTCGCTTGAAGACAAAAGGCAGGCACGTCTAATATAATCAAAGCGTAACACACAGGCTCGCTTGTAGTTGTATGGCTGACCTGCATTGAAGGACTGTGTGTGACCTGTTATCTATGCACAGGCTCGCTTGTAATAATCAAAACCACAACATGCACATTGAAGTAAACTATTCAGCCTCGTTGAAAATCTGTGTGTCCAGTCGGAAGAAGAGTATAGTGCCCTGCAAAAAGTCCCTGAAGACATTACTGATCCATTCCATTTACACAACATGCACATTGAAGTAAACTATTCAGCCTCGTTGAAAATCTGTGTGTCCAGTCGGAAGAAGAGTATAGTGCCCTGCAAAAAGTCCCTGAAGACATTACTGATCCATTCCATTTACGAGATAAGTGATGTCGAATGTTATGATATTACTGTCATATGTGCTGAAGTTGTTTGCTATTGATAAATATACTAGCACAACCACATTAGTAAAAACTAATGTGGTTGATATACGCCGATAGGCGTATATAAAAAAATTAAAATATCAATAATATTATAATTAAATGCGAAAATTTTTAAATATAAATGTAATTATGTCTTTAGAAAATTTAAGGTGAAGGTAGATGAACTCTTTGAGGAAGCTCTGTTGGGTATTCAAGCATTTCAGAGTGGAGGGAGTTGAGCATAAATCTATGAATTATGAATCTATTTTTAGTACTGTTATTTTTTTTTTCAAGTTTACGAGATAAGTGATGTCGAATGTTATGATATTACTGTCATATGTGCTGAAGTTGTTTGCTATTGATAAATATAATATGGTGGATGATTTAGAGTGATTGTCCGCACATTAAGAAAATCAAAATTGACATCCATTAAGGTTCAGAGGATTTTGCAGATTTTACATGCAGGGAATAAAATATAATATAACACTAAGTCTGCAAATGTTAAATATCAGTACAAACATAGTCTGCTGTAAATTGATGACATTTCCATTTTTAACAAAACGCACTAGTGGAGAAAGTTGTCTGGAAGCAAGCACAGAAACTGCCGTCGACTAGCATTTTTTTGAGAAAAAAAAAAAACGCTTTCTCTTTTTATTAATAAAAAGAGAAAGTACATATTCTGTATTTTCATTCTGGACCGTATATGTTCATTACTTTCTATGATCAACCAAAATTTATCCTATTTCTATTGCATTTGTTTACATCTATTCAAAGATTGTTCCATCTTACAACTGAGCAAAAAAAATCCCACCTAATTCTTACTTTTATTTCATCAAACAGCGTTACCGCTTTACTTATAATTCTATTATACAGAATCCTTGATCTTGATCTCGACAGCCACAAGTAATTGATGCTACCAGTATTAATCAACTTTCCCTGATCATATTTATTGAAAAGGAACTTACCTGAATCTTTTGCTATCCCCCTCTTGAATAATAGATCTGCCATCCAGTTTTGTTGTTGGAATTGAATGCTCTGAAAATTGCTTCCGGGTGTTTTAATTTTCTTTATCTAGTTCTTTAATATCAGTGGGAAGAGATAGATCTGCTATTCAATTTTGTGCTCGATAGATATGTTGAAATTTAATGCTCTGAAAATTGCTTCCAAGTGTTGATTCTCTTCATCTAGTTGTTTAATATTAGTGAACATAAGTCTATGTAGTCTTTCACTCAATCTATAATGGCTTTTGCATCTCCAAATATCTTAATATTTTCAAGTCTTAGTCACTTTGTCACAATTAATACTCTCCCTAATGCTACTATCTCTTCCTTATTGTTCGATCCTTGTCCTCTCTCTCACCAAAAGTGGTAGTATTTGCCAGGATCTATAACGATTACTACCCCACAACCACATAGTTTCATTTTTCTCACTCCATCGAAGAAATATCTGCCAGGATCCATGACGAGTACTGCCCCACAACCACATAGTTTCATTTTACTCGCTCTATCGAAGAAACCGATTGGATATGATTTCCACATATTCTTATATTTGCATAACCTTCATAGTTGATCCCATTTTATTGTAGAGAGTAATGGCCTTGTTGATATCTTCGCACACCTTCACTGGTTTATTTTCAAAGATAAGAGCATTTCTATTTCTACAAATGATCCACCTTATGTAATAGAGGAGATATCTGAATCTTTTGGTTTTTTTACCATGCTTGTATACAAGAAATAACAGAGATGTGATTCCCCATCAGATTTAGCTTCACAATTCCCCTACAACCTTCCCAAAATGCCCTCACATGACAACATTTTAGTAGTAAATGTACAGGACACTCTGGACCCCTCCTACAAATTGGACAAATGTTCGTACCATTGAATCCGCGTTTTTATAAATTATTCCATGGTAAGATTCTATCATTTACATCTAGCCAACAGAAGCTTCTAATTTTATAAGGAATATTCTCTTTCCATATATTCTGAGACCATTCAAGGCATTTAAATTTCTTCTCGACTCAAGGCAAACTTTGATAAATTTCTTTGACCCTCGGCAGAGCTTTCTTAAGATTGTCTCCCCATACCATTAGATTATGTTCCTCGTATTCCTCTAGCGTGATGCCCACATTTCTGAGTTGTGAAGTATACCTCTCCCATTTCTTTGTATAATTTTCTGTAAGGCCGAGGGAGATCTGTGACCCCTATCCATTTTTGATGATCAATACTCTGTGCACCTGACTAATAAATTTGTCGCAGCAAGAAAAAACCTAATTTTCTGTAAGGCCGAGGGAGATCTGTGACCCCTATCCATTTTTGATGATTAATACTCTGTGCACCTGACTAATAAATTTGTCGCAGCAAGAAAAAACCTTTCGTGTGTAATAGGTTGAGCAACTGTTCCGATAGGGAATGGTTTCTTATCATTCTCAATAATAGCATTTAAACCAATGTTAATCCTTAACCCATCTCGTGCTTCCCATCGAGTGAAGCTTGACATCCAATGTAGATTATGCAACATACTCCTCCAAATAAATGATATGCTAGATTTCTTCCTCGCCCCTCTACCTATCCATGTGGAAAAACCCTGTCCATGCATATATTTTTCTTTGATGATAAGCGCCCACAAACAATTGCTTGAGATGACTCCACAGTTTTTAATGATCAATGCCTTATTAAAATAGGAATTGTCTATAATTCCTCACCCACCTTCTTTGATTGGTCATGCCACATCTGTCCAATTGAGAAAATGAAATTTCCGATTTTGTTGGGCGAGCCTTATTTTAGCTGCTATTGACCCATTAATGCTCCCGATCGTACCAATGCCATGCCATGGCCATGCTCCACCTTTGGACGATGCATCCATTAATAAGTGAACGAGTACAGTACGCAATCTCTGTTTGTTTTCCAAACATCCTCCGGCCTCGCGATGGATGCGCTGATGTGACTGAATTAGCATTTTAAATGTTGAAAGAAATTTCAATGCAGATGTGTTCGAGTCTCGACCATCCTATAATATTTCTACCTCTATAAAGATGACAAAAGCGTGCATGTCTAAGTTAATGTTAGGCATTGCCTAGAAGGTGCATGGATGATATCTCTGCCTCAATTTTCCAACACTCGGTTGATAAAAAGGATGGATACCAATGAATTTCAATGACAGCCATTGTCTCGAATGGGACTTAATATTTGTTATATTGTACATGTAATATTTGATATTTTTTTCAATCGGAGAATATAAATAAATAAATAATTACAATATAATTTGTATTATATTGTTTTTTTTTAATTAAATAATACATAAAATGCATGTAGTTTCATACTGTTATATTACCAGAAATAAAATAATATTTATGTTAAAGAAATTTAAAAGGTTAACAACAAAAACTATTTTAATATCTAATATAAATATTAAAAAAAATAATTTTATATCAATTAAAAATAGAGTAATTAATAGTAAAAAAAATCTAATTTGCTTTTAATTTTTTTTAGTTAAATATAGAGTTTACATATAACATCTAAAATAATATTAATATTACAATTTCTAAAGATATTTGATACTCTTTTCATTCTGAGTATGTTGATATGTGGTATTAAAAGAAGAAATATATATTTCTTTTTTCCAGTGTGATATTATTGGCCCCTCCTATCACTATATTTGTTTTTGCAATTATATCATTTACTGCAACTACACCTATATTGGTTGCATCTAGTGTTGTTGCAATTACACCCCCCAACAACCATCATTTCCTTTGAGCAGGTTGTCCAACTAAGTAATCCGTCTTCTATTAATTCATCCATTGTTGTTGTAAAATTATCTTGTCTAATGTTGTAACATATTTGGTTTTGATAAGTTAGATTTTTTACAAAAAGAGGGTATAGAAAAAATACAATAAAAGAATGAAAATTCAATAAAAAAATGATGAAAATAAACCCCATAAAAAGAAAAACAATTGTATAAATGAAAAAATTCAAATGCCATTAGGGAAAGAATAATTTTTTCATTAGAATAATTTAGGGGATTTGTGTGCAACTTGCTTAAAATAAAAACTGAATCATTATTTTTCCAGGGTAACCAAAAGAATTGAACTTAAATTTAAGGTCGAAAAGTTCAGATTGAACTGTGAAAGAAAAATCGGATGCCATTTGATTATTAGCAAGATAAGTTCAGTGCACTAACATTCAATTATCGAATGTGTGACAGAGGAGTACGTTTTCTAGGTGAAGTTTGAAAATATAGCAATTTAGCACATTGTTCATAATGAACTTATTGAATATTAGCATTTAAAGGTGAATGCACTAAATATTAATCATTTTGGCAGCTAAACATTTAGAGATTTGAGATGTTGCACAAAATATCTCTAAATATCTAGGATTTAGACGTCGCTCAGTGCTCGATGTCGATAATTCTTTGTATTGTTGGATAAGCACGTATAATTGTTTACTTGTAATATCTTTATTTTTAAATAATGTTTAAGTTTTGAAATTTGGTTTTTGTGATTCATAATTTGTATAGAAATTTTTTTGGGTGATAATCACATATGAATAAATTTTGACACGTTTGGCAACTAGCCATTATGGTTAATTTTTAATGTTTAATTTTTTTTTTAAAATTTCTTTAGTAGAAATAATCTTTATGACCAAATTAACTAATTTTGAAGGACTTAACCCCAAGAGCAGTCTCTACCCATGGGAATAATAAGCTAACACTTGAAAAGTTGTATTCATCTTGGTTGGCTAAGACTTTTACTACTTCCTCAGACCTTGGAGATTCTTGGAGGACAAGATAATTTAGAGAATGTATCATCCTCACTAATCAGAAATGATTTATAACAACGCTACTAGCTAGGCATGAAATGACAACAATTTACAAGAATCAATGCTAGAAAATAGAGGAATGAACTGCAAATAGAATACATGTACAAAATTAGAGAAAAAAATGTGAATGAGACAACAAAAAATATGTATCTAAAGAAAACTAGTGACAAATTCTTATTACAACAGATTCACAGAATATAGTAGGCATCCATCAAGGGATCTCTTTATCCATCTAATTCAATGCATCTAATTTTTATTTATTTTTAAACTAGTACTAGTTCGAATGGATTAAGTCAAACACATCTCCTCCAAGTTTACAAATTAAGTACTATTATTTTTTATTTTTTAAATAGTAGTTCAATTGAAATAGTGACACAATTACCTAACACCAATCCAATCATCCTTTCAATATTGTAACAAACCCCATCATCCATGCAATTACATCTCCAATGTTAGCCCCAACACCCAAGCAATTACATCTACAATGCTAATAAAAAACATCTGGGGATACCTATACATACCTATGCCTATGCAGCACACCCAACTACCGAATTAATTAGATTTAATGTTAAGTTAACAAACCAAGATTATGAACTAAACAAGAATGAAGTTTTAATTGTGAGTCTTTACAATCATAGTGATTCAGGGATTTTTCGAGTTTTGAATTTATTTCCAAAAAAACATTTTAAGCAACAAAAAAAATTAAGATGGTTTTATATAATTTGCAACCCGCTCTAACAAACGATTCGTGATAATAAATTGCACTTATAGGGCATCCTAAGCCCTTCCGTTGTATTACAATACAAATTTTAGTCATAACAGACTTAATGGTGTTACTAAATTGTCAACAGTCATGGCATGTCGTTTATGTGCATAACCACAACAAAGAAACCTGCAAACTTTCCAAAGTAATTTTCCTAGTTCACTTCAACAATGACATGTTGTATCATCTAATAAGTTAATTTAAGCCCATATTCCAAAGAAGTTTGTATCTAAGCAAGATCATGGGAAATATTGTCTATTAACTTTACATGGTAGCATATAAGAACCAGGGCTGGAATTTGGATTTCTCTTTACACGTCAAACAATTATTTTTTGACGTTTTGGATCTTTATGCTTCCCGTCAAGTAACTTTATGTTTAAATTTTTGCCCTTCATGAGTGATGTTTTGAAAATAAATTAACCCTTCACCAATAAAAGTTTTATTTAAAAATTAGTTTTCAAATGTCTTTGACCGAAACATTTGTATATATATCAAATATTAGGAGATCTTATGGGACATGTAAGATGACAAAAGAAGTATAACTATTGAATTTATCAATAAAAACTCAAGAGTAAATTAATTAATATGGTTTATGCAAATATTTACATAATATAATGTATACTTTATACTATCTTATTGAAAGATAAAGTATACATTTGAATATATATATATATATATATATATATATATATATATATATATAAGCATTGTTCTTAATCATGAGATATACACTAATATTATAAAATATTGAACGCATAATATCTAAACCTTTTGAAAATTAAAATACTAAATGTATAACAAATGAATATTTGGGATCTCTTAATGTCATGTTATATGCTTATGCTATAGTTTCCTCCTTCATTATTACATTATCGAAGAGAAAATACTAATAAGCAGTAAATGTGGTAAAAACACACTTTGATCAAATCCTTCCTTCTATTTATCACCAAAATTTAGTGAAAATTTCAAAGGAACTTAGCTAAGTGGTATGGTTCACGATTTGTGTTCTAAGTAGCGTGGGTTCAAGTGTCCAGAGATATGTTGGATCTTGTGACGTTTATGAAATATTGGTTCTACCAAGTAAAAAAATCAATATAGATATATATTATTGTACATATATATAAACAAATAAAAACACAACAACATATACAAGAAAAAAAATGTGTGTATTATAGTAACATTGAATAAAATCATAGCAAAATCACTCTAATAGGGCTCCATATCATATCTAACTAGTTTATTTTTTATAAAAAAGAATTTCCTTGAAAATTGACAAACAATTTTCATTCCATCTATGGTTGGGATTCTTCTAATTGTTTTTTGTAACAATTGAACATCTAACCCTGATGCAAACAAACATTGAATTATGTTTGACCCCTGAGCTTTACCAGCTCAACTAAAGGTGAACCTACATTCATCCCATCTCTCAATGGGATGCTTCTATCTATTCTATTTAAGCTAGCCTTTCTTTACCCAACCAAACATATGCTAGAATAGCCTACCTAAATCTTACCTTAACTTAGCCTAATCTAATCTAACCGATCCACCTAACCTAATCTAGCATATCCTACCTTAACCTACGCTAGCCAACTCTATCTTAAAGTATATAAGCTAATCACTAACCTACACAGACCAACTTATCCTTTCCTACCATAAGCTTAAGTTTAAAACCCTAAGTCTTTTGATCTAATGTTTAAATACTTTATCCCAAAACTAAAACTATAGTGGATCCATATCCTAAACATGAGACAAAGGCTTCCTCATATTGTATTTGCTTAAATAAAATGATAGTAATTCAATGAACACATATATGATGTAGCAATAAACATCTTTATTCAAATCCACTTTTTAGTATGGAATAAATAATCATAGACCCATAATGTGGCTCTATGTAAGAATTACATAATATAATAAAAAAATACATAATAAAATAATTGATTTAAAAAATGAAAATAAACACTTTACTAGTGCAACTTGAAAAGCACTTACCACATGAGACATCTCATGTTGCTAAAATTGCAAAAATCATAAAAACTAGAAAATTTATAATAAGTTTAAATTATTATTATTATTAATTATGAAAATAATTAATATATAAGTTAAACATTTATACATTTAAAAAGCATGGAATAATATTTGTAACCATCTATATTCACAATGGAGATTTTTAATTTCTAAATTGACTCCGTTACAATATCATGGGCCAATAAAATAACTTATGATGACACCATGTCCAAAAAAAGCATAAATCACTTCATATGATGCTTGTCTATATGATTATTTCTTTTAATTAATCAATTTAATTAAAAAGGAAAACATGTCATAAAAATATAAATATTCCATAAAAGTTAAATCTATGTCATCCACCAAACAATTATTGATAATTACTTTAAAATTCTAGAAAGATTGTTCCAAAATAAATGTCTATATACTTAATCAAAAGATATAAAATTTTAAATTATATTTAAATAAAAAACTAAATATAATAAATATATAACATAAATATAATTTATTTTCAAAAATAAAAATCACAATATTTCTCATATTTATCAATATGAGTTAAAATATAATATACAACATAAATAAAATAACTTTTCAATGTATATTATTAATTAACTAAATAATTTTTTATTTAAAAATATTTAAATTAAAATAAAAAATATATTATATAAATTTTTTAACTATTAGAAAAACATTACAATATGCATTAAAACGTAATTTTTTTTATTCCAATTTAAAATTCGAGTTCTATACTCTTATTCATTAAAAACAAAACCGTGATATACTACAATATAGTATAAATCTTCTTTCTCTTTCAATTTTTTTTTTTTAAAGTAAATCTACACAATGCGTGATTATATTAATCAGATATATCCTAAAAACTACCTAAATATAATAAATCAATGCATAAAATATAGAAAAATAGTGGGTTAAATCACTATATCTTGATAGAGACGCAATACATTTTATTAGACAATAAGAAAGTCAACTGAGTATGATGCAGTGAAGAACATTGTTACATGTATAATTAATGTTTATAATTAGTAACTGAGTATTTCATATTTCAAAATATACAGATTTGAAAATATATTAATAAATTTTTGGGAAAAAATTCAACCATAAAAAATAAGTTATACACATTTCAATGCATATCACAAGTAACTGTAATGAAAATATTTTAAAGGTAAAATGAGCTATGGCAAAATGCCTGACAAATTCCAACCCTAAGAAGAATAGAGTATTATGAGCTAAAATGGTGTGAGGTCTCCACATATAGGCCATGATTTTCAAGCTCCTCCAAAATCCTCCACATGCATCTCGGCCTTCTTTTGCTAGTAATGCTAATAATTGCTTCCCTAGAATCAAATTTCACGGCCATTTTTCCTTAGTTGCTTTTTTTCCAGATTGGATTGCCAGCAGATTGTCTCTCTTTCTTTTCAGTTGATGCATATTTTCCTCGACCTTTCTAATGTGATTGATGGCTTCCTCAAGTAATCTGCATCAGTCAAGCTGGATCATGAAACAAAATATGCAATTTAAGAAAAACCATATAAAGCTGAATAAGCTTAATAGAGAACTGATATTACAGTTTCATGTAAAAAATAGATCAATCCTGGAAGTTGTTTAATTTTTTAATTACATTTACAGGAGTAGCAGGTAACATAGATTCTAGTTGGGTACATAAACGTTTCATTCGCTAATTCCTGCGCATCAGCTCTTCTAATATTTGGATTTCTTTCTTAGAAACTTGTCATCTGATCCACATCTCACCATACAATTTCTTGCATATCATTACAGTCCCGCGAGTCCAAGTCTACCGGGGATGGACGCTTTCTGGAAGCAGTGACTCGGAAATCAACCTGCAGATCGACATGTGAAACAATTGAATATGTTGTCTCGCTCGCAGGATAGGAATAAGGCAACAGCCAATCAGATCCCATAACGAATGCAGGGACAAATCCACCACTTTTTCAGCAAAAATTATCAGGTATCTATTTTGGTGTTTATATTTGGAATTTGCAGGATTTTGGCTTATTCTTAAACGATCCAAAACATCAAATTTCTCAAAAATGCAGCGATAAAAACAAATTAAGGAATTGCCTGAAAAAAGGATGGGTTTCTCTGAACGGTATAATCAATTCTGCAGATTGAGGCTGCTCGAATGCTGCAACCAATATATCGTAAGCTATAGATGATCATCTCTTGATGCAATTCATCTAAACAACTCCCCATCTTGACGCCATTCGAGATCTGTGGTCTCAGTAAGTGCCATGACTCTTGAAAGTAGATCCTCCTCACACTGCTTCAGTTGTGAATTAAACCACATTGGTGTCGCTCACCTCATTTCTTCGATGTTTGATGAAATCCATGTCGAATTCATTCCCCACCAAAATGGCCTGTGAAAATTACGAACACAGCAGCTGCAACAAAACATTGGCTGAGCGGTAAATATAAATTCAAAATTCAAATTTACAGCGCGGTTGTCAAATTCAAACTTAAAATTCAGAATGAGCTTGCAATTAATGCGTACACCATATAGTGTACCCTCACATTACTACGATCTGGTGGTGGCGAGCCTTAATGCATTAAAGCAGTTGGAGTGGTGTACAAGTCTTGATGATCGATGCCATGTCCATGCCCATGGTATGCCCAGTAGTAATATATATATGGCCGGAGTAATATATATATATGGCCGGAGAGACAGAAACGCTAGACCGTAATACATGTGGCGGTCAACACAGTCAGCCCCTGATATTCGCTCTCTGCTCGAAACACACAGAAATTCTAGAAAATTGGTTTTTCGGGAAACCTGTCACGTCGTACTCATTCGCTTATTAAATTCCAATCCGCATGGCTCGCATGACGGCAGGCATGACCATGCTCCATGGCGATGGCATGGCATTGGTACGTCCTGTGCATTGATGGGCGGATAGCAGCTAAAATAAGGCTCACCGTATGCTAAAGTGGTATGCACTAAGCCAATGATTGGCTTAGTGATTGGTTCTTAATACTTTCCATCCTTGTATGGTTGTTTGTCATGAACGGATTGGGAAAATTCAGTGAAAAGCATGCATGTTACAGTTAACTGAATTGTAGTACGGCATTATATGTGGCATCTATGTAACCCGGCCAGCTTTATTTCAGCTGCCATAGGCCCATTAATGCGCCCAGGCAGTTGATGCCCGCCCCACGATGATCTACAGCTTTAATTCGACGGCGGGCATCAGCTGTCTGGGCGCATTAATGAGCCTATGGCAGCTGAAATAAGGCTCGCCTATGTAAACCACGGCCCTCAACACTCGCTATTTAGTATTTGATGTCTCCCTACAACGTGTTTAGAGGGTGGGTATTATTAGTCTTCCACTACTACGGAGGCCAAAAATTCAATAAATTCCTCCATGTTTAGGTGGTTATTATTCGTCTATCACTGCCTGAATTTCAATGAAATTATGCATGTGAGCACAACACAATGGTTTGAAGTATTTACTAGCAATTGCATTAAATGTTGCAAAGGAAATGATATAAATACAAGAATGGTATTGCAAGTTCCAATAGAAAATATTTGATAGATTTTGAAAAAATACAAGTGTAGATGACATTAGATAAACTAAATAAAATAATATTAATTCATGAACAATATGATGGCAATCTTTCCAAATCTAGATTTGCATCACAACCTCACAAATTTTAGACATTGCTGCTTATTAGATGAAAATGAGTTATACATCAGCACCCAATTATTCATAATTTTTTTGTATAAAATATGAAACTTTTATGGGAAACTCTAGTGCACTGGATGATGTTCAATATCTCCAATGTTTCCTCTAAGAACATCATCTGAAATTGTAAAGAAACATTTTGAATTGCACTAACACTAACAATAATGTTCAATATGTCGAATGCTTCCTCTAAGAACATCATCTTTGAAATTCCAAAGAAATATTTTGAATTTTTGTGACGCTAACAATAAACTATTTTAGTATTTTGCATTTCTCCCTCAACAATACAAGGTTTACATCTCCCGATGGCCAAAATTCTAATCTATAGTATAAACCCTTCTATATATCACTAATTTATATTAACAATTGCAACAGACCATTGCAACAATTTACATGGTGAAGAACCCTCTACATGGTTGAAGACATTGATTATTCACACAATGCAATAAACTACCAAGGACCTGTAACTTGACCTACTCAAAACTACCCAACAAAAATTAATTTAAAAAAAAAAAAATAATGTAGAATTTTTATTTTAACATATGATTATTTTTATTTTTATTTCAAATTTAGCTTAACTACTAAAAAAAATTGATAAAAAAACATACAAATTTTATTTTAACATAAGGTTAGTTTTTTTTACTTTATTTTATGATCGTCTCTCATAGATTTTGAATTTATGACAACTTCTACTACAAATTTGTTTCTTTCTACTCCCCCTTTTCCCACAATTTTGTAAATTATTTTATAGTGATGGGGAGAATTTTCATCTATGTAACATTCACAACCCTTTGATTTTAAAATACCTTTTTATCATAATTCTTTAATAAAGAATGCCCTTTTCTATGCAATATAAAAGCTTAGTATTTTTGTCACCCTCACTAATCCACACATAACTACTTTTAAGGTGTCATTTATTATCTCTGTTAGGAAGATCATATCTCTCTTGTTCCAGTTCTCTAAGAGTGGTTAGTCCATCCTTCGATAAGAACCCATTTGATTTAAGATACAATGATTTTATGTTATGTTCCACTTCTTAAATAGGCCTATTAATTTTCTTTATGATGTTGAGATCATCCTTTTATAGCCTATTTTGCTATGGAAATGTTTTTTTTCAAATTAAATCATATAGGACTTCAAGCATGAGGGATGTAAGTATGATCATGTGTCCTTGACTATCTTCTTAAAATCCTCTTTAGAAAACCAAGTGTGGTTGAAATAAATTGAATCGTTAGATGATCTAAGAAAAATGGGGAGATGATTAGACAATATGTTGTGAGATAGTCCAAGGGTTGAGAAAGTCATTTGAAATGAGGAACCTGTCGAGGAATTTGTATTGGAGATTGTTGATGTCCAAAATGGTCTGTGGCAAGCCAGGGAAACCTCTACTTCAAGGCTAGTAGACGAATTTGTGCTCGATCAACAAGAAGTTATCTCCTTTTCGGATCTCCTACAAAGTCTTTCATCTTTCCCCAAGAAGACTTGGAGTTAGGTTTTTTAGCTTTTCCATGTGTGTTTTGAATGATTTTTTTGCTTCTACACATGCATTGTAGTTTCAATGCAATGTGCAATATATAAGGTGTGATGTTCATATGACAAGTTTAGGCAGTCTAGAAGACAATCTGGGGAAAAAAAATTATTGTTATGTAGCATCCCTATATTTTGTATTTAACTTCTATAATAAGTGACATATTTGAACCCAATAGCAGTGAAGTAACACATTATGTTAATGTAGTATACTCTAGATTGACTCCTATGCTAGTGAAACAAAATATAAATACATATTGTTACCAAACCCACTTACAAGAATTTCCTTGCAAATGTGTTATTTTAATGCATTATACTCTATACTGACTCCTCTGCTAGTCAAATAAATCTAATGGGAGATTCTACCAAATCCACTTTAGAATAATTTCCTTGAAAATGCCTCAATTCCTATATGTTCATCATTTCAGTTTTAATTTCCCATATATTTATCATGTTATTGATTTGTTCAATATTCCAGACCCTCATGTGATGCTCTACATATCCATATTCTACAATTGGAATGTATAGTCTCCATATTGTTGATAATTTGGTAGGGTGGAGTTTAATTCAATTCTCTTACTTGATAATTTATTGTGGTATGCTTGTTATGCTTCTTTACTTAGATCTTATCTTAGTTTTAACTTATTATATCTTTCATCAAGTGAACTATCAAAACACAAGAGACACAAAGTTTAGGCTCTTTAAGCCATGGCAAAAACCTCTCCCTCTTGGAGAGGAAAACCCAAAACAATTCTTCTTATAGATCTTCCATTGACAAGTACCATAACCATGATGTAGACCCTTGACCTAGAATGCCTCCAAGACCTTGTCACTACTCCTCTCGGACTCTTATGCCGATATTTATTTATTTGCACTGTACTACACTAGTATTAGAGAACTCAGTCCCTAACCTTAATATACTTCTTCCTTCTTCTATAGGCTCGGTATCCTATGAGATCCCTGCATCCCTTCATTTACACCAACTCTTTGTACTCTATCTTGTTGTGGAGATTATTCTTTGCACACTATATGACCCTCCTTTCACACTTTATAGAGGACATGCTTCCACTGAGGTAACTCTTAGGATTACCAGAAGAATATGAGATAGATATACATGCTCTAAACAGTGACCATATTTGACCCAATAATGGTACTTGACTTCGTTGAGATGTCTTCTATTCTCACACTTTTTTATGCATGAATTGAATCCTTTTCCTTCACACTTGATTGTAGTACTTGAATGAGATTCTTGTGGCCCAAACAGAGAGTTACTATTACAGAGATATGCTTCTTCTTATCTTCGTTTACTTTTGTTGTCTTGACACTTATCCTTGTTGTATTGTGCCTTATTTTTGTATTCAAGACCGTGGACCCTTCCATGCACTGAAATCTCAGACTTGATATGAGCTTGATGCTACAATAATGAGGTCATAGTCCTATATATAGGGACTATCTCATCACCCTAGTCCAACATGATCATCTTCTTGTGAATTGACTTTACAAGGAGTGCCTTCTAGCGCCTTCTAGTCTAACTTCAAGGAGTATTATGACAAGGTATTGAGGCATTATTTTTACATCAATAATTTTCCTTTGCAAGTGTAACAACACTTCAGCTATACGAATCTAAATTATACATTTATGACAAGATGAAAAATCCCTAAAGACATCAAGAAGAAGTATTTGACCTACAATAAAAAATTATTTCTCATGAATACCATGAGTAAAGCTTTACAAAATACATTTTATTATATTTTTCTTCTTCATTACATAAAATCATAACTACTAGTCATTATGAAGACCGAACCTAGTTACACTTTTCAACACATATGCAATTAAACTATCAGAAGGGGGGGTAATTCAAAACAAATATACAAAGAATGCAGTCACTTGCAACATGTTGATGCATGACCTTGTAATCCATAATTCTATCATTTGAATTCCTAGTAACTGTAGGGTGAAATCGCGAAGTTGGGAAACACTTTTTGGCGGACGGCTAGAATATGGGAGAAATTTTTAATTTCTCGTCCGAGAAAATAGTCAACTCTATTTCTCGACCGAGAGTTTTAAAAACTCTCGTCCGAGAGTTTTATTGGGTTTAACCGGAGTTAAAAATCTCTCGGACGAGAGTTATGCATTTTCTCGTCCGAGAGTTTTATTGACGGAAACTCTCGGGAATACTTTCGGACGAGAGTTTTCAAAACTCTCGTATGAGAGTTTTCAAAACTCTCGTATGAGAGTTTTCAAAACTCTCGTATGAGAGTTTTCAAAACTCTCGTATGAGAGTTTTCAAAACTCTCATCCGAGAGTTTTATTCCTATAATAAAACACAAAAAATTTTAAGTTTTTAGAATTGGTATGTTATATAATTTAAATAGTACTTTATTAAAATTAAAAAATGATATAAAATAATAAAATTATAATTTTATTTTAAATTATTTAATTATTATTAATGATTAAAAATACATGAAGATTTAATTAAATAAAATTTGTTACACTATTTTGTAATATCAATGTTATATAAAAAACTAAAAATATTTTTATATAAAACTAATTGATATATTAATATAAATAAAATAAAATTCTAAAACATAAATCAAAATAAAAACAACTATATATAATTTATATAATATTTTTTTTAAATTAATGAATAAATTTAAATTTAAAAAACAATTGACTAAATGCAATGAGGTGATAAAGGAGACAATGCATAGCACCTTAATATCGTTATAAATTCTTGGAAATCTCGAGAAATTTTTGAAGTGAGATGAGCTTCTCGGAATGGGTCACTTTATCTTCCACTTCAATTTCACACAATTAACTTGAAAGGAAGTCTATTTTCCTAGGTATGGATGTAAGGGAATGAACAATATTATTTGAACATTGAGTGAGATGCCCTTCTTGGAATGGGTCCTCCTATATTCCACTTTAGTTTCACAAGATTAAATTGAAATGAAGTTTATTGTCCTAGGTATGGATGTAAGGGGATAAAGAATATTATCCGAAAAGGAAATGAATGTTAAGTGTGACATTCCAAGCAGAAGTGTATGGGATTGGAGAATTATGTTATTGCAGAAAACTAACCCTTGACCCTTTAACCCTTGACCCCTTAAACCCTAATTCCTAACCCCTAAACCTTAAACCTCTAAACCCTTAACCCCTAACCCATTTACCCCCACTAAACCTCTAAATCCCTAACCCATTTAACCCCTACCCCTAACACGTTAACCCCTAACCCATTTAAGCACCTAAACCCAAAAATCCCTAACTCCTAACCCCTAAAATACTTAACTGCTAACTCCCCTAACCCACTAAACCTCTAAACCAATCCTAACCCATTTAACCCCCTAAACCTCAAAACCCCTAACCCCTTAAACCCTAATTCCCAACCCATAACCCTTGACCCCTTAAACCCTATTTCCTAACCCCTAAACCCTTAACCCCTAACCCCTTAAACCCTAATTCGCAACCCCTAACCAATTCAACACCCTAAACCCCTAAAAACCTAACCCATTTAAGTGTTTACTCTATTTAACCCCCAAAACCCTAACCCCTAACCACTAAAATCCTTCACTGCTAAATCCCCTAAACCTCTAAACCTATAACCCATTTAACCCCCTAAACCCTAAACCTCTAAACCCTTAACCCCTAACCCCTTAAACCCTAATTCCCAACCCCTAACCAATTCAACACCCTAAACCCCTAAAAACATAACCCATTTAACCCCATTAACCCCTAACTTCTAACCCTTAAAATCCTTAACTGCTAAATCCCCTAACCCCCTAAACCTCTAAACCAACCCTAACCCATTTAACCCCCTAAACCCTAAACCTATAACCCCTTAAACCCTAATTCCCAACCCATAACCCATTCAACCCCTTAAACACCTAAATCTCTAACCCATTAACCCTTGACCCCTTAAACACTAATTCTTAACCCTTAACCCATTTAACCCCCTAAGCCCTAAACCTCTAAACCCTTAACCCCTAACCCATTTACCCCCACTAAACCTCTAAACCCCTAACCCATTTAACCCCTAAATTCTAAACCTCTAAACCCTTAACACCTACCCCTAACTCGTTAACCCCTAACCCATTTAAGCCCTTAAACCCCAAAACCCCTAACCCCTTAAACCCTAATTCCCAACCCATAACCCTTCACCCCTTAAACCCTATTTCTTAACCCTTAAACCCTTAACCCCTAACCCCTTAAACTCTAATTCCCAACCCCTAACCAATTCAACACCCTAAACCCCATAAACCTAACCCATTTAAGTGTTTACTCCATTTAACCCCCAAAACCCTAACCCCTAACCCCTAAAATCCTTCACTGCTAAATCCCCTAAACCTCTAAACCTATAACCCATTTAACCCCCTAAACCCTAAACCTCTAAAACTCTATCTCTAACCCTTAAAACCCTAATGCCCAACCCCGACCACTAACAAAGCTTCATCGGTAATCCATTTAACTCCCATTAACTCCCTAACTCTAACCCCTAAAATCCTTAATCATAAATCCCCTAACCTCCCAAACCTCTTAAACCAACCCTAATTGTAACCCATTTAACTCCCCTAAACTCCTAAACCTATAACCCCTTAAAATCTCATTCCCAACTCCATAATCTATCTTCAACCCTTAAACACCTAAACCTCTAACCCATTAACCCCGACCCCTTAAACACTCAATTCTAACCCAAACCCTTTTTACCCATTTATCCCCTAAACCCTAAACCTCTAAATTTAACCCCTAAATCTATCTACCCCCAAGAGTCCCTCTAAACCCTAACTCCAATAACCTTAAACGCTAAATCCCCAAACCCTTAACCCCTACCCCTAACTCGTTAACCCCTAACCCATTTAAGCCCTTAAACCCCAAAACCCCTAACCCCTTAAACCCTAATTCCCAACCCATAACCCTTGAACCCTTAAACCCTAATTCCTAACCCCTAAACCCTTAAGCCCTAATTCCCAACCCCTAACCAATTCAACATCATAAACCCCTAAAAACCTAACCCATTTAAGTGTGGATTCCATTTAACCCCCAAAACTTAACCTCCCCTAAAATCTCATCGCTAGTCTCTAACCTCTAAACCTTCTAAAACCTGTAATCCCATTTAACCCTAAACTCAAACTTAAACCCTGAATCCCTAACCCCTAAAAACCCCACCCCAACCCCTAACCAATTAGGACACCCTAAACCCTAAAAAACCTAACCCATTTAACCCTATTAACTACTAACTTCTAACCCCTAAAATACTTAATCGCTAAATCCCCCTAACCCCCTAAACCTCTAAAACCAACCCTAACCCATTTAACCCCCTAAACCCTAAACCTATAACCCCTTAAACCCTAATTCCCAACCCATAACCCATTCAACCTCTTAAACACCTAAACCTATAACCCATTAACCCTTGACCCCTTAAACACTAATTCCTAACCCTTAACCCATTTAACCCCCTAAACCCTAAACCTCTAAACCCTTAACCCCTAACCCATTTACCCCCATTTAATGGGTTAGGGGTTAAGGGTTTAGAGGTTTAGGGTTTAGGGGGTTAAATGGGTTAAGGGTTAGGAATTAGTGTTTAAGGGGTCAAGGGTTAATGGGTTAGAGCTTTAGGTGTTTAAGGGGTTGAATGGGTTATGGGTTGGAAATTAGGGTTTAAGGGGTTATAGGTTTTGGGTTTAGGGGGTTAAATGGGTTAGGGTTGGTTTAGAGGTTTAGGGGGTTAGGGGATTTAGCAGTTAATGATTTTAGGGGTTAGAAGTTAGTGGTTAATGGGGTTAAATGGGTTAGGTTTTTAGGGGTTTAGGGTGTCTAATTGGTTAGGGGTTGGGAATTAGGGTTTTAGGGGTTAGGGGTTAAGGGTTTAGAGGTTTAGGGTTTAGGGGGTTAAATGGGTTACAGGTTTAGAGGTTTAGGGGGTTAGGGGATTTAGCAGTGAAGGATTTTAGGGTTTAGGGGTTAGGGCTTTGGGGGTTAAATGGAATCCACACTTAAATGGGTTAGGTTTTTAGGGGTTTACGATGTTGAATTGGTTAGGGGTTGGGAATTAGGGGCTTAAATGTGTTAGGGGTAGGGGTTAAGGGTTTAGAGGTTTAGGGTTTAAGGGTTAAATGGGTTAGGGGTTTAGAGGTTTAGTGGGGGTAATGGGTTAGGGGTTAAGGGTTTAGAGGTTTAGGGTTTACGGGGTTAAGGGTTTAGGGGTTAGGAATTATGGTTTAAGGTGTCAAGGGTTATGGGTTTGGAATTAGGGTTTAAGGGGTTAGGGGTTAAGGGTTTACATGTTTAGTGTTTAGGGGGTTATATGGGTTACAGGTTTAGAGGTTTAGGGGGTTAGGGGATTTATCAGTGAAGGATTTTAGGGGTTAGGGGTTAGGGTTTTGGGGGTTAAATGGAATCCACACTTAAACGGGTTAGGTTTTTAGGGGTTTACGGTGTTGAATTGGTTAGGGGTTGGGAATTAGGGGCTTAAATGTGTTAGGGGTAGGGGTTAAGGGTTTAGATGTTTAGGGTTTAAGGGTTAAATGGGTTATGGGTTTAGAGGTTTAGTGGGGGTAATGGGTTAGGGGTTAAGGGTTTAGAGGTTTAGGGTTTAGGGGGTTAAGGGTTTAGGGGTTAGGAATTATGGTTTAAGGTGTCAAGGGTTATGGGTTTGGAATTAGGGTTTAAGGGGTTAGGGGTTAAGGGTTTAGAGGTTTAGGGTTTAGGGGGTTAAATGGGTTACAGGTTTAGAGGTTTAGGGGGTTAGGGGATTTAGCAATGAAGGATTTTAGGGGTTGGGGGTTAGGGTTTTTGGGGTTAAATGGAATCCACACTTAAATGGGTTAGGTTTTTAAGGGTTTAGGGTGTTGAATTGGTTAGGGGTTTTGGAATTTAGGGGCTTAAATAGGTTAGGGGTTAACGGGTTAGGGGTAGGGGTGAAGGGTTCAGAGGTTTATGGTTTAGGGGTTAAATGGGTTAGGGGTTTAGAGTTTTAGTGGGGGTAAATGGGTTAGGGGTTAAGGGTTTAGAGGTTTAGGGTTTAGGAGGTTAAATGGGTTAGGGGTTAGGAATTAGGGTTTAAGGGGTCAAGGGTTAAGGGGTTAGAGGTTTAGGTGTTTAAGGGGTTGAATGGGCTATGGGTTGGGAATTAGGGTTTAATGGGTTATAGGTTTAGGGTTTAGGGGGTTAAATTGGTTAGGGTTGGTTTATAGGTTTAGGGGGTTATCAAACAATAACCCAAATGAGAAACCAATAAAAAAACCAACATTAAAATTTTTCATTTATAAATAACATTGGAATATTTTTTTATTAGTATTTTTTTAAAACCATAAATCAAAGTACTGAATAAATTACACGTATTCTTCATTTTGACAAAATTGCATATCTTCGTCATCTTCTTCATCTTAAGACCGAATAAATTACAGATCTTCTTCATTGACCGAATGAATTAGACATCTTATTCATTTTACAAGTTTCATTTTGCCTTGTAAGGCGCTCATGGCTAACTATGAAAGGCGGCTCATTTTGACTTGTAAGCGGCTCATGACTAACTATGAAAGGCGGCTTATGACTAACTATGAAGAAGGCTAACCAAGATCTATAAATCCAGAAGGCAGAGAACAAATATCAGAAAAACCATTCAAGAGCTTCACCAAGAGAAATTGAACCCAACGCCCAATTGACATTTCTGCAGAGTACAGATATCAGAAAAGCCATTCAATAGCTTCACCAAGGGCAGGCAGCTGGACTATAAATGCTGTAAAAATGAGTAAGAAAATCATTGATGAAATTCCCGGTGTAATTCGGATCTACAACGATGGCTCAATCGAGCGTCTCCTAAATATTTGGAATACACCAGTGAGTGCTTCTGAGGCCTTTGTAAATAGAGTGGCAACCAATGATTTGGAGATCAATCCTCATACGGTCATCTGGGCTCGCATTATATTTGCCTGAAACCTCGCCGGCTAGGAGCCAAGTGGAGAAATATCCCATTCTGCTTCATTTCCATGGTGGGGGATTTTGTGCAGGAAGTGAAGATAAGAGATATTCATACTTGATTCTCTCTCAGCTTCTGAAGCAGTGCAGGGTGATGTGTGTTTCTATAAATTACAGGCTAGCACCAGAACATCTTCTTCCTGCAGCATGTGAAGACGCGATGGAATCTGTTGTTTGGCTTCGTCGTCTAGCGCGCGGGGAGTGCGATGATCCGTGGCTGAGTTCCCATGGAGATTTCACGCGGTGTATTCTGATAGGAGAATGTGCAGGAGGGAACCTATTGCACGAGGTGGCCATTCGTGCAGCAGCTGTGGAACAATTACACCCGGTTGGGCTCTGCGGTGGCATTCTGATAAATCCGGCATTTGTGAAAGAGCAGAGCACGATCTGATCCGTGACACGCAGTTTGAGTATTGCGAAGCCATGAAGATTGCGGAGAATAGCTGCCTCTCTGCTTCGGTATTTTGAAGAGCTGTCCAATTTCAAATTTCAAATTGTTGTTTGGGCAGGTTTTTTAATACACATTTAGAAAATTCAAATGACGCGCCCATAATTCAAATCGCACCTCTTTAAGTTGCACATACTGTGAACTTAATGACGCGCCCGTAATTACATTAACTGCGATATGATAGGTGGCGATGGGGACTGGATGGCATCGGATGCCTATCTTCTGACAGCTTAGTCATAAGAATGTGATGATCCCCAGGCACTTGGCGAAGGGAGTCTCAGTTGACGGCGAGCCTTATTTTAGCTGCCATCCGCCCATCAATGCACAGGACGTACCAATGCCATGCCATCGCCATGGAGCATGGTCATGCGAGCCATCTCTGCAAACGATTCTGCAAACGATTGTGAATTCGATAAGACGGTGTGGAAATTCCGGACTCAAAAAATATGACAAAGTGGACGCAGATTACGAGGTGGCGGCCGCGTGCCCGGACGACCACAACTACCCGTCAGAGCAGTCAATGGTGCCGTCATGTATCTGAACTTGTAGATCGTTTGATAGCGACAAGCGAATCATGTGATTGCTAATCCTTCGCAGACCACCCACAACAATTTTTGATAAATAAAATTAAGTAGGTTAATGCGTGCTCGCAGATTCCAAGATACCACTTCTGAACGCAAATGATTTAAAGGGACTTGTCTAAATACCCAGATTAGGTTTACGTTGTGATCAATTTTATCCATCAGGGTTTACTTTGTGATCAATTTTATCTATCTCTCATTTGTAAAAAATATTATTAAAAAATTTAATCAATATAGAAAATAATGACAAGCTTAAATTCCAAGTAAAGAGAAACATGGAAAGAAAACCTTTTATTGTGACTTATACTCATGCAATAAATTTTAATTATATACCATAAATTAGCCTAAGTTCTAAATATATGGTAAGCATCTAAAACTTAGAAGATTTATTATTCTCAAAAATTCAAATATATCTTATATAGATAAATTTATAAAACAAATTACTTTAATATTAGTTATTTTAATATCTTTTTAAATTATATAAAATACAATAAATTTATCATTATCCTAATTATACATTCTTTCATTATTTTTGACCAGTTTTATTAGATACTATTAATTAAAATTTAAGCAAAAATTTAAGTTGGTTTAGATACTAGTGCGCCCTGAACTTTGACGTCGCACTAGTTATTAAATTCATAAGATGCGCCCGATAATGTAATGCTATTGAAAATTTGAGTCTATTCTCTGTGTTCGATGGCGTTTTAGTTGGGGTGTTTTCAAGATTATTTTTCTTAAATGAGGATTATTTTGGTCTTTAAAATGGTTTAAACATTTTCCAAGTGAAGCTTTTGCTTTAAAAAACAGATACATTATTTTATAATTCAGGATTATAGATTTTGTCGGTATAATATTTTTTATTATATTTATATCCGTTAACATTATATTTATATTTGCCGGTATAATATTTTTTATTATTTATTATATTTATATTTATTTTTTGCCTGATCTTTCTCTTTCTCTTTCTTATGCATATTTTCCATGTTGTTTCTCGAACACTTGTATCTACAATCACTCATGACAAGCAACTATAAGCCTAAAAATCTCTTATTCTAACATGTTTTATGAATATTTTTTATTTATTCATTTTTAGTGCATTTAAAAGTGAACATGAGAGATTTTGGGCACATTGGCGCACTTTGAAGAGTTAAAGGGATGAGAGAGAAGGCTTCAGGGCTTCGACATGTGCTCAAGGGAGAGAAAGAGGGCACACGACGCACTGCTAAAGGTTGAAGAGGAAGGCTTCAGGGCTTTGGGGTCCACTCATGCACTCAAGAGGCCTAGGAGGGCACATGGCGTAAGTCTGAAGGTTGAAAGCCGATGCTTCATGCCTTCAAAGTGTGTTCATGTGCTAAAAGTGTTCAGGAGGGCACATGGCGCATTGTGGAATGCTAAAGGGTGAAGCTCAAGGCCTTTGTGGTGCACTCATGCGCTCAAGGATGGTGCGTTCCTTCGGGTTGAAGGAGTGTACTCAAAGGAGGACTTGGCCTCTTCAAGGGCATAGTTCAAAACAAGGAAGGGGAAAAGGCTCAAGGAGTGTTCTTTTCGCTCTTGGAGGGAACATGGAACACTTCCAAATAATGAATTATTCTCGATCAAGGCTTCAAAGTGCACTCATGCGCTCTTCACCTTAATGGTCAGCGTTGAAACAAAAATGTCTATGTATGGGAGATAGGGCAAGGGGTGAACACATGAGTTTCACACATAAAATGATGTGTGACACATACCAACTCATTGAGAAAAATTAGACAAGCTTGAAGAATGATAATTATACATAAAAACTTCACTTTGCATGCATTCCCCAGTACAATGAGTGAATTATGTGCAATTGTGAACACAAGTGTTGTTTTATGACTATAAAGGTGTTACGACCAAGAAATGCACTAAAGATTCTCTACTCAATGCGACGACACTTGAGAACGATCAAGAACACCTGAAACATATAGAATAACATGAAATGACACTTGACGACCAAGGCGACACTTGATAGGACAATTCAGTGGGCTCGAAAATTCGAATGTCATGAAATTTTGGAGGGTGTTGATACAACGACAACACAATAGCATATATTTACACATGAGGAGAGGTGTGCCATCTTCTATAATCTCTTATTCATTTACTATATATCATCTCAACAATCATTACACAAATCTCTCCTCAATCATTCCACTAATCTCTCCATAAATCTCTCACTAAAAATAGCAACTTAATAATGTAAAATGAATCATTATTCCATCACATAAGTATCAAAATAATTACTTCATAATATATTTCACATTGTGAAAATTTTAAAAATTAATAAAAAAATATTTAAATTATAACATTATTTTAAATTATAATTATTAATAATTATAAAAATAATTGTTATATGATTTATACACACACACATATATAATATGTTTCTTAACCATGAAGATCCACCCCACCTTACTATGGAGATTATTAATTTATAAATAGGTTTTGTTATATTAGTATGACCCAATAATGTGACTTATCATTACCACATGCCCAAAAAACCATAACTCATTTGATATTACACTTGTTTATCTAATTTTTTTTTAATTAATCAATTAAATTAAAAGACTAGAAATGACATAACTACTTTTAAAATAGATATAAACCTTTGATTTCTGAATACTACTAATAACATTTTAAAATATTTTGTGGAGGTTAAATCCTTACCATCCTTAAAAAATTAAAAAGAAAATTATATTACTAGATTTTTGGCTTCTGTGATCCATCAATAAATTAAGAAGAAATCTTTCGGTAAAACTCACATTAACATGAACAAAGTCGACGCGTTTCGAACCAACCAGTGTGGTTCATCATCAGGACTAGGTGAGAGATCAGATCAGTCGTTAAGTTTAAATAGATGTAGGAGAGGCAAAGAAAGCTGTTAAAAATAGCTAGTTTGACTATAAAATAAAAAAACGATTAGTTCTATTAATTAAAAAATAAAAAACGGCTAGTTTGAATATTCAAATCAAAAGTTTAATAAAAAATAAAAATAAAAAATTTTATATATCAATTTTATAGTTTAATTATTTAATTTTTTATTAAATGATTATACAAATATTATTTTATTATAATTATATATTAATTTATGTAAATCTTTAGAAAAAAATAAAATAAAATAAAATAAAATAAAAAATAAACAAATTAAAAAAATAAATAAATAAAATAAATAAATAAATAAATAAATAAATAAATAAATATATATATATATATATATATATATAATAAATAAAATAAAATAAAATAAAATACAATCAATAAATCAATAAATAATTAAACATTAATCATAATAATAATAAATAAAATTATAAAAATAAAAATAAAAATAAAAATAAAAATAAAAATAGTTCCATTAATTTACAAATTGAATTACAAAAAGAAATGGCTATTAATAGTTTAATTAAAAATTATTATTATAAATAACAAATTTTATTTTTGTTAATATTGTTAATTGATTTTTCAAAATACAAATATTATTTAATTATAATTATATATTATTATATTAAAATTCTTTAAAAAAAAAAAAAGAACGTTTAAGAATATAAGGCAGGGATCCAACACCTGCTGATATTCCAACCAATATCTCTATTGAGATTTATGGGCCTTTTTTCAATTTCAAGGGCCTCTCTTAACTTACGATGATGAAAATGATCAATCCTCGCTAAGACCTTAGCCTCTTCGATGCAAATATGATGGTTATTTTTTTTCACATGATCAGCTAGGGCAGAGGTGCGGGACCTGCCATGTCTAAGGTCAGCTGCATGTTCACATATCCTTTGGCTAATGGACCTACCCGTTTCACCAATGTAAGGCGTCCCACATGAACAAGGAATAAGATAGACCCCTTTTCCATCCCTAGGGTTCATAGGATCTTTAACTGAGTTAAGAGAGCTGCGAATCGTGTTAAGGGGTTTGAAGGAAGAGGAAACCCTATGCTTCCTAAGAATTCTAGCAATCCTATCAGTGGTACCCTGAATGAAAGGAAGCCTTACATTGCAGGACCATTGATTAGGATTTGTATTATTAACCGAGGAACCTCTTTCAGCTTTAAGAAAGGCTTTAAGTCCTTGAGACTTACTATAACCATTAGAACAAAAAACATCAAGGAGATGGGTCTTTTCTCCCTCAAAGTGACACTCATCCAAGATTCTCAACGCCCTAGTGGCTAAGGTGTTGAGGATGCCTAACTTTTGAGCAGGGAAATGATGCGAATAAGCCCGAAGATATTGTTCAGTATGGGTTTTTTTACGAAAAACCTGATGAGAGAAAGAACCATCATCTTTCCTACATATAAGAACATCAAGGAAAGGAAGGCTCCCATCCACCTCATAATCCATGGTAAATTTTATGGAGGAAGATTGACTGTTAAGATGAACGAAGAATCGATCAAGCTCTTCCTTACCATGAGGCCAGACGACACAAGTATCATCTACAAACCTTTTCCAAAGCTTTGGTTGGTGCAGAGCAGAGGAAAGAGCCTTGGACTCAAAGTCTTCCATAAAGAGATTAGCAACAAAATTATATTTATTTTTCCATTTTAACCATCCTTAAACTCACTTCCTTCCCATAAAAATACTTTGGATATAAATCTGAACCCTTGATATGTGAATATTACTAAGAATATTCTAGAATATTCCATTGAATTTAAATCCCTACCATCCAAGTAACAATTATTGATAATTAAATTAAAATTCTAGAAGTCATATTTCAAACTAAACTTGGTTTAATAAATTCTATTAATTTATATTGTTTTTCTTAAATAATAATTATGAGGTCACTTTCTAACTCGAGAGGTTGTGCAATGGTCATGACAAGGTAACAATGGATAGTGCTAGCCTTTGTGCATGGGCATTATTTGTGGAGGTCTTGTGGGCGATCCATACCTAACTTAAATTATTTCGCTCTAGTTTTTTTTTCTTGAGTTTCCCGTTATTTATGGTTTTCCTGGATAGAGAAGTATGGACTTTTAACTTTGAGGATAGCATAGGAGTGGCATAGTGTGATATTGCTATGGAATTTGATGAAGTTTACTGGTTGTACGTGGTTAAGACAAAATTTTGGTCTAATTTTGTGGCAAGAAGTTGCTTACTCTAATGGATACAGGGTTTTGTTTGTCAAGACTCTCGGATTCTGTTGTGTTGAGCACGATAGAGGCCTTATTTTTATGAAGTCTAAAGTGGCACAAGGTTATTATGCTCCACTGAGTTCATAGTGATTTCAAGTATATAACCAAATCATGGAATTACGTATTGAAATACACCAAAAAAAAATCCTTGTAATACTCTGAAAGCTCAGTAAAATTCCTATGCACATAAGAAACACATTTTTAATACTAATGAGGGAGCTTGCATAACATTAAAAAGTTTCCCCACATTCAGATCAAGATGGTATCAGAGCATCAGGTTCATTGTTGCTTTTTTTTTCTTTGTGCAAAGAGCGTTGTTTATTGTAAGGTGAAAATGCTTACCAGGTTGAAGCTCTAGAGATGGGAAGGAAAACTTGTTGGTGTAGCTTCCGAAGTAGGAATAAGGAAAAGGAAGCTAGGATTTCCATAAGCCCCACCTCAAGTTTCACCTTCAGAAAGTATTGAGGCTTCGAAGAGCATATCTCAAGGAGAAAAGCCTACAAGTCTCACAAGGGAAGAAGGTAAAAAGAATGGTGTTTCACCACCATCTTCACTACAAACTTCTTCTTTTTTTCTACAAATTTGATGCAATTTGCTGATGTAAAAAATCCTTCTAAGATGGAAGATGGACATATTTGTGATTTTTTTCCACATGATGCAGAAGAGGTTCAATCGACACCTTATGTGGAGGAGCTGAAAGAAGAAGACAAAAGAGTCCAAGGGAACACTAGAAGAGTCGTGTAAAGAAATTCTATTATTATCTTTAGTTTTTCTAGTTAGAATCTGCCTCTAGAATTTCTTAGGAGCTACCTTAGAGAGGCGTAAGAGATTTTCTTGTCTTTTATGAATATACTGCATTTTTTTTCTTTTAGCTAGGGCTTTGTATATTTTTACCTTGCCAATTTTAAGGGACTCATCAACATCTTCCTTAATTTCTCTCCTCGCACTTTTACAATCTTTATCATACCAAGGGTTGGTTGTGTTATTTATTTTATTACTTGAAACTTCAATTGAGAACTTGTTAATAGAAAATGAGAGGGTTGCAGTAAAATTATGATAGAGGTATTTTATGTTGTCTATACTAGATAAAGGAAGCAAATTAATTTTAATTCATTTAGAAAAATATCATTTTTATTTCTATCAAAGATTAACTTCTTTGGGCTATAAGTATTATCTTCTATGGGATCTCTATACATGACAAAATTGAGAGATATAATTAAAGGTCTATTATCTGAGTCAAGCTCGTGGTCATTTAAGATGCCAAAATTTATTATTTCGTTGTATAATGGGATATCGGAAATAACGTAGTCTACCACGTTGCTACCAAACCCATGGATACAGGTCATCTGGCTAGAATTGGACCACTTCTTTAGACCGTTGCAAATTATGAGATCTTGAGCACTGCAGAGTTTGACTACCTCACACCCAAACAAATTTTCCCCTAGATCTTCAGAGCTTCTTTTGTGGGGCGAGGGATTGTAGGGATGGTGATAAAATGTTGTGTAACACTTTCCAAGATCGCGCATTAGATTGGTATATCATATATGTTCAATCAAAACCTAATGCCAGTCTGGATCAAATAAAGGATGCCCTAAAAGAACAATTCAAGAAGCCTAAATCATATGCGCGGTTGGTTAGTGAAATGAAGGAGGTTCATCAGGAGGTAAATGAATATGTGTTGGAAGCAGATCAAAGGCTGAAGTGCACTATCAGATATGGTATATTTATCATCGATGATACCCAACATAAGGAGTGATTTATTGCTATGCTGCTCCCACATCTGCGCCAAGGAGTGAAGCAGTTGTTTTGTAGATTTTGTTCGTTGTTAGGACATGATGAGAAACATTGTCACACTTATGATATGATGTTGGATAAAGCTAAAATATATAGAATGCGGGTCAAACCTACCTCACCAGCATCTCCCTCAGGGCGTGGTGGATTTCATGGTAGAGGACAAGTCTTGGGTAAATTTGAAGAAGCCAGCAAGGACAAGTCTTGGGTAAATGCTATGAATGAAGAATTGGACCAAATTGAGAAAAACAATACCTGGGAATTAGTTCCTAGACCTACCTAGTACTGTCACAGTCTAAATAAGAATATCAAAATAAAATGAAATGGATATGATATAATTAGAATAAGCTAGACTGTTTTGCAGTATGATATTCACAAACAAGGACTGATTATTAAGGAAAATATTTTTCCTTCAGAGCTGCATTGGAAGCACAGATTTTGCTCTTTTGCTACTAAAACTTCAAAGTATATCAAATGGATGTAAAATATACATTTCTGAATGGAGACTTAGAAGAAGAAGTCTATATGGAACAACCAGAAGGCTTCTCATTGACAGACAAAGAATACTATGTGTGCAGACTGAAGAAGGCTCTATATGGACTGAAATAGGCTCCTCGTGCTTGGTACTCAAGACTAGATAAATATTTGCAAAAATAAGGCTTTAAGAGAGGTGAGAGATCAGCTGTGATAAAATCATGACTAAAGAACAGAGACTACTTGGTATCCAAACCCTATGCCATTGATGATGTCAAAGAGGGAGGAAGAGAAAGGCAACAGAGGAAGAGCAGAAAATAGAGAAAGACATTGCCATTAGTGTATTGCCACTGCCGCTAAAGGGGAGATCATGGGAAATATTGTCATGGCAATGGATAAAGATGAGGATACAGTGAAAAATTGATGGCAAAGATAGGCAAAGAATAGCAACAGGTAATATGTACAGCGAAGGCAGAGGCAGAGGTCGAGCAGCAGAAGCAGCTAAGGTAGAGGCAGAGGCAGAGCCATTATATCAGAGGTAGAACCGTTATCACAAGCAGAGGCAGAGCCATTTTTTTAATTCTGAGATTTGCTACCCCAGTTGGAGGATACATAAACACAATTCCGCGAATCGTATAACCCAAGCGGCAAGTATATATATATATACAAACAAATTCCGAGAATCACCTCCCCCGTTGGAAGATACACTAAAGATTGGAGCAGCAAAGTATATATATATATAAATCTCATTCCGGGAATCGTTACCCACGCTGGAGTATATATGCAGCGCATTACATATATTGCACCTTATGCACAAAGGTCCAAATCATATATATTAATCTATATGGAGCACCTTTTTAACAAAGAATCAAAGTACCATAAGGTGGGACCCTCACCCAATCACATCGGAGAATATAAAGGTAGCGGAACAGGTTATCAACAGAAAGTTGTGATTGCAATTGAAGCTCGGACCCGATGGGCATATAAACTGTGTCTTGATAGGTTTGAGTTCTGGATTAATCGCATCGGCTAAAAGCTTATATATATATATATATATATATATATATATATATATATATATGGAGCGCTTTGTGGACAAAGAACCAAAGGTCTTAACGCTTGGTTTTAAAACAAACAAAGTTTTATATGGTGGGACCCTTTCCCAATCGCATCGGAGAAAAACTGTGCAGCAGAACATATCGACAAGAGTTTCGATTGAGTTCCGAACCCGATGGACATATGAACTATGATGCAAATGTATTTGAATTCCGGACTAATTGCATCGGAGTATCCGAGTATGGGCATCGGAACATGCAAATGCAACTTGCGATTGCGATTAATCGCAATCAGAAGATCTTAACAGTGGTCAATCGCATCGAAGTGAAAGCAGGGCAGCAGGACTTGCAACTAAAAGTTGCGATTGCGATTGATCGCAATCAGAGTAATCGCATCGCATCAAAGCAATCGCATCGGAGCAAGGTAGCACAACGGAGCAAGTTCATGAATTTTGCGATTGCGATCAATCGCAAACGGAAATCGCTGGAGGAGTAGTATATCGCATCGGAAAACGTGGCAGGTGGGCCCGAAAGGGGTTTTTATATGTTTAAACAGGTTTTATTATTTACACCGAGAGTTGATTTAAGGCATATTAAAAGGCAGTTTGTATGATTAAACTCTATATAATTATGCTGAGAAATGAAATTAGGTTATATATATAAAAGGCGTTGTTATATATATAAAATGTTGTTGCGATTGTATTGAAATGTGTCGCGTGGTTTGTGGACCCACGAGCCTCGACTTAAGGTGGAGGGCAATTGTTAATGTAAAACGATTTTGATGTGTGCAATCGCATCGGGCCATAAAAACAAAAGTCGTGGTGTATGTATGTTCCGCTTGCGGAACTCACCACATCAACAAGACAGTTACTGTGTGTAAAGGGTTGGAACGTGCCCAGATTTAAAGTCAGCAGTTGCATATATATATATATATATATATATATATATATATATATATATATATATATATATATATATATATATATATATATATATAGAAAAGGCACTAATATAAAAAGCACAGATACAAATGTATGGCATATGGTCGTTACCGCGTGACAAAGAATAAGGAAACAAACAGAGCCGAAAGGGACAAAGACACAATCAAAGAAAAGACAAATGTGCAACAATCCAAAAGGCTGATGACGGCATTGACTTATTTTTCATGAAGACTTTTGGCGGCTATATCACCACTGCCCCTGCCGCAGTCATAAGGGTTTCAGTTGAGGCTCAGATCTGGAATAACTCTCCACCTCTATGGGTAGCCACCGACACCACTGAGGGCAACAGATTGGGGGCCTTCACTAAAGTCTTGGCTGCATTGGGAACTGCCTTAGCAAAAACATTTCTCCTCAACAGTAGGGTGATAGGAAGCTGGATAAAGCATGTTGTAGAATGCCATGTCTACAAGGATTACACGATCCAAGCAAATATGCCCTTTGATTCCACTTCTTCCCCATGCAAGAAGCAGTCTCGCTTCTTGGGCCAGCCAGATCTGTCAACAAGAGCTACTGCATTTCAGATCCAAATCACTCTCCTCTCTAGCAAAACAATGCTGCAATGGGTGCGTGCAACAAATCTTGTGCAGGAGCTTTCTTGCAAGCTCGAACTTCAACTGGGGATTCCCTCCTCTTATCAAAGATTGTTGTACAAAGGTAAATAGTTAGAGGACCCTTTTCCCCTCTCCTTTTACTGTATTCAAAGAGATGCTTCTATTGTGGTCTAGGCCTTAGAGATCCACATCATAGCAATGTAGTCATGGGCGCACGAATCTAGTGGAAATGGCTATCTGCGCCACTTACACCTTGGGAACTTCTATGGAATATCAAATATGCCAACAATAGATCCCTAGAAGATCTTATCAGGCTGACAACGGCTGACACAAGCTCCCTAATATGGAATGTTGCCAAACAACATCGTGTCCTTATTCAAGAACGCAGCTTCTGGGAGATCAGGGACGGAGGAACAACACGCTTCTGGGCGGATTCTTGGCAAAAAAGTCCCAAATTAGCAAATATTATATGGCCTTAGCAACAGGATCAGATTGACCAACTCAGCAACAAAGTCAAAAATTTCTGGTTACCCTCAACAATACAGGGATATCGTCAATGGTCACCTACTGCCCAGATCTTTGAAAATGGGCAGGTGAAAATAAACAGTGAAATTGATGAGGAACTCAATAGTAGGAAAATTAGGTATTCAGAAAAGAAAGGTATCCTTAGGTGGGGATACACTCCCAGAGGCACGTTCACTACTAAGGAAGCATACACGCTGATGTATCCCACCCAAGAACGAAGTGATCCCCTATGGAACCAAATTTGGAAAACAAGAATTTTCCCCAAGGTTTCTACTTTTATCTAGCTCCTATGTCATAAGAGCATTCTTACTTGGGATAATCTTCTAAAAGAAGGATTCATTAGACCTTCCCGATGCCCTAATTTTTCAGTGCACAATGAAACTATTCAACACCTACTAGACAACTGCATCTTAGCTAACAAATTGTCGGAAAAAATTATCTTTAGATGCAGAAAATCCAATCACATTTCAGGCGGTTGCAGCGATTGGAACCCATGCATTTTGGTAGATGGTTGTTCCTTTATATGGACATCGACAATAGCGTGAATTACCAAATAGAACCAGTTTTAGATTTTGCAGATAGATATTGAGACAAGTAGTCATTAAGTGGGAGTGTTGGACTATGTAATTCCTACTTGTCTTCTGTTTGTGATTCTCTCTATGTATAGAGTCTGTTTCTATCTTATAGGTTAGTTCCTAGTTTAGTGTGAGTTTGAGATATTCTCTCAACTATCTTATAGGGAAACTACAATGCAATTGTTGTTTCGATATTTCATCTGAAGAACCTATTTTTGAAAATATGTCAAAGATTGATGCAAAAACATCAATGACCTTAACAAAGAGTTTTTGAGAACTCCATGATGTGCTTGCAGGCATGTATAGACACCAAAGAGTTGTTTGTTGAGAAATACAATTGTTTGGGGCTACAATTCCTCCAATAATTAAATCAGTATATTTATTATGCGCGAGATCTCTCACTGTGGCTAACACATAGGTGTCTAACCCTTGGTGCGTGAGAGCACTGATTCCAACTCTAATATAACCCAGACGCAAATACTTTGTATCTAAATTTCTAGCTTCTACCTGAAGTTGTTTCAAGTCAAGAAGGGGTGGATAATGCATCAGAGTTTTTGGTGGATAATGCATCATAACAATCCAACCACTCTTACGATTAGATTTCTTACAAAATTTTCCACCAAATTTCCCTATCAAGAAAAAATTGTAACTTCGGTTAAAAAATGCCGAGCCTTATTTCCTTGTCTATAGACTATTTAATGCAGTGAAACACAGGCAAGCCTTATTTTAGCTGCTATCCACCCATCAATGCACAGGACGTACCAATGCCATGCCATCGCCATGGAGCATGGTCATGCCTGCCGTCATGCGAGCCATGCGGATTGGAATTTAATAAGCGAACGAGTACGATGTGATAGGTTTCCCGAAAAACCAAGGCGAGCCTTATTTCAGAAATATATGCCGTAGTGTTTCACGAGATTCCCGACAACGGTGACCGGAAATCAAATGTCTCCGTCGGCCGAAAGTTAAACGTGTACGCGTTTCAGTTTCACGCATTCGATTAATAAATAAAGTGATCGAGATCGCTGGGATCTAATAACAAGAAGCTAAACAGCTGTTCAAAGTTAGTTTGATTACCCACGAAGTGTGTGGTTTAGGGTTAGTTTGATTAGCCATTGCCGGGATATGAAGTATGAAGTATGTTGTTAGAGGTTCAAATTTTATTTAATGAATTGTGTAGGGCAACTTTTTAACTATGTATAGTTAATTTTATATAAATTAAAAAAAAAACGTTATTAGAAGCATAGTTATCAAGTTTTAGTTCTAATTAAATTGAATGAAAAAAATCCATAATAATTTTTTTTTAAATTTTAAATAAACTTTATTAACTTTAAATAATATAACAATTTTACTAATAATTTTCATAAAAATATCTACTACTCACTCCTTCTTTTCAAAATTGTTTTTTTTTAATTAGAATTAGATATAACATCTTTCTTTAATTTCAAATCTTATTAATGTAAAGTACTTTCTACATATAGATTCACATTTATAAAAAAAAAAAAACTTTTAAGATGAAACCAGTTTCGGAGATTCTCTCATTTCCTCTTTTGTGGGTTTTCTAGGCCTGTCAAAACAAGAGTTAAATTGTAAAAAATGAAATTTTCCAATTTCACTGTTACCTTCTATTTTTTTTCATTCTTCCAGTGTTAATTTATTTTTGTTAAAAGAGTATAGTTACCAAGTTCCAATTCTAATAAAATTGAATGAAAAAAATTCATAATAAACTCTCTTTTGTTCATTTTCTTTTTTTATTTATTTTGAATTTTAAATAAGTTTTATATATTAGGAATTTGGGTTCTGTGATCCATAAAATAAAAATCAGAAAATTTCGGTAAAAATCACATATAAGAAATTTGTGTCGACGCGTTTCGAACCAGCCAGTGTGATTCATCACACTGGCTGGTTCGAAACGCGTCGACACAAATTTCTTATATGTGATTTTTACCGAAATTTTCTGATTTTTATTTTATGGATCACAGAACCCAAATTCCTAATATTGAAACCCTGCTCGGTAAGGCCTTGGCACTTAAGGTTCAAGTTTTATATACTTTAAATAATATAACAATTTTACAAATAATTTTCATAAAAAAATCCACTACTCACTTTTTCCCTCCAATTTTTTTTTTTCAAAGTTTAGAAGTAATATCTTTCTTTACTTTCAAATTTTATTAATGTAAAATACTTTCTACATATAAATATATATTTATAAAATTTACAGCCAAAATAATATAACAACTTCACAAATAATTTTCATAAAAAAATCCAATACTCACATTTTCCCTCCAAAACTACATCTTTCTTTAATTTCAAATCTTATTAATGTAAAATAGTATAGTTTCTACAGATACACATTTATAAAATTTATAGTCAAAATTTGTTCATATAATTTATGTTCAAAATTTTTATAAATTAAAAAACACTCACTTTTAAGATGAAGCCACTTTCAGAAATTCTCTCATTTCTTCTTTTGTGGGTTTTCTAGGCCTCTCAAAACAAGAGTGAAATTGTTAAAAAATGAAATTTTCCAATTTCACTTTTACTTTCCATTTTCTTTCATTCTTCCAACCTTTATCTATTTCTGTTAAGAGGGCATAGTTACCAAGCTCCAATTCTAATCAAATTGAATGAAAAAATTCCATAATAAACTTCCTTTTGCTTATTTTCTTTTTGATTTATTTTAAATTTTGAATAACTTTTATTAAATTTAAATAATAAGCTCTCGTGGCCCCTGGAACTTCTCTAAAGCATCTTAGTCTTCAAAAGTCCTCTATAGGCTCTAAAAACCACACCATTAGTTCCAGAATTCCTGAAAAACCCAAAATTGACTATTGGATTCCTGAATAAGGCCTCTAGCTGCACTGACTAAGCCTATTTTCGTTGCTGGACCCTGGTGGCCCTAATGGCCCCTAGAACTTCTTTGAAGCAAAAACCTGCTCAAAATTCCTATGGTAACTCTGCAACCATAACCAATGATTCTAGAATGTCTGAGATAGTCGAAATTGACTATTCACATTCTTAGAATGGTCGAATATAGCTCAAGATAGAGCCTAAATGGATTTTACCCAGTGTCCCCTAAATTAGCTCCACTAAAAATGGAGCAACTTCACTTAATTGAAGTTAAACTAGCCAAATCCAGAAATATTCAATGGAGCGCCTAAACTACCTCCAGTTTCAAACCATAATATTTAATTTTAACCATTAAGGGGAGGGGTGGCTACATGCCGAACCCCGAAACACCTGTGGTCACGTAATGGTGGATAGGATAAACTGTGCGGATAGATGTAAAGTTAATGTCGCCATGTGATAGCACTATCGAAACTGTCGGGGGTTTATTAAGCCGTAGAGAGTTAGCCATTGAGGATGGCTTTAACCGTAATCTTGTGACATAAAGCAATGACCGTTGGCGCTGACAGTTAGGGGCATAGGCCCTTGGTCTTGGGGTCGCAGCCATATGGGAGGGGTTGGCCCCTCCAAACCCCCAAATATGAAATTGTTGCACAATATAATGAATCCGACCACCAATATGGTTAAGAACCATTGGTAGCCCATACGGTATGGCCATGCGTGTGTAGGCGAGAGGTCATGCAGTCGACTCCGGTCCGCTTCAAAAAATTTAGACCATCAAACCTAGGCCATGTGGCGGCCTCTGATTGGCCCTTCTAAACTTTCGACCAATAATTTTTTGACACTTGTCCAAATATTACTGGCCCAAAAGGAATATTTTGGAAAATATTCTAAGAATATTCCCTGAAATATATTTTATTTTTAAATATTCAAAACCCAGTCAAGCTTGGTCAAAGGCCAAAAATTGCAGTTTACTGGATGTTTCAAATCGCAATAACTTCTTCATACGGTATCGGTTTTTCGAACCGTTCACGGCGCCGAAATTAGGAAGATGAGATCTATCTGATTGCTCAGGTTCAACACACTTTCGAACACTTTGACATTTGAGCTATCACTTAAGTCCTTGATCCAAATCTAATCACTCTATGGTATTCAAATTTGCTCCTGGTGAGCGTCTTCGTCAAAATGTATGCATCCTGATCTTCTGTAGGAATGTACTGAAACAACATGATCTTCCGCTGCACACAATCTCTGATATGATGATACTGGAAATCTATATGTTTAGATCTATCATGAAACACATGATTAATCGAGAGTTTAATGAAACTCTGATTATCACAATGAATCACTGTCAGATCATCTATAAATATAATTTGCTCATGCATCTATAAAGAGACATCATCTATAAATAGAATTTGCTCATGCATTTATAAATATACCTCCACCTAAAAATAGCCCGAAGCTCCATCCTAGTGTAGGTGCATAATTTTCACTAGGATCTTCTTGTTGAATCTCAACAAAAGCCTATAAAAGTAGTGATGCACAATTCATCTTGTCATATTAAAGTTAGTTATGCATCTATATCTAATAATTCCTCTTAGTGAACATGTTTGAAACATATTGCTTTTCAAAATTTTAGCAACAATTAACACATAATGAAAACAAAACATTGTTAGCATTTCACTTGCATACATAAAGTGTCCTAATAATACCTACATTATTATGTCCCCATTGCATCCTCTTATTTATATCTATCCTTGTTGCCATTTACATCCTCTTAGAACCCTACCAATATCTATTTCCATGTCCTTATATGGTTAAACTCTCTTTTGTTACGATATCCAATTTTGCTAAATTTTATTTCTATTTTAACATTTTTACTTATTTTTTTGGATTACATGTTATAAGTCATCTTTTAAACTAAAGTTGATATAGTCAAAACTGAATCTACTCATATTCATCATTTTTATACTTCACATCATACTTTTTAAAATGAATATTTTAAATTTTCATTTCAAATATTTCATAGTTAAATATTGATTTTACTTTTTAATAAAATAACTAATTTTATATAATTTCATATCCAAACCCAAAATAATATAAATATATAATTAATTTAATATATTCATTTTAACTAGAAACACTTCACAGCAACATTAATCACAACTACCCCACAATCCAAGAATCCAACATTTTTATGTACTTTCTCACCAAAGTGGGTCAATTTCTTTTGACAAAATATGCAATATTTGCAGGATTTTCAACCTCGGTAGTAAACTCCTATTCTAATAGCCATACTCAATCCCAATGGAGCACACAAACAGAAACCTTCCTTCTATATATATTATATATATATATATCAACGGAGTGGGTCAATTGCTTTGGACGAAACTATGTATCAGAGGTGACTCATACCAACATATGTACCAAAGCAAAAGCCATGATATATATATATAAGAAAAACCTTTAAATGATTGAGAAATTGGACATTTTCAGTTTTAAATAGATAAATCTAAAACCAAGAATGCTTCTATTAAAGTCATCATGGTTAAAAGAATAAATTACAGTGCAAGGAATCACTGAAGCTTTCAATTCTTTTGCCGAAAGATGCAGCCTCAGTGAACTCCATGTTGGTGTAAAATATGCAGAGAAATGCGGAAAGGGAAAAAAAAATACATGACAGAAACTCAAACAGTTTCCCCTTTATATCGATAAGTTGTAAAATTAAAACTGGTTTCACGGCTTTGCAAATAATCAACATTACCAGAATTAGGTCAGGTTACTGAATGTTCAGAAAATACAGTCATTTTTAAACATCTAACTACATTTGAACAATTACTCGAATGAGTAAAATTAAATTAAATCATCTATGTTGGTTTGGTGGAATTTAGCCTTGGGAGATCATAAGTTCAGAGCGATGGAGGATAAAAACCATTTTAAATAACTGGTTTAAGTGGAATTTAGTCTTGGGAGATCATAAGTCCAGAGAGATTAGGATAAAAACCATTTTAAGGTTGAGAATAAAAACCATTTTGAAAAAAATAACTTCAACATAACCATAAACCCCATTATGGATTGATCATTCTCTTCAATCCAAAAAAACCCCAAAAAAATACACTAAATCGGTCTTCTCACCCACCACAAACATTCATGTTAAGCAATCTCAGTCTAACAGAACGCTACTCTTACTTGTTTGTAGCCTTGTAACTCTGCTAATATGACATAACATACAACAGCAAAGAAACTCAACTGTACTGTGTGATTCTGCTCAATATAAATCCTTACAACATGAAGATTATCAGACAATTAAAGATCTAGCTATGGCGGGGTCTACGTTAGTTTCCTGCCTGAAGACTGTTGAGCTCCGGGATAGTATCAAGGCTGGGCTTCCATTCAGAAGCAAGTCCGAACCCAGACTTGTAACTGTGCTGTCCCATTGCTGAACTCGGCATTTCTTTCGGAACAAATTTCTCTGCAAAATTGTTGCTGGCTGAAATAAGAAATGAAGCCACATCCTCCTTCCTCATACGTAACTTCAATGGAGGAAGTGGAAATAATCTCTGGATAGGAATCACTATTCTGTTTCAATTCTTCAAGTCCAGAACCTACAGACTGAAGAGGAATAACATAATAGAGGTGCCCTGGCTGGAGCTCTGAGTTGTAATTCAGAGGACGACTTAGAACATTTGTTCCCAAGGGCTTCATGGCGGCGTTTTTCAACAAAGATTCGTATCCAGACGGCGTTTTTCAACAAAATCTGATATTTCCTGACCTGTGCAAAGTAAGAAAGATCATATTTTAGCAAAATTTTATGCTATCTGTCGCAAGATTCTTTCGTGGTTGCGGCTCATCAGAAGTAGAATGGAATAATAACCACAAACCTGTGAACAAATTAGAGGAAACAGTTGTTAAGAAGAGAAAATTCATGGGAAAAGGATCAGTTCTTTCACCTTCCGCCCATTTCCGAGTATTCCCTCACCTACCTTACTCGACTGCGTTCTTCTGTCAATCAGTGTAATTTGAAATAATGGGCGCGATCCTCAGTTGACGAGTAGCATAGATTTTCGGACGGACAAAGTTTCCGAGCTAAAACGCGGGCCCCGTAGACTACTCCGAAAGTAATTTCAACAATGATAATTCATGCACAATAAATGAAGCCCCGCATCTCAAAAACTCATGGTTTGCAAATAATCCCCAACCCACCAGAAAGTACATTCGCACTAGTAGCACAAACAGGCGAATTACTTTCTGTTGCCTTCCACGGAAATAATTGCTGGAGTGTTTTTTCCCGTTGTGAGAGGCAGCAGCACGAGCAGGTCGAGATAATGGCAGCAGTTGAAGAAGAATCCAAAAATCATCATCGACTGACCTCATTGCGTCGTTCTACGGCGGGACGAGGAGCCAGAAGTATGAAGGGTTTTGGATAGATGTTAATTTGCTCCCAGCAGTGAAGGTGATGCAAAAGGACTTCCAACCGCGTCAGGACGACATTTTCTTGGCTTCATTCCCAAAAACCGGGACCATCCGCCAATTTAGCAATAATCAGCAACGAGACACGAATTTTGCGACACGTTGGTGTCGATGAGCAAAATCACCATTCTTTGGTACCCACAATGGAAAGTTGTCTATTCGATTCTGCTGCTGAGAATGAACAGTGCGATATTTCCATCTTTTCCAAGTTTCCATCTCCGCGTCTGCTTCACACTCATTTGCCATTCCATTTGCTGTCCCTTTCGGTCAGGTCTTCTGCTTGCAAGATTGTTTATACTTGTAATTTTATATTTATATTTCCAATAACTTTGAATAATCATTATTTTCCTAATATAAAAATTTTGAATAATCATTATTTTCTTAATATAAATTTGATTCATGAAATATATTTTTTCCAACACAAAATTTATAAAAATGCTATTTATATATCTATTCATTTTCTCAATCTATCTATTTATTCATTTTTCCATTTTCTCTTGAAAATAAAGTGCACAACTATATTATTTTATTTAAAATAATACCACCAAAAAACATCAAAACAATTACAACATATAATATAAATTAATATTACATAGAACCAAAACAAACATAAAAGACAATCTTTGAATTCCATATTACAACTCACATGTTCTTTAAAAGGAATTTAGATTTGATTGGTTGAAAAAAGCTTCAAACAAAGTTCCCCTAGAACATGTCCAATGCTTCAATGTTTGGAGGTTGCTTGAAAAAAGCTTTAAACAAAGTTTTCTTAGAACAAGTCCAATGCTTCAATGTTTGGAGGACTTGGGAAAAGATCATTAGCATTATAATTGCAATATATTCATTATGATAGGACAATTCCAAATTATTAAATAATTCTAACTTTTAATGATAAAAACCACAAAGGTTATGATAGTTAGACATTGATTTTTTATAACAGTTTCAAAATTAATTTAAATATAAGTATAAAAATTAATTGTAATTTAATTATAAATAAGTGAGAATTTATCAACAAAAATTTAAAAATAATTATAAAAATTAATTGTGATTTAATTCTAAATTGATAAAGTTTATAAGCTTAAAAATTTGAAAACTTACCTAAAATTTTCAAAACACTTACTTGAGATCCCCAAAGCCACCAGAAAAAAGAGTAATACGAGGTCTATACCATTCAATAGATACATGTCCTTCTGATTAACAAACTATGAAAAGCTTTAAGAATATGAAAAGGAGCAATTCAGTAGATACGTGTCTTCTTACTAACAACAAATCAGGAAAAGAGCGATTCAGTGGATATGTGTCCTTCTCACTAACAAACCAGGAAAATATTCAAGGAAAATGAGCGATTCAAGGGAAATGGTTTTGTTTTTTGTTTGAGAAAAGAAAATTGACTATTTAAGTGTGAAACTTGGAAAGGTAAAGATTATCATGTTATCTGCATCTATAAATAAACATTTTCTTGTTAATTCATACTTTAATTATTAGTTTGTTTATCTTGTTGTACTTTGTTGTCCTTGAATATAGCATCACCATGATCATATAATAATATGAAAAATGCATTCAACTCTTTCATTATTTCACACATGTAAATTTGACTAGGTTTATATGAAAACTACATCAAGCTCCTTCATTATTTCACATATGTAAAATTGACTAGGTTTGGAAAACTCCATTATTTCACATTTCACACATGTAAAATTGACAAGATTTGGAAAGACATTGACTAGGTTTGGAAAGCTCTTTCATTATTTCACACATGTAAAATTGACTGGGTTTGGAAAGACAGATCCAGCCATCATAACCATCAAATAAAAATAAAACATTGAGACATCTAGAATATTTTCTTGGCATTGAAACATCTAAAATATTTTCTTTCCATTTGAAACATCTAAAATATTTTCTTGCCATCTGTTTTATTAGAGTTTTACTCCCATCCAAGCCTATTAATTGTTTCCTTTCCAAGCCTGTTAATTGTTTCCTTTCCTACTAGAATGATATATACAACTTACAACTTTCTTAGTTTTATGTTAATTGTTTCCTGTTTTATTAGAGTTTTACTCTCATCCAAGCCTGTTAATTGTTTCCTTTCCTACTCGAATGATATATACAACTTGCAACTTTCTTGATTTTATGTTAATTGTTTCCCATCCTACTCAAATGATATCTACAACTTACAACTATATTGGTTTTAAAATTTCACTATAGAAATGATGTATACAACTTACAACTTTTTTGGTTTTCAAATTTCACCATAGAAGTTGCAAATATGGTTATGTCCTTCATCTTAGTTTGTAAATAGTCCCAATACAATACAACATTGACACATCTAAAAAAATTTCTTTCCATTGACACGTCTAAACTATTTTATTGCGATTTGTTTTGTTAAATTTTTACTCCAATCCAGTTAATTGTTTCATGCTAGAATGATATATAAAACTTACAACTTTCTTAGTTTTCAAATTTCACCATAGAAGTTGCCAATATAGTTATGTACTTCCACTTCGTTTGAAAAGAATCCCCCTAAAAACTCATTTTTTTTCTAATTTTAATTTCACCATAAAAATTGGTTCTATTGCCAATATAATTAAAAATCGCCTAAAACTCAATTTTTTTTAATAAAATTAGTTTTTTTTTTTCAAATTTTAATTTCACCATGAAAATTTCCAATATAGTTAAACTCATTTTTTTTACAATTTTTTTAATAAAATTAGAATTGAGATAACTTAGCACCACCCCATGCAGTTACATTATAAATATTGTTCACAAAGAAGAGCCAAAATACAATGTTCATATAGTAACTATCCTGGTTTCAGTTACCAATTCCAACAAGCTTGCAGGTGAGGGGTATGGAACTTGGGAGGTGTAATCACTGATCATTCTCAAAGAAAACTGACTGCAATTCATCTTATAATGCCATGATCAACTTATAATGTTGGGGTATGGAACTTGGGAGGTGTAATCACTGGTCATTCTCAAAGAAAACTGACTGCAGTTCATCTTATAATGCCATGATCAGCTTATAATGTTGGGGTATGGAACTTGGGAGGTGTAATCACTGATCATTCTCAAAGAAAATTGACTGCAATTCATCTTATAATGCCATGATCAGTTTATAATGTTGAGATCAGGGCCACACAAAATGATATTAGAGCAACATTTCAGAGTGTGTAGGAAATGGAGAAGAAGTCTCCCGCCTCCAAGGATCTAATGGCCCGGTTACCCCTTTAGGGCAGGTCCAGTTATATCTAGCTCTAACCTTGTGTCCCTATATGGCCAGGATTTTAAGTTCTTTTGATCAGATTCAACCAATATACTCAAAAATCTCCTTCTCCTCCAATAACTTTTGTCACGAAGGATTCTCTTAGGGATTTTTGGATAGTATGTTACCATGCTATGCTATGCTCTGTTTTGAAATTTTAGTATAATCGAAAAACTAACTTATCAAAAAACACAACAGAAAGAGTAATGTGTTATCAATAAAAAATAATCTATTAAATAGTACGTAAAAAAAACACACGAATAAAAATATATAAAAATAAAAGAAGTACAACATCAGAGAAAGTTGAACAACAAAAAAAACACCAGAGGGCTAAGAATGTTATTTTAAGGAGCTATTAAATACAGTTTTAAACGTATAAAATCTATGTAATTTTTTCAAGGAAAAACAATAAAAAGTTAGCAATATTAAAAAAAGAAAAGCAAAAAAAAAACATTAAAGTATTAGTGATTATATCAAAAAGACAGTGTATTATCAAGGTTGACATAGCATAGAACACATTATGATATTCTCGTCTCAAAGGCCTTCTAGTAGTGAATTTTTTATTACATGATATATGCAGAATGCCCTATAAATAGAATGTTCAGTAATACCAAATATCTTTATGCAGTCCTTCATATGAGCTTGAATTTTATGATTAAATCATTGCTATAATACAACCTCCTAAAACACTGAACTGTGATAAAACTACATTCTTGATTTTTGCTTAAATCTTCCCATGTCAAAGTAAGTGTAGCATGTATACAAACCTTCACTCTTACAAAGCGTAGTTTAAATTCTAATATCATATATTTAGAAATATTATTCTCGACTTTTAAATGCAAAATTATATTAACAACAGTCCACCTAATTTAACAAGCAGGTTGTTGACCGAACCTAATAGCACACCTACCTCAGCCTCGAGGGAAAACAAGAGTGAGTTAAAAGCATGGGACCCTACAAAAGATATGATGTTGGCATTTCTTTGATATTTTAGCAATTTATGGCGTTGGAATAGATACAACAATCCTCTTTACAAATTTCTCAAGTAAAGCCTTGTAACCAAAAGACTTACCATGGTAACATTCACATATTGTCCGTCTCGAGCATTTCTCAAGTCTGTATCCTTGTTCGAGGCTACTAAATTAAGCAAAGCCTTCTTCTCCCTGAAAACGTTCCACGTGAACAGAAAGAAAATGACACTAAACAACTATCCAAAAATTGCTCACAAGAGATGAAGTTCCAGTAATTATGTCTAAAAATTTAGGGTTTATGTCCACAAAATTGGATCTCTGTAACCAAATTCCGAGCTACTGTCAATAAAATCGCACGCTCCTATCAAGAAAACCATATATTTTTGCAAATTTTCATAGTCCGAGCAGTACTCTGCTGCAGTTTGTGTAAAACCATAAAAGCAAGATGAATTTTTCCCTCTAATTTTAAAGTTGTTGTCAACAAAATTGGATCTATGTGACTAAATTTTAAGCTTCTGTCAAGAAAATCGCGCTTTTCTTTAAAGAAACGTGTGTATCCCCATGAAGCCGCAAAAACCAAGCGGTATCCTGTTTCATTTTGTCTAAAATAAGAAATAAAGAGGAACTGCAAAGATCTGGTGAGAATATGAGTCATACAACCAAGCGGTATGTTGGAATATTTAAAATTCCAGAACAACAATGGAGAGTAAAATTCCCCCTCTTCAACACAGAGAAAATATAAAAAAAATTCTTCACTGGAGACAGAGTTTTCACTGTAAAAACTATTTCATTAAACTTCAAAAAAAACTTGGTTACAAAATCTCCTCTGCCTGAGGGAATACACAGAAACTTTGACTGCTTCAAAACACAATTCAACACAAAACTCACACTCTCTAAAATTTCACTCTATCTGTGCATTTACAACTCACTGCTGTGTGTTTGAAAAATACTCTATCTCTCAAAAAAAATGAATGCAGTGTTGTGCCATTCAAATTTTGTTCTTACACTTATGCTATATGTAAAATTAAAACTTACAATACATAAGTGCACACATGCCTTTTCATTTTTTTATATGCCACAACACTTTTACAATATTAAAAAAAACTATTTTAAAATAAAACTTATAATGCCATAGCACACGGGCCTTTTGTTTTAACTTCATTTTTTTTATATGCCACACCATATAAAAATAAAACAACTTTAAAAAAATAAATTTAAAACTAAAACAAAAAAAATGTTTGACTATGGCCCACGACCTCCTTTTTGAAAATGCTCATATGATATATGTGTAACACATATATATATGTTGACTGTACGCACCATTTTTAAAACCAAACATTAAAACATTAAAACCAGAACTGTAATGCAAATAATTTTGATCGCCCATTGAACCGGACGTCAAACCAAAATTGAACCAATCTGCATAAAAATTTCGGGTGACAAAAATTCTGGTTGACGTCACCAAAATTGTGATGCGAAATAACTATTCAATCTGCTTTATGAATTTTCCCCGTCCGATTTTGGGCAGCTGTACGGACGACTGAGTGTGACCCAAAATCCCTTCCAATCTGCCTTAGTGAAATTTCAGGTCCGGATTGCTGTTAAATTTCTCCGTATCCAAAAATGCTGTGTTGAAGTTTATTGAACAATCAAAATGGAAAGCGGCTCGCGTACAGTGTTCTGCAGATAAAAGTGGAAGGTGGCTGCCTGTACATGGAGCGGCGGAAAGTAATTTTTAACACTCCCCCTTACTTTCAACTGTTGGGTTATCAGTCATACCCAGACATTTCCTCAAAAACTCAAAACTCTTCTGCCCCAATGGCTTGGTCAAAATGTCTGCAAACTGCTCCTGAGTTCTGCAGTGTTCCAAAACAATTTCACCATTGTTTACCAATTCTCTGATGTAATGAAATTTTGTGTCAATGTATTTCGTTCTCTTGTGAAACACAGAATTCTTGGATAATGCAATAGCTGAGCTATTGTCACAATAAATCATTGTTACTTTTACCTGCTCTTGGCACAAACTTCTTAACATCCTCCTCATCCAAATTGTTTGACACGCTGCTGCTGTAGCTGCCACATATTCTGCCTCTGCTGTAGACAATGCTACAATGGGTTGTTTTTTAGAAGCCCATGAAATAGCTCCTGAACCCATGTGAAAAACATAACCGGAAGTGCTCTTCCGATCATCTACACTTCTAGCCCAATCACTGTCAGTGTATCCAACTAAATCTGAATTTTCTGAAGCAGTATATAAAATACCAAACCTTTTTGTACCTTTAACATACCTCAGAATTCTCTTCGCTGCCTGCCAATGTGCATCCTTTGGCTTCTCCATAAATCTGGAAATTAAGCTAACAGCATGCATTATGTCGAGCCTAGTTGCAGTCAAATACATGAGGCTTCCAACTATGCTCTTATACAAGCTAGGATCAAAATCCTTGCTGCTGTCCTCTCTACTGAGTTTTAATCCCATCACTGTTGGAGTGATCGTTGCTTTGCTCTCCTGCATATTAAATCTTTCAAGCACTTCATTAACATATTTTTCCTGTGAGATAAAAATCCTATTTTCATCTTGTTCTACTTCTATTCCTAAGAATTATTTCAACAAACCCATGTCAGTCATTTCAAATTCTTCTTTCATGACTGTTTTAAAATTTTCAATAAGGTAATCATCATTACCTGTGAAAATAACATCATCAACATATAAAACTACAATCAACATTTTTCCATCTTTTTCTTTGATGTAGAGGGTGGGTTCTCCCTCACACTTTTCAAATCCATTTTCTAGTAGATAGGAATCTATCCTACTGTACCATGCTCTTGGTGCTTGCTTCAGCCCATAAAGAGCTTTCTTCAACTTGCACACTTTGTGCTCTTGGCCTTTCTTTTCATAGCCGAGAGGTTGTTCAATGTAAACCTCTTCCATTAACACTCCATTTAGGAATGCCGACTTCACGTCCATTTGGTAAAATTTCCACTTGTTTTGTGCTGCTATGGACAACACTGCTCTCACGGTTTCCATTCTAGCAACCGGTGCGAAAGTTTCCTCATAATCTATCCCATGCTTTTGCTTATACCCTTTGACGACAAGTCTTGCCTTGTGTCTCTCTATTTTGCCTTTAGCATTACTCTTGGTCTTGTAGACCCATTTAACTCCAATGACATCTTTACCTTTTGGGAGTTCAACCAAATCCCAAGTCTTGTTTCTTTCTATGGCGTTAATCTCCTCATCCATAGCTTCTATCCATTTCTTATCCTTAATAGCTTCTTCAAAGTGGATAGGGTCTTCAATATGACAATATAAAGCAAACAAAGAATTGATACCTTCATTTGCTGCCTCTTGTGCATAAATGTCATTCAAATTTCTGAACTTCTTACCTCTTTCACTAGGTGTACAAATGCTTGAAGAAGCACTTGAATTTCCTCCTTGTGGTGTGCTTGGAGAAGAACTCTCATTTCTCCTCAAGGGTGTCTCTTGCTGCTCTTGTGTTAGCGCTGCTATTTGGGGATGTATTTCAGCCAATTCATCATCATCTTCATCATGAGATAAACAGTGTTTAACATTCATTGTTTTCTCTATGCTTCCATCCCAAGCTTCCTCTTCAATAAACTGAACATCTCTGCTCACAATAAACTTTTTGGTGGATGGGTTATATAACCTAAAGGCCTTGGATTCCTCACTGTATCCAATGAAAATACATTTCTCCCCCTTGCTGTCCAACTTCTTCCTTAGCTGATCCGGAATGTGTGCATAAGCCACACATCCAAAAACCTTCATGTGTGTAACACTTTGCTTTGTGCCACTCCATGCCTCTTCCGGCACTTTGTTCATCACTACTTTTGTAGGGCACCTATTCAAAATGTATGCTGCACAATGTACAGCTTCAGCCCAATAATCATTAGGAAAATGCTTTGCCTTTAACATACTCCTCACCATGTCCATTATGGTTCTATTCTTCCTTTCGGCTACTCCATTTTGTTGCGGAGTATATCTAGTTGTAAACTGCTTTTGAATACCATTTTCTCTACAAAAGCGTATAAAATATTTAGAGATATACTCACCTCCTCTATCGGTCCTTAGGACTTTGATGTGCAGCCCACTTTGGTTTTCCACAAGTGCTTTGAAATTGTAGAATTTTTCAAACACTTCACTTTTATTTTTCAAAAATTAAATCCAAGTTTTTCTTGTAAAATCATCTATGAATGTTAACATGTAGTGGCTGCTAGCAAGCGATGGAGTTTGCATCGGTCCACACAAATTTGATTGGACAATCTCTAAGGGTGCCTTTGCCCTTATGCTTTTCCCGGAAGGAAAACTTTCTCTGTGTTGTTTCCCCAAGATACAACCTTCACAAAGGCTGTCTGGCTTCTCTATCAATGGTAAACCTCTTACCATTCCTTTTTTGTTCAACAAATTAAGACCTCCAAAGTTGAGATGTCCAAATCTCAAGTGCCACAACCAATTTTCATCTTTTGGTTCGCTTTGGATAGCCTCTTGTGTCACTGCTGCTATCTTTTCTTCATTCTTCAAATCTGCTCTCATTCTAAGAGGGAACATCCTGTTCCTTGTCATTTTTACTTCAGCAATACATTGTTTGCTGGGTGGTTTGTCCATGATGGTACAAACATCATCCTCAAAAAATACATTGTACCCCTTTTGAATAAGTTTTCCAATACTTAAGAGGTTACACTTCATTCCTGGAACATAATAAACATCTGCTATGTATTTATTTGCACCTTTTCTTGTTAAAACATTTACATTTCCTTTTCCCATAACAGAAACTTTGCTATCAGTTCCTAGTGTGACTTGTGACTTCACACTCTCATCTAGCATAGAAAACATTGCTAAGTTTCCTGTCATATGGTTACTACAACCGGAGTCTAGAAACCATAAATCCTCATTCTTTTCTTCAGCCATATTACAAGCTAAAAACAAATTATCTTGGCTGAGATTTTCTCTAGTGAAATTTGCACTAGTTCTATTTCCCATATCATGCTGCTTCTTTCTACATTCATTAGCATAATGACCATATTTTTTACAATAGTGATATTGGACATTGGACTTATCATACCTCTGTCCTTGTGCATTCTGCTGACCACTTTTCTGGCTGCTGCCTTGGCCTTGATGCTGATTTGGATTGCTGCCCCTTCCTTGAGCATTTGCTGGACTGTTCCTTCCACCTCTGTTTTGGCTTCTGCCTCTTCCTCTTTTGTTTCCTCTGCCTTGCTCTCTTCCTCTTCCGAAAGACATCTGGGTCTTAAAGGCATGTTCCAGAGATGAGTTTTCACTCCTACCCAATCTCTGCTCATGAGTCATCAGTGATGCATGTAGCTCATCCACTATGAACTTTGTGAGATCCTTAGTCTCCTCTATGGTGGTGACAATCACATCGAATCTTGAGGGTAGACTACTCAAGAGTTTTTCCACAATCCTCTTATCTTCAAGAGTCTCTCCATGAGATCTTATTTGTGTGACCATTCCAATCACATGAGTGAAGAATGAGTCAATAGTATCTAACTCTTTCATACAGAGAGTCTCAAAGTCTCTCCTTAGCAACTGAAGTTTTGCTGTCTTCACTTTTTCCATGCCTTGATAGGATGTCTTGAGAGTTTCCCATGCTTCTGGATTTCTTGGCTGTTGCTATCCTTGGAAACACACTCTCATGCACTGCTTGATACAATAAGAAGAGAGCCTTGGAGTCTTTCTTCTTATTGCTCTTCAGCAACTCTCTTTCTGCCTGAGTTAAATCTTCAAACTCTTCTTCATTTGCTGGCTCTTCAAATCCATCCTCAACAAATTCCCATAAGTATTGGGAGACAAATAAATATCTCATAGTTATTGACCAGTAGTCATAATTTTTCCCATTAAACATTGAGAGATGGATATTTCCCATACCTATACTGGTTGGTTCCGCCCATTTCGCACTTTTAACTATGCAACAGTACACTCGATCGTGTATTCAATCGACGGTTTCGTAACAGACACAAATGCAGATAGAGAAATACCTTGATCTTTTCGACCGAGTCTTCACATCAGCTGAGAAGCTGAAGGTAGCAAAGAACTCCTTTCTTCAAATTTTCTTGATCTTCAAAGAGCCTAGGCTAGCTCGATACCATGTTGAATATTTAAAAATCTTAACAAAATGGAGAATAAAATTTCTCAACAATGCAGAAAATATAAAAAAAATTCTTCACTGGAGACAGAGTTTTCACTGTAAAAAATATTTCATTAAACTTCAAAAAAAACTTGGTTACAAAATCTCCTCTGCCTGAGGGAATACACAGAAACTTTGACTGCTTCAAAACACAGTTCAACACAAAACTCACACTCTCTAAAATTTCACTCTATATGTGCATTTACAACTCACTGTTGTGTGTTTTAAAAATACTCTGTCTCTCAAAAAAAATGAATGCACTGCTATGCCATTCAAATTCTGTTCTTACACTTCTGCTGTATGTAAAATTAAAACTTACAATACATAAGTGCACACAGGCCTTTTCATTTTTTTATATGCCACAGCACTTTTACAATATTAAAAAAAACTATTTTAAAATAAAACTTATAATGCCATAGCACACGGGCCTTTTGTTTTAACTTCCTTTTTTTTATATGCCACACCATATAAAAATAAAACAACTTTAAAAAAAAAAAATTTAAAACTAAAACAAAAAAAATGTTTGACTATGGCCCACGGCCTCCTTTTTGAAAACGCTCATATGATATATGTGTAACACATATATATATGTTGACTGTACGCACCATTTTTAAAACCAAACATTAAAACATTAAAACCAGAACTGTAATGCAAATAATTTTGATCGCCCATTGAACCGAACGTCAAACCAAAATTGAACCAATCTGCATAAAAATTTTGGGTGACAAAAATTCCTGCTGACGTCACCAAAATTGTGACGCGAAATAACTATTCAATCTGCTTTATGAATTTTCCACGTCCGATTTTGGGCAGCCATACGGACGGCTGAGTGTGACCCGAAATCCCTTCCAATCTGCCTTAGTGAAATTTCAGGTCCGGATTGCTGTTAAATTTCTCCGTATCCAAAAATGTTGCGCTGAAGTTTACTGAACAATCAAAATGGAAAGCGGCTCACGTACAATGTTCTGCAGATAAAAATGGAAGGTGGTTGCATGTACATGGAGCGGCGGAAAGTAATTTTCAACACGGTATCCTACTGCATTTTGTGTGAAATGAGAAATAAATATAAACTGCAAAGATCTGGTGAGAATACGAGCCATGCAACCTATTCTCTCACCAAATATCACAATTGAAAACGGCAGTCTTGTTTTCTCGTAAAACGGTTACATTTTCCAAGGTTGTTTTCTCGCAAAAGTATCCCAAGTGTTACATTATCAGTGAGGTTAATTTGTTTTCCTAACACAAAAATTCATCGAACTTACATAACCTAACTAATTTTAATGGAAGACAGGTGTCAAGTGCCCGAAAAAAGGGTCGACTAAAATGTAAGTGACTTGATTCAAAGAGAAGGCCTATCGGCCTAAAAATAATATGGTGGATGGTGGATGATTTTACAGGTTTTACATACAGGGAATAAAATATAATATAACACTAAGGGAATAAAATATAATATAACATTAAGTTTGCAAATGTTAAATATCAGTACAAACATAGTCTATTGTAAATTGATGACATTTCCATTTTTAACAAAACACGTTAATGGAGAAAATTTATGTCCGGAAGCAAGTACAAAAACTGCAGTCGACTAGAATTTTTTTTAGAGAAAAAAAAACGCTTCATCTTTTCATTAATGAAAAGAGAAAGTACATATTTTGTATTTTCATTCTGGACAGATATGTTCATTACTTTCTATGATCAACCAAAATTTATCTTATTTATGTTACATTTTTTTACATTTATTTAAAGATTGTTCCATATTACAACTTAGCAAAAAATGTCCCACGTAATTTTATTTCATCAAAAAACATTACCCCCTTACTTATAATTCTATTATACATAATTCTTGATATTGATCTTCACAGCCACAAGTAATTGATGCTACCAATATTTATCAGCTTTCCTTGATCAAATTCGTTGAAAAGGAACTTACCTAAATCCTTTATTATCCCTCTCTTGGATAATTGATCTGCCATCCAGTTTTGTTCTCGACAGATATGTTGGAATTGAATGCTCTGAAAATTGCTTCAGAGTGTTCTGATTCTCTTCATCTAGTTGTTTAATATCAATGGGAAAAATTCTGTGTAGTATTTCACCTAATCGATAATGGCTTTCGCATCTCCAATTACCTTAATTCTTTCAATACCTTAATCTTTTCAAGTCTGAGTCACTTTGTCACAATTAATAATCCCCGTAATGCTACTATCTCTTTCTTATTGTTCAATCCCTGTCCTCCCTCCCACCAAAAGTGGTAGTATGTGCCAGGATCCATGACGATTACTGCCCCACAACCACATAGTTTCATTTTACTCGCTCCATCAAAAAACCGACAGGAGATGATTTCCACATACTCTTATATTTGGAAAACCTTAATAGTTGATCCCATTTCATTATAGAGAATAATGGCCTTGTTGATATCTTCTTGCACCTTCACTGGTTTCTTTTCAAAGATAAGAGAATTTCTACTTCTACAGATGATCCATATTATGTAATATGGGAGATATCTTAATCTTTTTTTTTGTACCATGCCTATATACAAGAAATAAGAGAGATGTAATTCCCCATCAAATTTCGCTTCAAAATTCCCCTGCAACCTTCCCAAAATGCCCTCGCATGAAAACATGTTAGTATTAAATGTATAGGACACTCCGGACCCCTCATACAAATCGGATAAATTTCCAGACCATTGAATCCTTGTTTTTGTAAATCATTCCATGGTAAGAATCTATCATTTATACCTAGACAACAGAAGCTTCTAACTTTATAAGGAATATTGGTTTTCCATATATTCTGAGACCATTCAAGGCATTTAAATTTCTTCTAGACTCTAGGCAAATTTTGATAAATTTCTTTGACCCTCAGTAGACCCTTCTTAAGGTCGTCTCCCCATACCATTATATTATGTTCCCCATAGTCCTCTAGCTTGATGCCCACATTTCTTAGTTGTGAAGTATACCTCTCCCATTCTTCTGTATAATTTTTTGTAAGGCTGAGGTTTGTGACCCCGATTCATTTTTGATGATCAATACTCTGCCCACCTGACTAATAATTTTTTTGCAACAAGAAAAGCCCTTTCTTGTGTAATAGGTTGAGCAATTGTTCCGACAGGGAATGGTTTCTTATCATTCCCAATAATAGCATCTAAACCAATGTTGATCCTTAACCCATCTCGTGCTTCCCATCGAGTGAAGCCCAACATCCAATGTAGATTATGCAATATACTCCTCCAAATAAATGATATGCTATATTTCTTCCTCGCCCCTCTACCTATCCATATGGAAAAATATTGTCCATACATATATTTTTCTTTGATGATAAGCACCCACAAAAAAGTGCCTGAAATGACTCTCCACATGATTTTAATGATCAATGCCTTATTAAAAGATGAAGTGTCTATAATTCCCCACCCGCCTTCTTCGATTGGTCGTAGCACATCTGTCCAACTGAGAAAATGAAATTTCCTATTTTTTTGAGACCCTACCCACAAGAAATTCCCTATGATAGCATCAATCTTAAGAATGATCTCTGTCGACAGAAGGAAAAAATCCATCCAATAGATAAAGAGATTTTGAAGTATAGATTTCAACATAACGATTCTACCTCCCATCGTTAGCCATCTATGTTTCTAACACGGAATTTTCTTCTAGAATCTTCTAGTCAACCATTCCCAATTCATATTGCAATATCCTATAGGTTTCAGGAAGAAACCCAGATATGTAAATCCCTCATCTATGTTCTCGTATTTTACACCAAATAGCGTTGAAATCACCTTATTCATGTTTTCCTCTCCTTTCATTCCGACCAACAATGATTTCCCATCGTTCATACAAAGACCAAATGCATGTCCAAATGAAATAATAATACTTTGTAAATTTTCCCACTCCCTAATGGTGGATTGGCCACCAAATAGAACGTCATCAACAAACATTAGGTATGTTACAACAATCATTTTGGAGATCCTAACGCCAATAAATTATCCATTTTCCTGGGAACCTCTCAATTTTCTACTCAGACAATCTATAACAAGCATAAAGAGAAGCGAGGAAAGGGCACATTACTGCAAGCCTCTAAATTCCTGAAAGAACTGAGTCAGAAAACCATTAATAATTACCGCAAAATTGGTTGATTTCAAACCCCCCATAATCCAATTAATATTCTAAATGGACATACCTATTTTGACCAATACCAACTTGAGAAAATCCCATTCAACCTTGAGGATGCAGGGTTCATGTTTTCTTATTTTAATGGAATGCATCATTACTTGAGAAATCCCAATAACATCTTGGATCTTCCCTCCTTCTAAAAACCCAAATTGTTCCTCTGTGATGTATTTATACAATGTCGGTTTGATACTGCAGGCAATCAACTTCGATATCACCTTATAGACTGAGTTTCGAAGGGAAATCGGCCTATAATTTTCAAACGGTTCATATCTCTCCTTCTTGGGTATCAACGCGATGAAAGTAGCATTAATTTCTCCCAAAAATACCCTTGAGTCCTTCATTCTTCGCAACCCCTAATAAGTCTGGAATTATCAATTCTTTGAAATGAAGAAATAGCTCCACCCCCAAATTGTCTGGCCTCAAACTCTTTTCTTTGGCACATCCCTTCAAAACCTCAATAAACTTTGTTCTTGTGATCGGGCTCCCCAATAATTCATTGTCCTCCATAATAAACATTTTGGGCAGCAAAGAGATGTAATCCATTTGAGACATATTCAGATGTGATTATTCAGAAAATTTTCCTTTGAAATGTAGTGACTGCCACATGCTCAATATACTCTTGTGCTCTTTAAATTTTTCTGGTTCCATCTTTGATAGTCTGAATATAATTATACATTTTTCTACTGTTAAAATGAGCATCGAAGGATCTTCTATTTTTTTCCCCAACTTTAATGATCAAGAATCAATATTTTAGCTAAAAAATCAAAGTGCTAAAAAATGATTTATACTAGGACGGCAACATAGAGCTCGTCTCTAGAATTTCAACACAACTTGTTTCATCAAATTATGAGTTCGTATGAGTAAGTTATGGCTTGTTGTTCGCTTTCTAAAACAGGAAAAAAATGGGCACAATAGGTACATGGATGATGTGGCAGCCCAGTGAGTAAAAAATAATATTCAGGAATATTCTTCAGATTTCAGCCAATGAAGTTGTGACAAGTGGCATTTTCAGATTCACCAATTTAATTTATGTGGGGGTAAATTTCCTAATATTACTAAGGTGGAATTGTATTTTTTATATATTTTATTTAATTATGATTTATATATATATATATATATATATATATATATATATATATATATATATATATAATATGCCATATGTTTTAACATATTAGATATATATTATATTAATTATCAATTAAATATTATATGAAATCAAATATTAAACTAAAACAACATATCCAAAGGTTCGTATGAAATGAATGTTGCAATCCACGTATTTAATGGGGTTTCGTTGGTTAATACATAAAGCCAAAGGTTCAATGGTAAATACCATAAGGTATGTTATTAATTATTTTGTATTTCAAATTTGTGTACAAGCCACACACTTGGAGGCAAGGGGAAAATAAAACATAGAGGAGAAAGAGGAAAGTGAGGATAAGGGAAAAGAGAAGGGAGGACAATGGAAGGGAAAGAAGAATGCAAGTATCAAGAAAAACAAGGAAAAACACGCATGCAAAAACTCTTCAAATATTGGCCATGATGAAGACCATTGTTGGCAACTTCATTCAGAATTTAAACTAGATAGATTGAAAGCCAAAGAGAAAGGCAAAATTGTTGCTATAGCTGAAAAAGACTTAGGGTAAGATTCAGGAGATGCGACAAAAATTATTGCTTTGGGTTTGAAAGGGAAACATTTTGAATGTACTAGTTCCTCAAATAGTCACATCAACGCTCCAAATGAAGGCATAAGAGAAGAATTGTTCCATATTCGATTGATTTCTAATCATACAAAGATTGATGCATTATTTGATATGGGATCACAAGCAAAATTGATTTCAGAAGATTTAGTCAAAAATATTAACCTTGAAACCGTGGCACATCATAAACCATACCCTTTGGGATGGATAGTTAAGAATGCTAATTTACAGGTTACAAGGAAATGCATTTTTAGATTTGCTATTATTGTAAACTTTGTTGATGAAGTCGAGTTAGATGTAATTCCACTTGACATTTCCGAGATTATCTTGGGAATTCCATATTTGTATGATAGGAAATCGGTGTTTTATCGCCATGAGAACAAATTTCGTTTGCTTAAATATGGAGTGGAGTATATTGTGAGAGCTCATCGCAAGAAACTGAATACTTCTTTAGTTAATGCAGGGCAAATGAAGAGGCTAGTCAATGCAAGCCAAAACTTGACATTGATGATGATAAAACAAAGAGATGTTTTGCATCATACTTTTCAAAAAAATGCTGATATATGTAATGAGTTGTTTCAGATTGATAACAGGTTGTCTTTGAAAGACGGTGAAAAACATTTGCAGCAGTCAACAGTAGTGTTGAGCGGTTTTGAAAACAAGGTGTCGGTGCAAGAGGTTGCAAAGGTAAAAGAGAGGAAAAATCAGTGTGGAAAAGAAGGCATAGGTTTCACAAATGTTCATTTTTGGTTTCCAAAAGGCACATTACAATGGCGAAGATACTTGGTCAAGAGTCAACACAAGTTCAAGGCAAAAGCGGCTAAAAATCGCCATAGTGACAGAGTGGAAGGTGAGAAAGATTCCAAGTTTTCTTTGATTGTTGAACAAAGTAGGAACAAGATGTTTTCTGCAAAATTAGATTTTTGTTCTGCAAATTCATAAATATTGCAGTATGACGGTGTCAAAGATAACAATAGATAGCCGTCAAAATCAAAGAAATATTTGTCTTTGTTTGAAAAGCTCCAAATGATGAAATTAGGAAAATTTCAATGGATAAAGATTGGAAGAGTGAGGGAACAATCCCCTCACCTTCATAATCAGTAATCAAGAGAGCTTTTGGGGTCCAAAAGGCTTCTAGTGGGAAGGAATGATCAAGGATTAGTATTTTAGCTAAAAATTCAAACTGCTCAGAAATGCTTCGGACCTGGACGAAAGCATAGAGCTCGTCTCCAGGATTCTAACGCAACTCATTTTATCAAATTCTGAGTTCGTATGAGTAAGTTATGGCATGTTGTTCACTTTCCAAAACAGGTAAAAAAATGGGTAGAACATGTACAGGGATGATGTGGCAGCCCAGTTAGCAAAAAATAATATTCAGGAATATTCTTCATATTTCAGCCAATGAGGTTGTGACAAGTGGAATTTTCAGATTCGCCAATTTGGTCAACGTGGGGAAAATTTACTAATGTTACTAAGGTGGAATTGTTCGTATGAAATGAATGTTGCAATCCATGTATTTAATGAGGTTTCGTTGGTTAATACATAAAGCCAAAGGTTCAATGGTAAATACCATATGGTATGTTATTAATTATTCTTTATTTGAAATTGCACTATGGTTAAAGATTTTATTGGGAGCGGTGTCAAGTTTTGAACCCAGGACCTTTGCCCCATAAAGCTAACTCTTTTTCCAATAGACCATATGAATGAAACTTTAAAACTATGCTGATTAAATTGCATTTAAACCGATACAGGTGGGACTGGCGAAACTTAACTACTAAGTGCGGTTAGCGCGGGTTTAAGTTAATCAACTGCAGATTATTATTAATTAATCCTCAACTAACTACAGATTAATTCAGTGGCAAAGATAGCGGAGGCGCCGAATTAGATGGAATTCCAAAAATAGAATTTTAACTGGCAGTTAGCCAGATTTGGAGGCAGTTTCCTAGGGAAAAACTTGAATGAGGCATAACTTTTGCCCAAAAACTCCAAATTCGACTTAGTCATAACCAAAATAGGGGTATTGGGGGTATTTTGGAGCCATTGAAGTAGGTTTTAGAGGAAGAAAAGGTCATCTAACGGTTTTTTTGTGAATTTGAATATTTTTGAGGGCTAGGGCCACTAGGTGTTGGAGGCATTGCCAGAGCATCCAGAATCAAATTGAGCAAACAAACAAGAATTTCTGGTATATTTTGATGTTTTAACCTCACTGGAATAGGTTCCAATAGTATTTGAACCTTGTAACAACATTTTAAGCACACTTGAAGCTAATACAAATGCCCATGCTATGATGCTGGACCAAGGAGATGTAGCCCAGGAGGGGTGAACTCCTTCAACAAAATTCTATGTACTGAGCTTTGTTATGTGTGTTTGTTGTGTTTATAATTGATGCTTTTCAATCATTTAAAAATTATTCTTTTAAGTTTATGACAAACACTAAATTTCATCGAGTGGATTGAATTAACAATCACATGCTCATGAACAAACTCTTGATTAATAAGCAAATCAAAGCAAAGAGAATTTTATATCTAGAAATGATAATAGCACAACAATAACTAGCAATCATTTCAGATCATTTAATTCATGTAGCCCTACTTTTCATCCTTATTTCTTATTCCTATGGTTTTAGGATATCAATTCTCCTGCCTTCCAAAGAAATTACCTGAGTTCTGTATGCATTTGAAAAGAAAAGGGGATCCAAGGGATCATTGTAGTATTGAAGGGTGACCTCAATCTCTTTTATATATTTTTTATCGGCCTCCTTCTTCTCCTTTATCCATTGTCTCGTTTCCATTTTCAAATATTTAAGTTTATCGAAAAATGATGTCATCTGATTTATGTGTGAAGAAATAACCTTCCAGTTCCACACTTCATTTACCAAAGTCCCAAATTCCTCTAACTTTAACCATTTCGGATTGAACATAAATGGATAAGTTATCCTCCTTATCTCCCCTTCCCATGTGATATTGATAGGAAAATTATTTGAGATAAATACTGGAATAATGCAGGATCTCATACCTAAATAAATATTATACAAAGACATACTAACAAGAAACCTATCAAGTCTCTTTGATATCCCCTCGGTATGAATGTGGCGATTCCGCCATGTTGGACCGATGGGTATCAACATTATATCTACCAATTCATGTTCATCCAACAATTCCTTAAAGTATGTTGATAAATAATACGTATTAGCTTTATAACCCCATAGTTCTTGCATACCCATTGAGAAATTAAGATCACCTGCAACTATAAATGAAATCAACCTTAATATTCAAGACTCTGCCACTTTGTCCCAGAATTGTATGTGTTCAATGTATGGAGCATATGAATTAATTGTATGAATCATTTTTCCAACACCCACCAAATGCCCCGTAATGATAATTCATGCACAAGAAATGAAGTTCTGCATCTCAAAAACTCATGGGTTCCAAATAATCCCAACCCACCAGAAAGTACATTCGCACTAGTAGCACAAAGATGCCATTATGGAAAAATAGACACCATAATATCCCAAGTTTTCTCTCTAGAAAACACAGTTTCTTGGATTAAATTCATATTCGGATTGTGAACCTTAAATATACCTCGAAGAGAGTGAATTTTGTTGGTCGCTACCAAAACCCGGACATTCATAGAGATAATATTCATGGGGGAACCTCTGAGACAAGTGAATCCTCTCTAAGGGCCTAAGTTCCATAGAAGTCTAAAATTGAAACTTGACCAGAAATATAGGCACGGTGTATGTCAAAGTGGGAATCTCCAACCCTTCACCCACCCCAAATGTGAGGTCCTAAGAATGGCATGCCGACACCTTCTATAATTTAGGAGGTATTTTCTTCCGATGAGCGAAATTTTTGTAGGAATTTGGTGGCTCCCTAGAGTGCCAAAAAAAATATCTTTTAACAGTAATTGAATGCATGGATTGTGACGAGTAAATTAATACCTCCAACTCCTTATCGAGAGACATAGCAGAAGGTTGAAAAATATCTTCTGATAGAACATGATTTATGGACATATCAGGTGGTATAAACAGGGTATTAATAGAAGGATTGAATGGAGTCTCCAGTTCGATCCCATTATCCCTCCAATTCCCATGTGAAATGTGGATGGAAGGGGACTTGAAAAAACCCTCAGCATTATCCCTATCATTCTGATAGAAATCATTTTATCCCGTGTATTCCCCCCCCCCCCCCTCACCATAGCGAATCGGCCTTCATGTGTCACAAACAGAGAATTATGAGGGGAAGCAGTGTGTGCTTGAAGACACATATTTGACTGTAACCCTACTAAAGGCCCAACAATATCCTTGGGGGAGAACATATCAGAAATGATATGAGGGGGTACATTTATATCAAATAAATTTATAATTTTAAAATTAAATAAGCAGGGTGACGAATTACCTCCAATTCGTTTGCAAACAGAATGTGATTCATGTGTAGGAACCTCATGAAGGACAACATTATAAGTCTCTATTGCCTCTTAACTTAGAAAATCCTTTCTCAGCTTGAATTTTTGCGAGCATGTCAACAATAGGTGACCCGTATCATGGCAGTTCAGACATCTATATGGAACATTCCAGTAATCTATAGACAACATGAATATCAAACTACTCCATCACAATTCCAATTCAACTATCAACCTTATTCCCATATCCACCTCAATTATCACCCAAGCCATTCTCTTTTCCATTTTCCCAACTCTCCCTTCATTCCCGTAATAGAATTTCCCAATTATGTCCATTATCTTTTATACAGATGATTTTTTCCAAAGTTCCAAAGGAAAACCCAGAAATTTGTCCCATACCAGATTTCGACAAGGTGTCTCTGTGAAGGGGTCGAAGCGCACCCTCCATCTATACAAGATAAGGAATCATCTTCCCTTGAACCAAGGAACCTTCAAAATACTATCTACATCCTCCGAATTTAGGAAATGGAACCATATCCATATGTTGAATAGAATGCTCACTTTAGGTCTATATTTCAAATGATTTGAAGCCACCTTTATTCAACCCATTTTTTCACATGTTCCCATGTCATCTGTGAATGGTACTACCTCCCAACCAATTATTTGTGTCTCAACCTTTATATACTTTCCCAGAAAGATCTGACCCCCAAAACCAAAGGTGGCTCCCCTCTGATAACATTGACAGACACTTTCATTGGTTTGTTCCTGCACCCTTTTGTGTCATGATCCTGTAAAATTATGTCCCAGGATGCATCCTTCCCAATTGTCTTCGCTTCACCGTGTTCAAAGCCCAAATGCACTGGAGCTTGTGAAAATTTTAAAAATTCATCCCTTTTCGCCTTAATAGTAGCTTTGATCAGCTATGACTGGTTCACTAAGAGGCTTCAATCGCATAATCCATGTGGTAAATATTTATGTGCCATACCAAGACAGAGTTATATTTTGGAGGTAGATGAAGGCTTGTGGGATTTTAATTTTGGATTTCTCCATTATTTTTGGAGATTTCAATCGTACACTGGATTAGGGAGAGATATTTGGATCTTGGGGAAGAAGTGACCCTATGTCCAAATACATAGGGGACCTAGCGCAAGCTTACAATCTTGTGGATATCAAGATGGAGAAAAACTGCCCAACCTGGTATAATGGGTGAAAAGGGACATAATTCATAGGGAAGCGTATTGATAGATTCATGGTGCAAGCAGACCTCTTATCATAGATGGGGGTGGTGTCATCTTGGGTCGAGGGCCTAATAATATCTGATCATTGTCTGACAGTTATGGAGTGGAAATTTGAAAGGATCATTTATGGTTATCCCTTCAAATGTAATACGGCGTGGCTTGCGGAAAAGGATTTTGATGCACTATTCAGAGGGAATATGAGCCACAACAGGAAAGAAGTTGGGATAACAGCCATGGAAAACTTATTTCACACCCTCTGAGGGTTGAAGGGGAAGGTTCGGGAGTGGGAGAAGAAGAAGATGCGACATTTGATTATGGAATTAAAATATATTACTGCTGAAATGGCACAGATCCTACAAGTTATGGACGCTGGAGATCAGATTTCAGAAAACTAGGTTAGACTCAAACACCTGGAAGTTGAGAAAAGGAGGATCCTATTAATTCAGGAACAATATTGGAGATTAAAATTCCATGCTACATGCTAAAATAAGGCGAAAAAAACACGAATTTTTTTCATTCATTCGCCACAAGGAGGAAGAATACTAATACAATGTCCCAGGTGAATGTAGAGGTGAAGTCTTTCCACCCCACGGAATAGATACAAAATGAAGCGGTAAAGTATTTTGAAGGATTATACTCAGAAAGAGAGGCCCTGGGGGTCGAGGATATTTTTTGGGCTTCGGAAGAATACCCAAAGATGTTCGCGAAGGATGATATCATCTATCTGAATAGGACTTTAAGTAGCACAGAGGTGGAGAGAGTGATAAAGTCTTTTCCCTCGAACAAGAGCCCTGGGTCGGATGGATGGACCCTTGATTTTTATTTGCATTATTCTGAGCTGTTCCTTCAGGATATTACGAATATGGTGGAAGAAGCCCATCTTTAGGGAAAGTTCCATGGAGTTGTAAACTCTGAATTCTTAGCACTAATCCCCAAGAAGAAAAGATCAATTTCTTTCTAGGATTACATGCCAATATCACTGTGTAACACTTTATACAAGATTATTTCAAAGACCATCACCGAAAGTGTTAGCCACCTATAAAATTCTATCATAGGAAGTGGTGGCTAAATAATTTTTGGATAGCCTTCAAGAAACAATTTTATTGCCAAAAGTGTTGGTGCTTGAAGTCATCTGAAGATATTCTATCCTTTGGTTAATCGTCACTGCTGTTTCCCTTTTTAATTCTGAAAATCTGCCATTTTCATAAGAAAGGATTGCTGCAAAAAATCCCATTTTCCCCCTCTTCCACTCAAGAAAATAACCTTCATTTTTACCCCTTTATTTCCCATAGGATTCCTCTATTTCTCATTTATTCGCCTTTCCTCTTCATAAGATCCTCTTTACAGGGTTTAAAACTCACTTTTTAACTCTGCCGAAACCCCCAAATCCATCAGAAAATCCTCAAAAACTCATAAAAATACACTTTTTTGTATTATAGGCTTAAGCCCCTTTGGGCTAAGTCCTAACCACTTCCCCACATATGCCCTAGCGCTAGAACCAAGTGCTAAGCCCTTTCGGTGCTTATCACATTGGAGTAATTGGAACGCGCAAGTTTATTTCTCATGGCAAGACCTCTGATTGCGATTAGCCCTTTGATTATAAGCCCCAAGTATTTCACCACTTCATATAACCCTTAGCCCCGCATCTAGCACTTAAAAATTGTGAATAAACCATTCCCGATGCTCAATTTCCTTTGTAAATCAAAAAACCCACTTTTTCCTAAGTTTGGTCTAAATCCGCCAAGAAAACGTTTTGTAAATCAAAATGGTTAGATTGAAAAGCCCGACCTTCCGATGCGATTGGCCCTTATATACATAAGCCCTGGGCCTATCGCACTCCATATAAACCAAAGGCCCCGTAGACGGGCGCCAAGCCATATCATATATATATCCTGCCCCAACCATAAAACCTTTGTATTTTATAAAACTTTGGGTTTTCGAAAGTTTTAAAGGGTTTCCGCTGTTCAATATTTCAGAAAATCCTCACCATTGATCTAAAGCCGATCAACGGCCCGCGCAAAATCACATCGCAAATTTTCTTCGGGCGCGTTAAATATTTTCCCACCTCCAATTGACATCCCCCGATCCATTCCCCAATCGCATCGACTACATTCAAGTTTTTTGCCCCACCTATCACCGAGCCCCGATTGCATACTAGATCGGACGGTCTAGATCGCATCTCCTGACTTTGGTTAAAAACATACACCCATCTTCATAATGTTGTTTCGGCCAATCGCAGTCGTTGATCTCTGCAGATCGATGGCCCTCAAAAAGCCTTTCTCCGCCTTTGTATTATTTCATTAAACCCCTAGCTTCAATCATGACCGTTGATCTGTTCTATCCAACGGCTCATATTAACCCCGCCGAGCCCGACCCCTATGGGTCCTGCCTCCCTCCATATCTAATCTTATCCATCCAATCTTCGATCAACGGCTCAGAACAAAACCACCCTTCTCGCTTATGATCGCGCATCTGTCCAATATCGTGCTCGCTCCCCCACTGTTGGATCTGAGGCCCCAGATCTAACGGTCGGTATCCCATATCGCGTAACTTTAAGCGCAAATGTTAATTTCCCAAAATCACGCGAAACAGGCGGTATTCTAATGCCACGTGTCACCTCCTGGTGCATATCACGTTCCAAAAGTGAAAACCGCCTATCCGCCTCTTCTCCGCGCGAAACCCATGGTTTTCGCCTCCAAAACCACTTTTCCCATTTCTATTACGTTTTATCGTGCGTACTCCCCACCGTTGATCTTTGCAGATCGACAGCCTAGATTTAATTTGGCCTCATGCTACCGCCCTTTGCCTCTCCAATGGGTTTTCAATGCGTAATCTCCGCCGTTGATCTCGTGGCCTGATCTCATCCGACAACCCACGATCATCCAGAAACCCCAAGTTCAATTCCTTTGCAGTTTTCTCTGCCTAAAGGAAATTTCCTCATTTTTTTTTGTATTCCTTCTGTTTTCACATTAAGCGACCCTTTTCCATTATATTAACCCGGTCGCTCCTGATCGTTGATCTTCGCAAGATCGATGGATCTGACTTAATTCCCACCACCGCTTCTTCCAAATTACCTTCCTTTTACCTCTGCATCAAATCTCCACCATTGGGTGCTGCCATCCAATGGCTATGCTCCAAGCCAAAACCTCCTAAGCAGTTTTTGACCAAATATGCAAGATTTATTAATTGTTTTTGTATTGTGCAGGATTTAAAAGGGTTTTCAAATGTTTTAAAAGAAAATGAAAGCCGAGGATGACGATCCTCCAGACTTTTGTCCATCAAAAAGGAAAGCCATATACAGGGTTCAATTTCATGTTTCATCAATGACTCATGGGCATTGATGCCATATGGACCTTGTACCTACCTGCACATCAACAAGAAATATAGAATTAACTTAAACAAAGAGTATCAGTGTCGAAGACCCAAACACAGCAGAAAAGAAGGATTAAACCTTGATTATACAGTTTAATGGATTATGGCTAAATTTGGTTATCAAAGGCCTAATCCATTGAATTAAACACAGTTAAAGACAAATCAAGGATATTTATCGAACAGAGGATGCCTCCACTACCACATCAGAGAAAAATTGATTCCTCTCAGCTACCAAATTGCCACCTATGACTTCACAACATTCAAACAAAGGCCGAGTAATGACCAAAAAAGAGCATATCTGCCCCTTACAGCTAAATAGTTATTTTGAATCGAAGAAGTTAATATAAACTATTAGCAGAGTTATTGCAAAAGATGACACAGAGCCTTAAAGTCAACATAAGCTTCCAGCAAGCTTAAATTACTTAATGCAAACCAATTAATACAGGAAAATATCTGTAAACTTGTCCCTTGAGCCCCTCAAAGGCTGAGAATCATGAACTGTTTTAATTGAACTCAGAAGATATTTTCTCTCTTTCGACCTCCTCTTCCCTCTATAAAAACTTGTTGAGGAATCCATTGTAAAAGTTGTTGGTTGGTTGGTTGATCACTAGTTGTAATACTGAAACTCTCTGAAATAATACATAGCCTGTTGAAGTTGAAGAAGAAAATGGAGTCTTGGAAGCCCTGATGATGTTGTTGCACGCTTGTTCTTGAGAAGGCTCTATCATTAGATCCATGAGCTTGGCTGTTGGTGAAGTATGCTGAACTGTTTAATTTTTTCTCCTGTTTTCATTTTGTTCCATAATTTCTTACTACAGTAGGATGAAATTTTTAGGCTAAGAAATGACTCCTGGAAGCACCTTAGACCTGTTTATCCTTCACTACTTTTTGATTTCTTCTGATGAGGTATTTTAGAGTCTTTAATCTCTCTCTTTGGTCCTCATGCTCGTTTATTTCTATAATAGTTCGAATATTTGGTTTCAGCATGATTTATGGTTCTCCCTGCTTGTCTGCTGCCACTTAAAGGTTGTTATTGAAGTCTCCCTTTGGAGTATCTTTGTTTATAGTGAGCCAAGGATGTCTATTCTGATCTTGCCCTTTGTCCTTACTTGAACAGTTGTCTTACAGGTCTTTATAGTTGTAATCATAGATGTGTTAGGTGTTCCCTCTTCTATGACTGCAATTATCAGTGAATTTTTTATGTTTTCTAAGTCATTTGAAATAAAATCTTTGAGGAAATAGGGTGTTCCCCGAATCTTAGATTTCATTTTAAAAGTTGTTTTGAAGTCTTTATTTGCTTAAAGTGGGGTTTGTAGAATTCATGGTTAGCCCTGTCTATCAAATAACTCTTTATTGTTCAAGTCATGTTTTCAAAAGTCCCTTTGTTGAGAATTAAAACTTCTTTTTTCTAAAACCATTAATGTCTATCTCATTCAAAACCAAAGGATCATGTGGCCAAGTTAGATTTTCCCTTTGATATCCCATATCCATTGATAAGTTTTTCATAACCTCTTTTTGACTCCATTGCCCAATGAAGCTGATACTTCTTATTTCTACCTACCTTTCCTAGACCTTTCATATTCTGCTGTATCAATTCAACCAACCAAATAAACAAACACCTGCACTTAATAACTAGTCTAAAAATCAATATCCAAAGCACACAAGATAAACCTTTGATAAAACAAATAATTTGAGAGATCCCTCTCTGAGAACAGGAGGACTAGACCCTGGAACTCTAAATATTGGTTATGATGTTGCCTTGTCTTTTGATTTTCCAAACTATCAAAACACAGGACACCAACATAATGGCGATCACGGTGGGACCTACTGAGAATACAGTGGTTTGAAAACGCTTCTTAAAACTCTTTAGGCCCTTAACTTGATAAAGAATACCTTTTGGACTTATCCCATCGCTCACTCCAACATAATGGCAATCACGGTGGGACACTTCTGAGTTAGTGACAATCCAAGTACCCCTTAGGACTCTAGAAATCCCTTATTTTCAAGAATATCCAGTGATTATTAGCCACCTCATCGCCACCAACATAATGGCGATCATGGTGGGACACTGAGTTCATAGTTTCTTGGCAAGCTTTTATAAACTCATTAGTCTTTCAAACAACCATAGAAACTCAGAAAAACCCAAAATATTTAGTTTGGCTTCATAATAAACATGGTGATGGAACCATAAAACATTTTACCTTCACAAAAGCTAAAATTTTCCACCTGGTGACTCCACTGGCCTCCAGTAGGCCTATTACTCCACTAATCCTTGTAGACTACATTTGGGAATGCTTTAAGCAAATCCAATCATGTTGTTGGTGGACAACAAAGTTTAAAATATTCCACCTGATGACTCCACAATCCCAAAATACCTAATAATTCCACTGATAAAGGACCCTGAACTAGTTGAAGAGATACAGTGACCTTTTATTACAAACAAGGATCCAAGTATGGAAATAGAAGCTAAACTAAACACATTATTAAACCTAATTGGGAAAATAGTGTACATACTGGATAAAATATTGGAAAGGCATGAGGATGATATAGATGTTGATTATCTAGAGCAACCTATGCTTTTCCCAGATCAAACACAAACTCAACCATTACAAGACCTAGACAATGAGCAATATATAAATGATGATCAAGACTTTATAGAAGAAGGTGAGCAAGATTATAGAGAAAAAAATAAAGAAAAACTACTGATCATACTGGAAAAGATGGTGTACATGCTTGGGAAAAGAATTGAAAGGAATGAGGCTAATTTAAATATTGATGATCTAGAGTAGCCCATGCTCCTTTCAGATCAAGAACAAACCCAAACTCTACAAGATATGTATGATAAACAAGATTACAAAGAAATCAATGAAGAAGGTTGCCAGGAAATTCCTGATTACCTGACTATATCTTGTACAATGCTATCAAGAGAAATTCATGACCAAATTACAAAAACTAATAGTAAGCAGTGCCTTGAGGAAAACATAAGCCATTTTGAACCCTCAAAATCTGAAATAGGAGAAGAGACAACACAACCAGAGTCTCTGCATTTATGTCATGACTCATTTCAGATGATTAAAGAAGAATGGAATCCTGATAACCTATTCGAAACAACTCGTGAATCCCATATTTTAAACAACTTTCACAAAAATCATGAGGAGTTGTTCAAAACTGAGGTAGACCAGGAAAAACAAGAGAAACCTCAAAGTTCCCCTGCAAACTCAAATGAAGATCCCTTGGAAGAGGCTCAAGAAAACATGAGGCCTCAAAATCAGCCAACACAAGAGAAAGAAGACTGTTGTATATATGTCCTAAGCAAAAAGAAAATTCCTTCTCTCTTAACAGAAGAAGAGATTGATCTAATATTGAACAGACAACCAACCTCCAAACCTTCATTTGAACGAAACAATTCTGCCCATCTACTTACCAAACCTTGTTGTCTTGAATCAAAAAATACAATTATAGAAAAGATCAAAGAGAAACAAATTGATAACCCAATATGTCTGATTGGTGAATTTGTTTATATTAATGATTTTTCAACTTTTGATCAGTTTGATGATGATGATGAGCTCCAAACATAAACTAATCATGCAGGGCAAGCAACAATTAATTGGTGTCATGAATTTCATTATCATCGGCTTGAAAGCAACAATCAGCCAATCCAATCCATCAGAAATAGCTTTCACATTATTGGGAATCAGCAACCTATTAGGTGTAATGTTGAGATTGAGAAGAAAGAGGAATTTCTTGAGCGGGATGAAGATAAGGAGCCTTCTCCTGAAAGAGTTGAGGTAATAACAGATACCCTTGCTCAAGAATATAATGATCTTTTCACAGAGTACAGTACACTGAATCAGAGCATACCAGGACTACAAGAGGACAACACTACAATATATGATGAGTCCTCTAGTTCAGATAATAACGAAGATGAAGAAGAGTTTCTTTCTCAAGAGAATCTTTGCCTTGACCCAATGGAGAAAAAAGAGATAATCCTGGTTGAAACACATCTTGCAAATACTCTTAACTAGGCACTATTTCAATATCCCTATGCTCACTTCTTGAATACATTTGAAGAAGGGATAAAGGTTATTAGGAATATTGGATTACCAAAAGCAAGAAGATTTTTTAGCACTATTGCTAGAAAACAAAAGGAATGGAATTGGCCCTGTTTGTCTAGCCTGCCCAAGGAGATGAAGAAGGTCCAATCGTGGAATCATTTACTGGATTGGTTGTACTAGAAAAGAGAGTTCATTAGCTAAACATGTAAATACTCCAAATTATATTAGGTTAGATAGGAATGTCAATAAAGCTCAACTTTGAGCATCTAGTTAGTTGTTGATTTTTGTCTTGAAAGAAAAAAGTAAAATACAAAAACAGTAAAAAAGAGAAAGGAGGGAAGATTGTAAAAACAATAAAGGTACAGCCCCATACCAAAAAAATAGAAACAAAGTCTAAAAGTGTGTAAGCTCAAATGCCACTACTAAAAACACACTCCTAGTTAGCCATACAGCCTAATCATGGCTAATTAGTTTTAAATTGACTGCTGATAGGTTAGTGAATTCGATTTTCCAAACAGATTAATCTTGGCTTATCAATAGGTAGATTAGGTTAGAAATTAAAGGTTCAAACATGCTCAAAATCTAAATCTAAGTTTCCAAACAAGAATCACTCCAACCTGTTTTAATTCGTGAGTCAAAACAGAGGTAAAACTAGTTCTAATCAGCCCAAAATCTGAACCAGAGAACAAGGAAAGAACAAATCAAACAGAAATAAAAACAGAGCTGAAAAAAGATGAAGGAAGTGCTTGAACTTTCAGACCTTAAGCCTTCCATTTTGATTTAATTTTCTGAAAAATAATATCTATGTGTAGCTTGTTGTTTTATGCCATAGATCAGCAACAAGTTAGACTTTCCAATCCTGACTTGTATGCTTTTAAATTTCGGTTTTAGAAGATTAGTGAATAAAAATATGTTAGACTGTTTAATCCTAACATATTAGTAGATTAGGTAGAGAAACATATGAACTCAACTGTTTAATCTGAGTTCATGGAGAAATAAGAGGTATAAATAGATTAGATTTTATGCTTTCAAAATAATAAATTGTTGTAAGAGAGTTTTCCAATTCAAGTGCACTCTAAAAGAAGGAAAAAAATGTTAGATCAGTAGGATTGGGTAGGTAGAAAGCTTGTGTTGATGAAAAACCATTATTTTTCATGGCTGCTAAATATTCTTTCAGAGAAAAAGAAGACCATCCAAATGAAGAAAGGGCAGCCCAATTGATTAGGCATTGATCAGCCTCAAGAGAATGCAAGTCTGAACTTCTTGATGCCTTCAAGAAGGCATCATCCCCAAGTGGAGCCACTGTTAGCCACCTATAAAATTCTGTCATAGCAAGTGGTGGCTAAATCATTTTTGGACAGCCTTCGAGAAACAATTTTATTGCCAAAAGTGTTGGTGCTTGAAGTCTTCTGAAGATATTCTATCCTTTGGTTAATCGTCACCGCTGTTTCCCTTTTTAATTCTAAAAATCTGCATTTTCATAAGAAAGGACTGCTGCAAAAAATCCCATTTCCCCCCCTCCTCCACTCAAGAAACTAACCTTCATTTTTACCCCTTTATTTCCCATAGGATTCCTCTATTTCTCGTTTATTCCCCTTTCCCTTTCATAAGATCCTCTTTACAGGGTTTAAAACTCACTTTTTAACTCTACCGAAACCCCCAAATCCATCAAAAAATCCTCAAAAACTCATAAAAATACACTTTTTGTATTATAGGCTTAAGCCCCTTTGGGCTAAGTCCTAAACACTTCCCCACATATGCCCTGGCGCTAGAACCAAGTGCTAAGCCCTTTCGGCGCTTATTGCATCGGAGAAATCGGAACGCGCAAGTTTATTTCTTATGGCAAGACCTCTGATTGCGATTATCCCTTTGATTATAAGCCCCAAGTCTTTCACCGCTTCATATAACCCTTAGACCCGCATCCGGCGCTTAAAACTTGTGAATAAACCATTCTCGATGCTCATTTTCCTTTGTGAATCAAAAAACCCACTTTTTCCTAAGTTTGGTCTAAATCCGTCAAGACAACGTTTTGTAAATCAAAATGGTTAGATTGAAAAGCCCGACCTTCCGATGTGATTGGCCCTTATATACATAAGCCCTGGGCCTATCGCACTCCATAAAAACCAAAGGCCCCGCAGATGGGCGCCAAGTCATATCATATATATATCCCGCCCCAACCATAAAACCTTTGTATTTTATAAAACTTTGGGTTTTCGAAAGTTTTAAAGGGTTTCCTCCGTTCATTATTTCAGAAAATCCTCACCATTGATCTAAAGCCGATCAACAGCCCGCGCAAAATCACATCGCAACTTTTCATCGGGCGCGTTAAATATTTCCCCACCTCCGATTGACATCCCCTGATCCATTCCCCGTGTCGATCTGATCTGCAGATCGACGGCCCATAGTTAATCACATCGGTGCCATTCAAGTTTTTTGCCCCGCCGATCGCCGAGCCCCGATTGCATCTAGGTCGTCCACATGTCCAGATCGAACGGTCTAGATCGCATCTCCCGACTTTGTTTAAAAACATACACCTAGCTTCATAATGTTGTTTCGGCCAATCGCAGTCGTTGATCTCTGCAGATCAATGGCCCTTAATAAACCTTTCTCCGCCTTTGTATTATTTCATTAAACCCTCAGTTTCAATCATGACCGTTGATCTGTTCTATCCAACGACTCATATTAACCCCGCCGAGCCCGACCCTTGTGGGTCCTGCCTCCCTCCAAATCTAATCTTATCCATCCAATCTTTGAACAATGGCTTAGAAAAAAACCGCCCTTCCCACTTCTGATCGCGCATCTATCCAATATCGCGCTCGCTCCCCCACCGTTGGATTTGAGGCCCCAGATCTAATGGTCGGTATCCCATATCGCATAACTTTAAGTGCAAATGTTAATTTCCCAAAACCACGCGAAACAGGTAGTATTCTAATGCCACATGTCACCTCCTGGTGCATATCGCGTTCCAAAAGTGAAAACCGCCTATCCGCCTCTTCTCCGCTCGAAACTCATGGTTTTCATCTTTGAAACCACTTTTCCCATTTCTATTACGTTTTATCGCGCGTACTCCCCGCCGTTGATCTTTGCAGATCGACGGCCCAAATTTAATCTAGCCTCACGCTATCGTCATTCACCTCTCCAAAGGGTTTTCAACGCGCAATCTCCATCGTTGATCTCGTGGCCTGATCTCATCCGAGGGCCCACGATCATCCCAAAACCCCAAGTTCAATTCCTTTGCATTTTTATCTGCCTAAAGGAAATTCCCTCATTTTCCTTTGTATTCCTTCTGTTTTCACATTAAGCGACCCTTTTCCATTATATTAACCCGGTCGCTCCTGACCGTCGATCTTCTCAAGATCGAGGGATCTAACTTAATTCCCACCACCGCTTCTTCCAAATCACCTTCATTTTACCTCTGCAGCAAATCTCCACCGTTGGATGCTGCCATCCAATGGCTATGCTCCAAGCCAAAGCCTCTTAAGCAGTTTTTTACCAAATACGCAAGATTTCTTAATTGTTTTTGTATTGTGCATAATTTAAAATGGTTTTCAAATGTTTTAAAAGAAAATGAAATCCAAGGATGACGATCCTCCAGACTTTCTTCCATCAAAAAGGAAAGCCATATACACGGTTCAATTTCATGTTTCATCAATGACTCATGGGCATTGATGCCATATGGACCTTGTACCTACCTGCACATCAACAAGACACAGAAAATTAACTTAAACAAAGAGTATCAATGTCGAAGACCCAAACACAGCAGAAAAGAAGGATTAAACATTGATTATACAGTTTAATGGATTACGGCTAAAGTTGATTATCAAAGGCCTAATCCATTGAATTAAACACAGTTAAAGACAAATCAAGGATATTTATCGGACATAGGATTCCTCCACTGCCACATCAAAGACAAATTAATTCCTCTCAGTTACCAGATTGCCACCTATAACTTCACAGCATTCAAACAAAGGTCGAGTAATGACCAAAACAGAGCATATCTGCCCCTTACAGCTAAATAGTTATTTTGAATCAAAGAATTTAATATAAACTATCAGCAGAGTTATTGAAAAAGATGACACAGAGCCTTAAAGTCAACATAAGCTTCCAACAAGCTTAAATTACTTAGTGCAAACCAATTAATACAGGAAAATATCTGTAAACTTCTCCCTTGAGCCCCTCAAAGGCCGAGAAGCATTAACTGTATTAATTGAACTCAGAAGATATTTTCTCTCTTTCAACCTCCTCTTCCCTCTATAAAAAATTGTTGAGGAATCCATTGTAAATGTTGTTGGTTGGTTGGTTGATCACTAGTTGTAATACTGAAACTCTCTGAAATAATACATAGCCTGTTGAAGTTGAAGAAGAAATTGGAGTCTTGGAAGCCCTGATGATGTTGTTGCATGCTTGTTCTTGAGAAGGCTCTATAATTGGATCCATGAGCTTGGCTGTTGGGGAAGTATTCTGAACTATTTAATGTTTTCTCCTGTTTTCATTTTGTTCCATAATTTCTTACTACAGTAGGATGAAAGTTTTAGGCTAAGAAATGACTCCTGGAAGCACCTTAGACCTGTTCATCTTTCACTGTTTTATATTTTCTTCTGCTAAGGTATTTTAGAGTCTTTAATCTCTCTCTTTGGTCCTCATGCTCGTTTATTTCTATAATAGTTCGAATAGTTGGTTTCAACATGATTTATGGTTCTCCCTGCTTGTTTGTTGCCTCTTAAAGGCTGTTATTGAAGTCTCCCTTTGAAGTATCTTTATTTATAGTGAGCCAAGGAGGTATGTTCTGATCTTTCCCTTTGTCCTTGCTTGAACAGTTGTCTTAAAGGTCTTTATAGTTGTAATCATAGATGTGTTAGGTGTTCCCTCTTCTATGAATGCGATTATCAGTGAATCTTTTATGTTTTCTAAGTCATTTGAAATAAAATCTTTGAGGAAATAAGGTGTTCCCCAAATCATAGATTTCATTTTAAAAGTTGTTTTGAAGTCTTTATTTGCTTAAAGTGGGGTTTGTAGAATTCATGGTTAGCCCTGTCTATCAAATAACTCTTTATTGTTCAAGTCATGTTTTCAAAATTCCCTTTGTTGAGAATTAAAACTTCTTTTTTCTAAAACCATTAATGTCTATCTCATTCAAAACCAAAGGATCCAGTGGCCAAGTTAGATTTTCCCTTTGATATCCCATATCCATTGATAAGTTTGTCATAACCTCTTTTTGACTCCATTGCCCAATGAAGCTGATACTTCTTCTTTCTACCTACCTTTCCTAGACCTTTCATATTCTGTTGTATCAATTCAACCAACCAAACAAACAAACACCTGCACTTAATAACTAGTCTAAAAACCAATATCCAAAGCACACAATATAAACCTTTGATAAAACAAATAATTTGAGAGATCCCTCTCTAATAACAAGAGGAATAGATCCTAGAACTCTAAATATTGGTTCTAATGTTGCCTTGTCTTTTGATTTGCCAAACTATCAAAACACAGGACACCAACAGAAAGAATTAAGGTTGTATTATCGAGACACGTATCATCGAAACAATCTAGCTTCCTCCGAAATGGTAGCATACATGATGCAGTTGCCACTACTCAAGAGATCCTATACATTATCCATTCAGGGAATAGTGAAGTTGTTGTCATGAAGGTGGATCTCAGTAAAGCGTATGATTGGGTGGATTGGGTATTTTTGAGAATGATTCTCTACAAAATTAGTATGGATTGTGTCTCGGTGGATTGGATCATTGGTTGTGTGTGAAATTCGTCAATGGCGGTAATTATAAATGGTGCATCATCTAGGTTCTTTATGCCGGGAAGAGGCCTTCGACAAGGTTGTACTCTGTATCCTATTTTATTTATCTTAGTCATGGACGCATTTAGTTCCAAAATCAAAAGAGAGGTGGACAGAGGTGTTTTTCGTGGCATAAAGGTAACATCCTAGAGAGAGATTTCCCACAGTTTCTTTGTTGATGACATTATGATATTTGGGAAACTTATTATAAGTTGTTGGGAATCTCTTCAAGATATTTTTCATAGATTTTGTAATGCATTTGGGATGGAGGAAAATGGTCTAAAGTCCTGTATTTATCACACAAAGGGTGGGCGGGTGGTCACTGAACACATTCGAGATTTTTCATTTTAGGACTGCTACCCTAGAAGATGGGTTCTGGTGGCTTTAGGGGACTTGACCGAGGTTCGGTTCTAAGGTTTTCCAACAAACCCCTTTACTACTGGCCCTTTTGGCAATGACCTTCTTGCGCAGGTCAAGGTCTCACCCGAAGTAGTATGGGAGGGTGCTGGAACCAGGTTTACACACCCTGAGAGAGGGAAATTTAATTGAAGTGGGTCCTTTCATATCAAACAAACCTGCGCAGGAGAACCCATAATACAGAAATACTTAACAGTATATTGGCGGATCAAAGATCATAAATCATCGGATAACATATAACCGGAGCAGAGCACTTAAACTAAATCTATGCATTCATAAGATCACATACACGTGTGCATTAGTAAAGCATCAGTATTCATTGAACAAGTATATTCTCAGAAATAACATAGAGCAAAGCTGATAATCATATCATGAAAATACTTCAATATCACAAACAATATTCTTATTCATTCGTATCTAGATCCAACTTATAGACTCTATCTACCAGCCCGCGCACACAGCCAACAGGGTCCACACACAACAGGACTCAGGGTCTCTGTGCACACAGCCAACAAGATCCCTTACCCAGATAATCGACAAAAGAACCACAAGTTCGTATCCAAGCTTTTTTTCCAAAAATTAGCCTCCTTCTAGACTCTATTTATCTATCTATTTATAACATATTAGCCTACGCTACTCTATGGTCCGCAAACTGTGGTTTGCAAACTCCTGGTCTACCCTTTGACCCTTTACAATTCATTGGAGGCTTTGAACCACACCAAAGCCCCTACGCTAGACTAAATATTACAAAAATGGACCAAAAATGGACCAAAAATGCGGTTAAGGGACCTCGTTCAAACAGGTCCCCAACACAATCTTGTGACTCGTCTCGAGTCACAACGTCATCTAGCTCTTCATTATTTCCTGGAGCTGCTTGATAGCGGCAGCTAAAGGGGGTAGAACACCTATGCTCTATGTGGCTGCATTCTACACAATATCAACAAACTTTTGTGAAGTTGGGCCTTCAGTAGCTTCGGTGACACTCTCCAAGGTCTGATTCAACTGCTTCATAGCCCCATCTAATTCCTACGAAAGCTTGAGAGCTTTCTTAGCCCATGGTGTCATATGGTCGCTGGGTACTCGCTTCTTGCGCCAGAGCCCCGCAATTTCACTTCTGATCGCATGGCTGGTCCGAAGGCATGCTAGTCGTTGGGCCGGGACAAGGGTGGTCACAGTGGCTTCCATCTGCTCAAAATATTGCTCCTTTTGGTGTAGCTCCTGATTTATTTGGCGAAGGAGGGGATCATGTTGCACCTGGGACCATAAATCCATATCATTCTCAAACAACATGGTGCCCTGAGTGATTTGTGAACATCTTGAAGTTTCCACCTAGTAAATAGTGCCTGCATTTCTGTAGGGCATACACCATTTCCAACCCTTTGTGCTCTGCGGTAAAATAGTTATTCTCTTCGCTCGAGAGTTTTCTGCTAGCAAAGGCAACTGGATGATCGATGTCCCCTTCTCTTGGTTGCACTAAGACTTCTCCTAGGGCTATCCTTGACGCATCCACATGCACATGAAAGACCTTTTCCCAGTCGGGTAATATAAGAATAGGTGTAGTTACTATCTTTTCCTTTAGAAGCTTGAAGCTCTTCTGACACTCATCATCCCAAAAAAAAGAGACATCATTCTTTAGCAGTTTTTCCATTGGTTCAGTGATCAAAGCGTACCCTTGAATAAACTTCATGTTGTAACCTGTGTCGCCTAAGATGGATCGCAGTTGTTTCTTGGTCGTAGGGACTGCCAAATTGATGATAACTGTGATCTTCACTGGGCAAACCATTAATCCCTGCTAGCACACCATGTTTCCCAACAAATTTCCAAATGGGACACAGAATATGCATTTCTTGATATTTAGCGAAATTTGGTTTTTCCTACAGGCATCCAGCATCATGCACAGGTTTGACACGTGATTCTTCACTAATCCAAGCATTGTCTAATTGTCAAAATAGACTTCCAGAAACTTATGAATGTATTCCTTGAATAATGCTACAACTACGTGTGAAAAGATGGCAGGGGTGTTTTCAGTCCAAACAGCATGACAATATATTGGAACGATCCCCACTCAGTCCCGAAGGTTGTCTTATTGCGATCTTCAGGTGCGATGTGGATCTGATGGTACCTACCGAACCCATCAGTGAATGAGTATGCTTCATGTCCTCCCACATTATCCAAAATTTCATCAAAGAATGGCATAGGGAATGGATCATGCACACAAGCATCATTCAACTTGCATAGGTCAATGCAGATCCTTATCTCTCCTTTAGTCTTCTTTTCCTGGACCACCATAGGGCTTACCCAATCTCACCATTCCAACGGTTCAATGATACATGTGGCCACCATATTTTCTATTTCCTCCTTGACTTTCTGTTTATATTTAGGGTTCAGGCGATAGGGCCGTTGTTTGAGAGGCCAAGCATCTAGCTTCAAGGTAATCTTGATAATGCCTATATCGCCGACGATCCCTTTGAGTTCAGAGAACTTTGTGGGGAACATATCTGATATTCGGTCAGCAGCTCCGCGATCTTTCCCACTATGGCACTATCCTAGTAATCCCCAATTTTTGCTATCTTGGGCAGTGCTTCCGTGCCAATGTTGATTTCCTTAAGCTTCAATAGTTTGGTTACATCAGCCGCCTGTAGAAAAGGTCTTGAAATGGCAAGCTCCCCTTCTGATTCTGGGATAGTGATTCTCCGGGGGTCCTCATTGCAGTCTCCTACTGACAAATTCCTGTAATTGACAATATCCTACGTCTGCGCATCCAAAGCTGGCGTAGTACATTCCTTCTTAGAGAAGGACTCATTAAATACCAGAGCATATGTATCTTGCAGGGCTTCATAAAGTTTCTCACTTCCTCCTACTAACCCAAACATTATTACAAATCCTTAGCCATTGTACCCCAGTGATGAGTACGTTGTTGTAGTTCTGCGTCCAAATACGAGGTGGTTGGGATTGGCCCTAACGTATGAATAAAAATATGAACCCATTCATTCCATACTTCCATCCAAAGAGCCAAGTGATTGTGTGGATCCCCTCATCTCGAGAAGAGTTCCATAGGTGGGTTGGCTAGAGGTTCAAATCGCAAGTTCATCATTTTCGGCATTCCCCCCAGTTCTGAAAATATTCCTTATGGGCTTCCCACCATCGTGCGGGGGTCGCACGCATAGCCAATTCAAGGGCAAAAAACCTCCGTTCTTCAGAGACCTTTGCTTAAAATTCTCTAAGAAAGTCCTTAACACTACCAGAGCCATCAAAGTAGGGTAGTTATCTCACCTCTGAGGAGATGCATTGGAAGTTCTTCATGATCTTAAGACACTGCAGGGCAGATACATCATGTAACCGCTTTTGCCAATTTTCTATCTCTTCATCCGAGTCTAAGAGGCATTCGCTGTCTTTTTCCCAACATAACATTCCATCAGCCGTGGGGTTGATCCAATCATCATCCCGGGCTATTAGTTTGTAGATGTGATCAACATCCTCTTCCTCACGTATTGGTTCAATATATTACTCACCTTCTGTTGGATCTAGGGGGACTATCACCCTCTTAACTTCGTTTTCAAAGATCATACTTATCCTTTTCAAATTGATGATACCTCCCATGTCAATGGCCCAATCTAGGCCTAAGAGCGCAGGGTAAGGGTCCGCGTTATCCACTCTCTGGATTACTTCAAAATTAGCATAAACTTTAACACCTGCGATGTCTACCACAACCTTTGGCGGTCGTCCTAGTGTGATGATATTTTGTTGATTAGCCATCCATAACTGAATAGTAGAACATTCCAGATTAGGTTCTCCCATTCATTGCCAAATTTTCTTGGGCAGGACATTTGTGTTTGATCCTAAGTCAAGGATGACTTAGTCCATTTCATAACCTCCAATCTGTGCAGTATCTCACAGTTTTAACCTTTGGTTGTGAGGCAACGTTTTCTACGCAACTATCTACTAATGCTTGGAGATTCTCTACTGTCTTTTGGTTGGACAACAACTTCATACATGCCTGAAGGAATGGTTTAACTAATTCATCTTATTTTGGGTCTATCGAAATATTTGAGGTAAATGCTTCATCTTTGGCCATCTCCCTCCGAGCTTCTACAAAGGTTTCTTTCTCCTTTTTCATATCTAAGCTTTTCGTCTTCTCCACACCTTTCCAGATTAGTGACTCAGCCACAAATTTTTCCTCAGCTCCTCCGGTGGCAATGTCACTACACATGATCACATTGATACTTGGCCCATCATCCCGTGGTTCTACCTTAACCCGTTGTATGTTTTGTGTGGGATTTTTCTGTTTCTCCTACATTTTTTCTATTAACACCGAGAAATCCTCAATGACATGATCGAACTGCCTGCAATATCTATAGGACTGGCGTGCATGGTTTGGGTAATATCGTACATAATGTCCCACATACCCACAATTGTAGCAGATTAGTTTCCCTTGTCCTTTACCTACACTTCACTACAAGGAGAAGACCCTCTAGCGGAGGTCATAAAGGAGCTTTTCAATGTTATAAAATTGGCCAAAATTGTCAAAAAAACATTTGCTACAACATCCATTTATGGTTACAGAGTTTTTGGCAGAGCTTTTAATGGAAATTCAACACAACTAAAAAAAATGGATGACTGGAGGTTATTACAGATGTTTTTTTCATGGTGCGCTACTCTGGCTTAAACGCATCGGTGCGTACATATAAAAGGCGCCTTAGGGCGGTCTAAGGAAAATGCACCGGGCTGTTAAGGTATAAAACCGCATCGGGCGTAGTGTTGGTGATACAATGCACGGGGCTGTTCTAATTGGTCTTTGGATTTGTGTGGTGCCCATAGGTCATATCAACGCACCAGTGCGTAGACGTATAGAAATGCACCGGTGCGCATTATCACAGAAAATCATCGAGATTTATAATTGGTATCGGTATTCGTGCAGTGCCCATAGGTCGTACAAATGCACCGGTGCTTATAGACACATAAATGCCCCGGTGGGCAGTATCACACAAACGCACCGAGATTTATAATTGGTATTGGTATTCGTGTGGTGCCCATAGATCGCACAACGATGCCAGTGCGTATAGACACATAAATGCACCGGTGTGTCATACCGCACAAACACACCGATATTTTTAATTAGTTTTGGTTCTTTTTCGGTGATCATAGGCCATAGAAACGCACCAGTGCACTTCTTAATACAAACGCACCGGTGTATAGTTACTAACACGCACCAGTTTTCATTTTGTATTTTTTAGAAACATTGACCTGTGACAGTGCAATTATTGTGATTGTTTTAAATTCATTATTCATCAAAAGTCGACAAATATTATAACAATATTCATATTAATTAAATTCTTATTTATTCATTTGAATGTGATGTTTGGATTAATTTGTTATATCATATCATAATTATTGTTGGTTTTTAAAATTCATTATTCATCAAAAGTCGACACATATATATCTCATAACAATATTCATATGAATTAAATTTTTATTAGTGCATTTGAGAATGACAATGGAGAACGCAATAGCGACAATGGAGAATGCAATAGAATAAATTAAAACATATTTATGATATATAATATATATGAATAAGACAATCTTTATCATACAAAATGGGACAATTATTGGTATCCCTTTGTCTTTCAATTGGGGCACTATGTCCATTACATTAAACAAAATGTCTGATTTCACAGACATATTTAAAAAAATACAACACCTTGCTTTGATATCCAAACATAGTGATCATCATTCTTCGCTTGAACTGTTGTCATTACTACAGCTACTTCCATGACTTGGGTTATTTTTAGGAATGTTTTGTTCATGGTGTTGATTGTTTTCTTCTTTTTCACCTTCCATCTACAAACATAAAAATAAACTAAAATGAGTGTATATACATTGGTGAGAATAATGAAAATTTCAATATTAAATAATATACATCAATGTAAATTGAAAAGAAAAATGGCGTACCATAGCAACAATTGACTCATAAACTATACACATTCTTTCAAAACCATGTACCATGTTGTCTTTCAAAATTTCATCTATTGGCATAGTTCCATACTTTGTTTCCTGCAAGTTTTATACCCCATAACAAATCATATATTTAATATAAAATATGTTTTTGTTCTATTAATTATAGACGGAGCTAAGTAAAACAAGATCGATAGATGCTTACAAATTCCACAATTAATTTTTGATATGCCAACATATACTCACAACCCATATTTAATCCAATTTCAATCAATTTGTCTGATGGTTCTTCTTTGCATGTTAGCACCTGCTTGAAGACATTCAATGATGATTTTTGTAAAACAACTTAAAAAATACAAAAATTAAATCTAGTTAAGTTGTTATAAGGAAGTAACAATTACTCACAAACTTAGATATCAACCCTTTTCTTCCTTGTCGTCCTATTTTATGTGCTGAATGGGTTCCATTTTCTTTTCTTTTCTACAAGAAAAATCTTGAGAATTAATATTTAATGCTAAATTGTTTATGTATTGTACCTAATGATCGAAAAATTCAATGATTACATATTACATTTGAAGCACGTTGTTGTTGAGATGGCTCCTCCTGCGATGCAATTTTGTCTATTTCTTTGACCATCTCCTTGTACACCTTTTTGGAGATTCCTACTGGCATATTTATGATATCAACTCTTTCATCTTTTGATATTTTCATAATCTTCCTGAAAATGTAACATGACAATAAAATATTTAATTTTTAAATTGATATCTGAAAAGTAAATATAACAAAAGTGATATTTATAAATAATTATAAACAAACATTTAAAGGAATATTTCTTTTTTATTCCTTCTTTTTTGTTGTTGTACGTTTTTGCTATTAAAAGTTTGACATGTCTCCTTGACCAATTCTCTAGAAACTCTTCCTGTAGTTTAGATTAAATTTGGTTCTTGGAATCATTGGATTGATTTTTGTATTGTAAGTGGAAAGAACGTCTATACATTCGTTCCACTAGATCCCTCAAACTTTTGTAAAAGTTTTTCCCCCTTTCGTTAACTTCCAACACCACTCCAGATGAGCTAAGGAGCAATTCAATTTCATTTTCATGTTCTATTTTTTTTCTTTTCTTAGAACAACATTCCTTTTTTGAGATTTTGGTCCCTGTATAACATTAAACAGATGTGAATTAATAGAATGTTTGACACATGTTATCTAAAATTTTTAAGTATATTATTAATGATAATTAAAAAAATAAACTCATATTGGATCTATAGTATTTTTTCATTCACCTGATTCATCCTTTTGCAATTTTTCCATCAAGCTTTTATGCTCTTCTGGTCCTAGATCAGAAATAATCTTATCGATCTTCGTCATTTTGTGGCTCTGCATGATATACAGTAAATAATACATATTAGTTAAACCTACAAATAGTTCAAAAATAATATTTTTTATAAATAATTTACAAAGAACTTGCCTTTTTTTCTTTTCTTGATGTGTTATTAGAATTTTTGCTACTTGATCTCTTGTCAATCATTTCTTTATTAATCTGAAACTTGTACCATATCATTCATTAATATATTTATAAATAAATTATCAACTTTTCAGGTAAAAAATAAATCTCAAGACACGGGTGCGCTTTTCTTGATGTACGCACTGCCACCGGTGCGTGGGGGTATTACCAACACACCACAAAATAGTATAATAGACCGTACGGTGCATGAGGTATTATAAACACACTGCAAAAACAGTGTAATAGACCGTATGATGCTATCGGTGCCCTATTTCAGATATGGCGAATTGATTTAAAAAATTGTTTTCAAATTTTTTATTACATAGTACTTGCGCGGTGCACTTTATAATAAAGTACACCAGTGCGTTAAGTTACGACGGGCGCACTGATAACAAAAATTCATTTTTTCCAAAAGTTCACGCAATGGCCGAATGGATTGGGTTCTGACTATGCAAGTCGTCCCGTGGGTTGGATGTCAATATAAAATGAAAAGCCCTAATTCTAAAATCACAGAAACAGGGAGAAGAAAGAGAAAAAACAAAAAAATGAAGGGTTTAGGGTAAAAATGGATAAAACTATAGAAAAAGTAAAAAAACTACAGAAAAAGTAAAAAAATTAATCAAATTTAATCACGAGATGGTTTGAAATTCTATGACACAAGGTTTGAATCACCAGAGGTTTGATTTCTGATTGTATGAATACTTTTGTTCGAACGTATTTCACTGCTCCACAGTGCCCTTGTGCTCTCTTGCTCTAGGTATGTCTCCTGCAAATATCTGGTTGAAAATTTTAGCAAAAATAGTGAAATAATGAAAAGTGTTTAGTATTTAAAGAATTATTTTATGAAATTATATTTTCAAAAATATTTTTCCGCCCATTTTTCAATTTGTCATTTTTTTCACTTAAAGAAAATAGATTTGTGCCTTTTTATTTGCTTTTATTCGTCACCGGTGTGTCACTTAATAGCACCGCACCGGTGCGTCATTTTGTAACACTAGCACCGGTTATATGTACAGTAGCACTGATTTGCAGTTAAGGCACCAAAATGAATTTTAGGTGTGTACACCAAAATTTAGTGAACTCCAACCATAGAAATTGAGAATTATAATTTTGTTTATTCTTGAAAATTAAAATTGAGAATTGGAATTGGATAAATTCTTGATGAAAATAACTATTCTTCCATTGCATTTTGTTTATTGCAGGAGGTCCCCACTGATTATGTGGAGAGAATGCAATGTGGGGTGTGTGAAGATGCAATACTACAGGGCCCAAGTGGGAAATTGTGGCATGTGAACCTGTTATAATTGGCACTTAACTAGTTTCAACCAATATGTCTTAGAATTATATAATCTGCAGATAGACGGATGACCTGCCAGCAATTAGTACATATAATTTGCAGAAGGGTAATGTTCTACAAGCAATGACAACGAGTCCTTCATTCGGCATTTGTTAGCAGAAGAAGACCGATTTTCAACTAGACGATGCAGTTATTATATGTGGAGGCAATGGTTTCCCATAGAAAATGAGTATAGAGTTGAGTAGAGGAAACACATTGCAAAATAGGCTATTACATTAGTTTTTCCAATGGGAAACTAATTTGCAGGTGGAAATATGGTAGCTGCAGGTATCTATGTTTTTCTTCCCACAGAAATGGCCACTGGATTTCCATTTATAATGCAAGCAGACTTCTCACTAGTTTCATCCACAGGACCACAACTCAGACATGTTAGAGATGCCATTCAAGTTCAATTGAAAGCTGAAGATGTGATTTTATGCGACGTGAGCTTTGCCGGTAAAATTTTATGTAAGCCAACCGAAGCTCAGACAATACTCCCAGCTGCTTTTAAACGCATTCTAGAGAATCTCTCTTTTCAAACCCTCATCTTTTCAAACTCTCGTCTTTTCAAACCCTCATCTCCTCAAAAAAATTCTTGCCCGCAATTCGAACCCTCCGCTGCTCCAATACTGAACTTTATAGAATAACCATGTTCTGATGCGCGTTGTTTTATAGGCGCATCGGGGCGGTTTGTAAGATCGAAGTTTTTGTTTTGGCGTGGTGTTTTATGACGCACCGGTGTAGAAGCGTGTTAAAGCACCGGTGCGTCGAAGTAATAAGACACACCGGTGCGTGTTATGATGATAAGCGCACCGGACTGGATAAAGTTTTTTTTTTGTATGTAAGATCATAATAAAATAATGATAATTCTAAAGTACATGAATTTATTTGCATTATTTTCTAAACATTATTATGTTACGAAAATTCATATTATTCTAGATTGATTATTTTACAATTATTTACAAATTCAAATATTTTGATAAAATCATTTCACATTAATACAATTAAAATTTTACAAATATTTTACATACGATTACAATTAGAATTACAATTAAAATTAAAATTACAATTGCAATTACAATTACATTTTTACAATTTCACATGCAATTATGATTAGAATTAGAATTAGAATTTTAATTTTACATACAATTACATTTAGAATTTTACATACAATTAGAATTACAATTACAATTTTACAATTTGTATATATACAATTACAATTAAAATTACAATTACAATCATTTCACAATAAATTAAATATTACAATTACAATTAAAATTTTACATTAAATATTTTACATATAATTACACTTAAATTACAATTAGAATTAAAATTAAAATTACAATTACAATTTTACAATTTCACATACAATTACGATTAGAATTAGAATTAGAATTTTAATTTTATATACAATTAGATTTATAATTAAAATTTTACAATTACAATCATTTCACAGTAATACAATTAAAATTTTACAAATATTTTACAATATACAATTAGAATTAGAATTAGAATTACATTTACAATTACAATTACAATTTTACAAATATTTTACATAGATTTACAATTACAAATACAAATACAATTTTAGAATTTTACATACAATTATAATTACAATTACAATTTTACAATTTGTCATATATACCCTTACAATTAAAATTAAAATTACAATCATTTCACAATAAATTAAATATTACAATTACAATTAAAATTTTACATCAAATATTTTACATACAATTACATATACATATACAAATACTATTTTACAATTTTACATGCGATTAAAATTTAAATTTCAATTACAACCATGACATAATATTTAATAAATATCATGGTCATTTAATATTAAATTAATTAATAAACGCCACGATCATGATAACCATCGTACAAACATCATATTCGACTAAAAAACACATTCAAACATCAAATTAACATTATATATTAACATCATCACAACACAAACATCAAATATACATCTCATGTCAAATAACTCATGCTATCACATACACATCTATCCGCGAGCTAAACATTAAATGAACATATCTAACATGACCTAACAATATACACATCATGATGATCACCAACATGTAAATTAAGTACAACTGCAACATGAACATAAAATACATGGACCATATATATATATATATATATAATTGAATAATTTTAAAAATATACAACTATAATATAAATGTCATGGATCAGCTGGTGGTAGTACAACATCAATAGGCGCAGTACTAGTGGAGGCCTGCTCAGTCAATGGTGCAGCCTCGATGGTCGATGGTCGAGCCTGCTCATGATCATGACTAGTACTAATGGATGGATCAGCTGGTGGTAGTACAACACCAATATAAGCAGTACTATTGGAGGTATGCTCAGTCAATGGTGCAGCTTCAATGCTCGATGGTCTAGCCTGCTCATGATCTTGACTAGTACTGATAGATGCTGCAGGTTGCTGATGATTGGACTGGCCGATGGTCCAGCCTCATCTCCATGATGACTGCTAGATTCTAGTGGAGCCTCATGCTCATCAGGTGCAGTGCAAGGTGAACAATCATGAGATGATTCGCTACTCGCGAACTGTCCATCACGTGCTGCAGCTCGACCATGCCTATAACATGCAACAATCATCCTCAGCTGCGTAACAGCTATCGTACCTCCTACGACATACCGCATTAGGCTGTACATGTCACACGACATGCCTCTCCACATTCATATTAGCTTATCATCGGTCTGTATGTCTCTGTAATGAGCGGGCCTGATGCCCGCCTCAATAATCAATACACTGAGTTGGTCACCCAACTCCATCCTATATCGAGTATCAGGTCGATTGCGCCTAGCAAGAGGTGATACCGACACACCAACATGAGGAGCATGTCTCTCTCCACCGGCCTCCTAATCATGATCCTCGGCATCTGCCATGTCCTTATCGTCATCAGGATCCACACCTGGATCATGTAGTGGTTCTGGCATCTCCTCACCATCAAAAGAGCCAATGTCTGCAAAATATATACAAGTACACAAGAATAATTAGACAATTTCTTAACACAATTTAATAAAAACAAGCTAAAGAACACGTTAGAATAAATATAAATAAAACAGTAATATTAACTCTGTCATATGGTGCCTCATCATCTGTGAAGAGGATGTTGGCACACCCTTGCCAATCCAATCCAGCATAAGGACAGGGGACCATAATGAAGGGATTCAACCCATCAGCATTGGCTAGTAAGTCCAGTACATCATGTGATATCCTGGCTGGAAACATAGTCTCTCCCCTCTTGGGCATCATCTGCCCCCACATGTGCATTCGGACCTCCAACATCAGCCTACGAGGCTGCCAAACAAAAGCAGGCCTCATCTTTGGAAACCTCTCAAAAAATAAACAAAAAAGCTCTGAAGCAAGAGGGAAGTTGATCGTCCCTTGTGCATGAGAACGACATCTATCTAAGGTTGTACAAAACTGCCGCAAAAAAATGGTAGACCATTTAACAAGTCGTGGCTTCTATACTAAAGAATCAACATAATATAGAAGGGGGAAACTAATGCATTTCCTGTCACTGGTGTTGTATGAAATGGTCTAAATGATAAGTGAGAGGCACTGCATGTCCTATCTACCAAATGCACCAATATGTAGTTGACCTCCAGGGACCTGAAACTCTGAAGGAGATAGTACATCTGCTCCAATGTATATCTGGGAGTAAACTAACTGACTCCCTGCTAAAGAACAACCTAGAACCTCTGGGAATGAGGTAAAATCCACCCCTCTCCTTGATAGTCCTGTAATGAAATAAATATCCTCCTCAGTGAGTGTGTACCGCTGGTCAGGACCAACCTGGAAAGCCTGTCGGTGGGCATTCCACCTGCAGAAAAGATGTCTCAAAAAGATGCTATGGGACTTTAGGGAGGTAGCCTCCTCATAGAACTTGAGGAGGCTTACCTGCTTTAGGAGCCTCTATGTATCTATTGTAATAGGGTGAGGTTATGCATCTCTCTCCCTCTCTTGTGCCTCCCATTAGCGAAGCATGTCATACTGCTCCGCCTATTGTTGTTGTCGTTCCTCCTCTTCTCTCCAAATAATTGACATATTAAATAAAATTTATTTATTAAATCATACATGTATTTAGGAATATACATATATAATTTTTTTTGGAAAAAGAAAAAAAATAGACCAGTCAGTGCACCACAAAAACAGTCATGCACTGGTGCTAGTGCGGCTGTTTTTTATAGAGCACCGGAGGTGGTGCCCCAGATGACATAAAACGCACAGTATGCAATGCACCTAAAAAATTTTCAAGCCCCGTTGACTATATATGGTATCATAAGAGTGGTGCGCTGACTAAAATATATGCCCCGGCATGTATAGTCGTGTCAGCGCATCGACTTCCTGACAAATTATATAGTCAACGGTGCGGTCTTTTACCCGGCCGCATCGTTGACCCTGTCGAAATGCCGAATGCGGTGTGTTAACAGATACTGGGGCGGATATATCCGTCAATGCACTATGTTTCTATTCCCATGGTCAACGGTGCGTCCAACTAAATGACAACATCGCCAATTCTTTTTTAATTTTGAAATAATGTGGGGTGCCTTTTGGTACCGCCCCGGAAACGGTGCGGATACCATTAGCACCAGTTGCGGTGCAACCTGCAAATTTTATAGGTAGCACCACTTACCGGTGTGAGGCCTATAAATTTTACAGGTAGCACCACTTATCGGTGCGAGCCGAACGGCTCATGCGCACCACGCGACAATTTTTTTTTTCTTTTTTAATGGTTAATTTTAAGGTTATTTCAAATTCGAATCCGCTAGAAAGCTTAATTATGGAAAAACTAGAAAAATACCTGTACATTTCGGCGTCGAGGAGGAATATTGGCTATATAATTCAAAAGAAAAATTTCCCACTGTTTTGCAAAATGCAAGCTGGATATTAGTGGCCAATGCACAGCAACAGTGCGTGAAATGGGTGCAATGGGAGCACCGATGTCAGGGCAGCTCAGAGAAGGAGAAATTGCACCGGTGCTTGAGAGCTATGGAGTAATCAGAAAAGTGAAAAATGCGGTTTTTTGGCCGTAATGTTTTTTTTTATTTAACCCTGTTCCGGTGCACGGGGTTTTATAGGCGCACCGGTGTGGTTTCTTAAGAACGCACCAGGCGATTTTAGATTAACATTCCACCGGGTTGTTTCAATTTTGTGCGGTGTTTTATGACACACCGGGGCGGAATAGTCTTGAAGCAACGATGCTTTACAGTAATAGGACGCACTGGGCATGTATGTACAGAGCGTACGGTGTCCGGTGTGCCAATGTTTTGGACCAGTGTTTTCCCTTGTAGAGTGCACCGGTGATTGAGAGCAGAAAAGTGAAAAGGCAGTTTTTTTGTCGTAATTTTTTTTTATTTAACCCTTTTTCGGTGTGAATTTTTTATAGGCGCACCGGTGCTGTTTTATACGAACACACCAGACTACTTCTATTTTGGCATGATGTTTTATGATGCACCAGCGCGGAAGGGTTTGTGTGCACCAATGCGTTCTCTTGTAGAGCACACCAATAATTGAGAGCTCTAGAGCACTGAGAAAAGTGAAAAATCTGGTTTTTTGCCGTAATTTTTTTTAACCCTTTTCCGGTGCGCGTGCTTTATATGTGCACATATGATTTTTCTTACGAACGCACCGATCAGTTTGTGTTTTGGCACATTGTTTTATGATGCACCAATGCAGGTTCTTAATATCGCACCGAGCATTTTCAGTTTTGGTGCGGTGTTTTATGATGCACCAGCGCGAAAGAGTTGTGATGCATCGGTGCTCTAAAGTAATATGATGCATCGGGTGGGTGTGTGTGGAGTGCATGGTGTCCGGTGTGCCAACGTTTTGTGCGCACCAGTGCTTTCTCTTGTAAGGAGCACCAGTGCGATGTTTAATGATAAGCGCACCGAGCGGAAAACATCCACAAAACCCTTCACCCGCCAACCTCCTCTAGTAACCTCCGCTAGAAACGGATGTATGGGGTATTTTTATAAGGGGTTCCTCTAAAACATCTGCTAGAGGGTCTTTTCCTTATAGTGCTTCCTCCTCTTCCACCTCCCCTTCCTCTTACGGGGGATCCTCCCCTCCTAGAGGGAGATAGTGGTGATGAGGATTCAGCTTGCACCCTATATAGGTTTCCCCTATCTACCATTAGGTCGAGTGTTCAACAGTTTTTTTCACTATGTCCTACAGACAAGCAGAATATGCACCACTTTTGTTTCAATTCTGGAACATAGGCACCTAGTTGTGGGTAGTGAACTGTATCATGTCTTACTGCTACCCGATAATCAATGCACCATAGCATGGGGCTACTATTTCGAGCCATTTCCCTAGGGCGTAGAGGGCTTGGCCCCCCATATTGCATATAATCCGATAACAAAGGGAATTGATCCTTTGTATGCCCTGACACCATACATTGTATCCATCAGACATCCAGGCTAGCTTCCTTACCTCTATCCTTCCGTAAGTTCTGAATTTCTAAGTGCATTGCCTCTAGCTGGCTTTGGATCTGTAGTGTCGCGAACTGAGTATCATCTCTCGGTGCATCTTCTAAATTCATGTCAATCTACAGAGCTTCTTCCTAGGAGTCGATCTTCTACTGTCCCATAGGTCCACGCAAGTGTGGCAATTGCATGGCGACAAACCATTCCTTGTGCTTCTTGTCCTTGTAGACAAATTCCTCATCACTGATGACCTTCTTCAATCGTTGGTCAGCTTCCTAGACGGAATTTGTAGGTCCCTGCTTAAAGTCCTTTAATTCGACTACACATTGAGCATATGATTTAGGCTTTCAGAACTGTTGCTTTAGGGCATCCTTAATATCTTGTATTGATGCATTCACGTGCTGACCAATGTATCCCATAAACCGATCCAGGGCCCTTCCCTCAAAGGCTATGGATGGTTGTGCTCTTTTGACAACATCATTATTAATGTTCTCTGCAGTCCATACAGACTCTGCTACAAACCAGAATCGATCCATATCCTCATCCCCCACACCCTTAAAGGTAGGAAGATTCATGTGTGCAGTCATATCGTCCTCAGGTGGTGGTGGAGGTGGGGTAGGAGAATTATTACCCTTGCGTGGGTTTGATGATGGTGTGGTTGTGGGAATAGTCCCAACTTGCGTAGCCCTGTCCTAGTTAAAATCAGGCGATTCCCTTAAGGGACTGTATACCGATCTATCTCCTTCTTTATTAACCCAATAGTATTTACCACTTCATGTTGTGCTTCCACTTTGATCGAAGTTCATTCACTCGGTGTGGCTACACAGGACACCCTTTTCACTCAATAGCATCTTAATCAACAATGGTGGGTTTGCAGGAACTTACCTCTAAATCCTTTGAAAAACCTTCACTCCACTTCTGAATATGACACAAACTGATCAACTACAAATTCTGTTAAGAATCCTCCCAAAATACTATCAACCCAGTGGTCTACATTCCTGGTGATCTTGTTATCAATATTTTCCAATTGTTAGATTAATTCATGGGTCCAATGTGTGACCTGATCGTCTTTTCAACAGGTCTAGAACTCCGCCAATCGTGCCAGCTACTTTTGCAATTCATGTGCGAAAGATACGAAGAATATTTCATGCACCTCTGTAAAAATGTACTTGTTTTTCCACTCTTCAGCAAATAACTTCTTACTTCTATTCTCTTTTAGGGAAAACTCCTGAATCTATTTTTTGAACCAATCCTAAAGCTCAGGTTTCAATGGCTACCAATGACCCCATGACAGTACCCAATCTCTCTCTCAAAATTCTCTCGGTCCCGGAAATGGAACCATTTGTTGGCTTTATGGGTCTTGACCTAGGTTCGGTTTTAAGGCTTGCCAAAAAACCCCTTTACTACTGGCCCTTTCAGCAATGACCCACTTGCGTAGTCAAGGTCTCACCCGAAGTAGTATGGGAGGGTGTTGGAACCAGGTTTCCACATCCTGAGAAAGAGAAAGTTAATTGAAGTGGGTCCTTTTAGATTAGAGAGATATGCACAGGAGAAGCCCTAATAGAGAAATCCTTAACAGTATATCGACAGAGAAAAGATCATAAATCATCGGATAACATATAACTAGAGTAGAGCACTTAAACCAAATCTATGCATTCATAAGATTGCATCCACGTGCGCATTAGAAAAGCATCAGTATTCAGTGAGTAAGTATATTCTCAGAAATAACATAAAGCAAAGTCGATAATCATATCACAGAAATACTGCAATATCACAAACAGTCTTCTCATTCATTCATATCCAAATCCAACTTATAGACTCTATCTACCATCCCGTGAAAAAATAAAGAAAATTATGGCGAAGTTTATATGAAATGATGGTGGGGGGAAGGGCAAGTACCATTTGGTCAGATGGGAGTAGATAGCGCCTCCGAAGGATCGGGGATGGGGTATTCTGGACTTGGAGCTCTTCGAAAAGGCATTATTAATAAAATATCTTTGGTGGTGTATACATACACCGGGTATTTGGCATCAAATTATAAAGTAAAAATATCTCCGACAATAAATATTGGAGGATCTGCAAATAGCAGGTTGGGAGAAAGCTCCGAAGGGTTCATTTATATGGAAAGGTTTTATGATAATTTGGCCACTATTCAAAGACATGTTAAAGTGGAACTTCAGTAATGGAGGTAAAATTTTGATTGCTACAAAGGTATCTGGGGATATCCATCGGATCGCCCTCTCAGTGCAGATTTGGGTAATCATTTGAATGGAGAAGGTGTCTTCTATCTAACTCAAGTTGTTAAAGATTGGGTGGAAGGGTTTCCGTAGTGGAAGGAGGCAGAGGATTTGAAGCTTCATGGTGAGCTGAGAGCGGAATGGATTCAACACTTGGAACACTTAAGAAGTTCGGGTATCTGTTATAACAACATGGGAGATCATATTATCTGGAGGGGTAACATGAATAAGGGTCAAATTATTATCAGTGACATATGTAAGGAGCTAAAAAATGTAGAACTTGGGGAAGGAAGGAAAATTTGGTTTAGAGTGATTTGGAAGGATAGATTTCAGTTAAATATGATCATTTTTCTCTGGCTTGTGTGGAAGAATAAAAATCCCACGTGGGATATTCTCCAGAAGAAAGGAAAGATCGGACTTGGGATATGTAGGTTGTGCATGAAGGGAAACGAGGACAACATACACCTCTTTTACACCTATACTTTCGCCTGAGAAATCCATCAAATGTTGAGCAAGAATTTCAACTTACCGACACCAGACTAATCGAATGTCAAATAATGTATCACATGGTGGTTTGGGAAAGGTAAGCTTTTTAGAAACATTCCTATATTTTTCCATTGGAGTTTATGGTGTTGTAGGAACAAGTTGATTTTTTAAGAGAAGGATAGTACACCTGCTATGGTATCTTCAATGATTGTTCGACACTGGAGTAAACTCAGGATCCATCATAAGCCCCCAAGTGACCTCTCGCTCAGACTTAGACCTTTTGAAATTAATTACCCAATAGGATTTTTCGACGGGGCGGCACAAAATTCAAGATGCGGCTATGGAGCTTGATTAATGATCTCTCCCCAATGTCATTACAAAATACATTGGCATGCTGGCCAAGGTACCAATATGAGGGCCAAATTATTAGCGCTCTGGGGTTTTTTTATGGTTCACGAAACAATTATATATAAAGAAGTTGTGGGTATTTGGGGACTCTAAGGTCCTAATTGATACTATGAACAAGTGGTCAAACTTGGCACCGGGCCATCTCTCAACATGGCTTGATCAGATTATTGAACTGAAAAATCTTTCTCCTCCATATCCTTCTCACACATCTACAGGGAGAAGCATCAAACAACGGACATACTATCAAATAAGGTGTTGACTCGAAAATTTGGAGAAATGCAATATGAATTGACGGACACATCTAGACAAGGGGCAAAAGGCATGGTCAAATTCTTCTGATCGGCAGACAAAACGAGGTCCAAGAAATGTATTTTTTGTTTGCAGGTATTTGACTATTTTTGTTTCGAGGCCACTTGAAAAATGTTAATTGATAAAGGTAAAAGTTTTTTGAAAGTATCAAATACAATGCTAACAACCACAAGATATAGAATGTTTGGAAATTTCGAGAAGAAAGATTAAGATGAGGAAATTAGATAAATTTCCTCTTTTTTTGTGATAGTTTTTGTTACTGCTGTGTACACGGGTACCACTAAGTTTTTGGTTTTTATGATGAAGGAACTGGAAATATAAATGATGTATAACAATTGAATTTGAAGACATTGTATCGGTACAAAATATAAACCAGACATTTTTTCTACTAAAAAAAATATACAAATTTTTGGGTAATGCATCTCTTTCATGTCAATGTGCACATGAAATTTTAAATCCACGAGTAGATATTGTTGGTAATGCATCTCTTTCATGTCAATTTACACATCAACTTTTAAATCTAGAAGAAGATATGGTATCTATTGAATATGTGATTTTAGAGCAACAACTTTATATAGTTACCACTGCCACTAGTGATCTCTATGACATATATTGAATTTCATTTCTACATTATCATCATGTTTTGATGTGGCTTCATTACAAAAATTTATAGCACAAAGTGCCTACAATGTCATCATTACATAAAACATCAAGGTAACCATGTGCTTGAATAGATACCTTATTAATACCAGTACTACACAAAATCAATTAATTGAAAATTTACAAGCTTACATTATCAACTTTATATTTTTGTAAAAGAAGGGCAATACAAAAGAGGGGGAAATTTATGGTTATTTGTCCTTTTATATATATGTGTGTGTGTGTCTGTGTGTGTGTGTATGTTGTATAAGGTAGATACTTTCAAAATTTGATGTATTGATTAGAATATAAGAGTAAATGTTCTTATATATATATATATATATATATATATATATATATATATATATATATATATATATATATATAAAATTTTTTGAGTTATATCCATGAACATCTTTAGGGTCAGCTTTCTTTCTGGCAACACGCCAACCAATAGTCATTATGATTTTTTATTGATCACAACAATTACACATATATAGGACATAAATCTTTGACTTCCACACTTTTAGATGATGACTACAACCCATACATAGGAAACAACAACTTCTACATTGATACTTGGGAACTCTTAATGACAAATCATGACAATACATTGAAGCATTGCTTCCAATATCCTCCTTAATGCTTACTTCCAATACACATGGTATTTGTTGGTATCCGTGTTAATTAACTAAAAATTAGTTGGCATGCATTGGAAACAACAACTTCTAGATTGACACTTGAGAACTCTCAATGACAACTCATGGTATTTGTTGGTATTCGTGTTAATTAACTGAAAATTAGTTAGCATGCATTGGAAACAACTTCTAGATTGACACTTGAGAATTCTCAATGACAACTCATGACAACACATGGAAGCATTAATTCTAATACCCCCCCTTAATGCTTACTTCCAATACACATGGTATTTGTTGGTATATGTGTTAAGTAACTTAAAATTAGCTGACATGCATTGGAAACAACAACTTCTAGATTGAGACTTGAGATCTATCAATAACAACTCATATGTTGACAACTCATAACAACACATATAAACATTAATTCCAATAGGGACACTTGATACTTACTTCCAATAGACATTGTATTTATTGGTATCTATATTAATAAACTGAAAATTGGCTAGTATGCATTGGAATCTGTACAAATTGACTCAGGCATCGTTGACATCCATGTTACTTATTCCCTTATAAAATTATACAACAAATAATGTTATCACCAGAGTCATTGATTTTTTTTTTGTAAGCTTAGGTAGATCCTTCCCATTTTCTATTAATTTAAAACCTGACAACAACAATACAAAAAATTAGACCTCAACCTGCCCATAGGAAACTGGGTCTGTTGGCCATCTAAGTGCAATGTATGTCAACCAAAACATAAATAGCCTTAATAACCTTTACAAAGTTTGGCGGTACTTAATATCTAAGTCTGTAAATACTATCATTTATTGATAACATTAATCATCTTATGACTCCACAGGGGCAAGGTCTTTAGCACTGGAACCAGGAATTTCAACCTGCTAAAATGATTTTATATCCTTCTCCATCGTACCTAGTCTATCATACTGATGCAGCTGACGGAGATTGATTTCTTGAATATTTCTATTGGTATATGCCATAGTAGACTCCAACTTGGACTCTGCTATCTCCTGAGTCAACATAACAGCTTTTGCTAACAAAAATTTTATCAGCCAGTAAGTTCGAATTAAATGCTAGAATAGAGAAATACGTCCACGAGTATGTCCTGGATCAGCAACAACATTCTGTAGGTCTTCAAATGCCATAGCATCCTCTTCATCCATATTGTTTAAAGCCTTTGTTTCCCAACCATAAATGCTAGATTTAATAGAATTAGAAATTTCTGCTGCAAACGTTTGAACTAACATTGATAATATAATTGTAGTAGTCTAATAAATTATAGAGTCGTGTATTAATAGAATTTTTGTCACTATTTTGGAAAATATAAAATTGGGTAGAAATGTATTTTGTTAAAATTTGAAGTGTTGAGTTTTTTATAGTATTCCAACGAGAAATTCACAGACATAATTAGGCCGATATGCCTTCTCTCTTTTGAATGAGATCACTTTTTTTTTGTCAACAAAACATTTGTGCAGATGACACATGTTACTAATTCAATAGATGACAAGTGTGATTATACTGTTTATGGTCAGTAATGGAATCTGTTACGAATTTAAGTCTGCTTATGTTGTTCCACTCTCCGCTCCATTCCCATGATGATGGCTCACTCCCATGTTGACGCCTAGGATAGCAGTTACATGCAGGGACCCTGAATTATTATCTGTGTTGTGCGCCGCGACCCAACCATTCCAATTTTCCTGGCACCTGCAGCTGGAGACTACAAACATACACAGGCTTCTACTCAACAACATTTGCTTCGCCCATCAAACAACAGGTACCTTGAAGCTTCTCTAACATTTATTTGCTGCTACAGAGTTATAGAGCCACTAAAATTCTTTACAATCACGATGCTTAATGTTTAGGCACTGTTATATTTCATATATGTACAAATTTCTGTTCTAAAATTCAAAATCCCTAAGGCAGAATAACCCAAAACCTTAGCAAATAAAATGGGTTGGGGTTTGCTAGGCTGGTTATGGAAGAAAGATGAGCGTCCTCGTACCATTCCCCTTACAGAAGCCGAACGAGAGACATTGCAGAAAAGATTCGAACTGTACAAGCACTGTTATATTTCATATCTGTACAAATTTTTTTTCTAAACTTCAAAAGCCCTAAGGAAAAATAACTCAAAACCTTAGCAAATAAAATGGGTTGGGGTTTGCTAGGCTGGTTATGGAAGAAATATGAGCGCCCTCGTACCATTCCCCTTACAGAAGCCGAACAAGAGATATTGCGGAACAGATTCAAACTGTACAAGCTCGTAAACAAGGTCCTCCCGGATAACAAGTACTCCAAGAACGTCGAGCAAGACCTCCAAGAGCACCCCGTTTTAAAGAACAAGGACAACCCCACCCCTGAGGAGTTCGAAGAAAATCAGAAGCTCTGGGAGAAAATAGAGAAGAGCGAATTCATGAAGTTTGTGGCAAAATCAAATAAAGTCGCAGAACAAGACCTGCAGAGGGAATTTGACATAAATAAATTTCCTTATAGACGAGAAGACGATAAGCTGTGGCAGTCACTGCCTTATGTTCCGAGTCCTTGAATGGCCGCTCCATGCCTAGAAAGGCTCTCATTGGATTCTCTGAGGCCGATCGTAGGTTTTGGGATTTTTTCAAGCAGTATTATTTTGGGTTATGGAGTTGTCAGAAACGTCCTCATCCGCCTGAGCGCCCCATTGATATTGCTGAGTCACTTACATAAGTAACTAGTAGGTTGTCCTGGAACTAGGACTACTTAGAGAATTGGTATATGTAAAAAATTATTACGGGAATTTAGAAGCAGTTGTATGTGGCATTATTATCTCCTTGTACTCATGCACTCATGCAGGTTAACTTCCATGCTGGACTACTTATAGTTAATCCTTTATATTGGCTAGAGGGATTACAACGGTGAATTGAAATGCAATTAGTCATTATCAAATTATGGTGTTTTTTTAAAAGGAATGTCTGATGAATTTTGGAAAACTAGCAGAAATCCATTTAAAACCTGGGTTTGAAATGTACCTCGAAGTTGAACAACTTGAGTTCTAATATCTTGATAAGCTGGCCATTTTTATGAACTTAACATGTGGAGTTTCTAGGTGTCTATTAGATCGATTTAGATGGGTCGGAGTCAGTGGCAATTCTTGATGCACCATCCAATTTCAATGCACCATCTAGATTCACGTACTGTTACAGAGAGAGACACACATATACATCCACAAAGTTATGGATCTCCTGACCACCATTTGAACTGTAGAATGCACCTGCCTTCTCTCAGTGAAATAACATTTGTTTTGGCGGATTATTAGGAAAACTATACAGACTTCAAAGGAACTGTGATAAAAAAATCAGATCCTATTTTCTCCAAGAAAAAAGCTTCACTTTATATTTTGAGAAGAAAAAAAGTTGCATTTTCTGGGAACATATACATTGTACAGTAAAACTCCAAACTGAAGCAAGACTCCTATACTAATGATAGTAAAACATATACATTTTTTTAACATGCAAACAAAAATTCTTATCATAAGGTTTTGAAATGTCTTATGGAAAATCCAAAAAACAATAATAATAATATTTTAGGTTCACAGCGAAGCCATACACTAAATTGGTGCATGGGACTCTCTTGTTTATGGGACAAGGGATGCCTTTTGTGCAGTGATTTGACTACTAAAGTATACAAAGATATACATATTCTATTCCACTTTTGATTTGAACCTGTAACCTCTTAGGAAGAAACACATGTTATTAACCATTAGGTCCACTGAAACTGTAAACCAATTACAAGAATAATAATTTATACTGATTATCACAAACAAAGAGTAAGTTATCCATCAAAAATGAAAATTACTGTTTAGATGAAGTAGCAACGTCGATATCTACAGGAGATTTTGAGAGATTAGCTGAGAAGAGCTATAGGTTCCTCAGGGTGATAACATATTTTATGGTAGATTTTCTGGGAACATGACTGTAACATGACTACCTTCTCAGAAATCTCTATACTTAGATATATAGATAATTGAGAGGATTGATCTGGGATTGTCCTGGTTTAGACAAACCCAATACAAAAACTGAGAGTAAACATGAGAGGGAATGGGAAGAATTGCACTTCCAGAACTGTGATCAGGATTCTATAGAATCTGTGAGGGTAGAGGGGATTGACAATGGTGATCAATGTTGCATGTCCTATTCGCATGCAATAGACAATTTAGTGGATAATAACAATTCCTGTCCGAGGCAATACATGCAAGGATCCCGCAGAGAAAATGATCATGGTGATCCCTACAGATGTGAGGCAACTGCAAGCTCAAATCCTCCAACAGAAAGGACTTTGCAAGACTATGGATAAACCACGAGCAAGAGCAAGACAAAACAGGTTAAGAGCAGGCTAAAAGGAATGTCGAGAAAATTGAAGGAGAACCAAATGAAATGGAAACATGAATGGAATCAAGAAAGACTAGAGCTTGACGGGATTCTGAAAGTGGATCTTAATAAAGATCGGCAGGTTGAGGACCAAGACGGGGGCTTGGATCATTTAGAGGTTCTGAAGGCATTGGCTCGAGCCTTAAGTAAAATAGAGGAAGCCTACTTGGAAATGGCTGATAAGGTCGTTGCGGAAAATCCAGAGTTGGCTCTGATGGGATCTTGTGTGCTTGTAATGTTGATGAAGGGAGAAGATGTGTATGTGATGAATGTTGGGGAAAGTCGGGCAATCTTGGTGAAGAAACTAAAGCCTGATCTGGGTGAAATCGTTTCTATATCTCAGGCAGTGGGAGAATCTCGACCCTACAGAGACTTGGAATGAATCAGTGAGGAAACCTCACACAATTTGGAGGCCTTCGATGATTGCTCGAATGATCTGGATCTACCAGGAAAGAAGTCAACCTTAGGTGTTGTGCAGCTATCCTTAGATCACAGTACTGGTGTTGAAGAGGTAAGATAATAGTTCTTTTTATTGGACTCAACATCATAAACTCGTGTTACTTGATCTTCTTTGTTTTCTACTTTGTTTCATCATTCCAAGTATTTACCTTGTCAAATTGGCATTCTGAGGCATCTTACTGTCAAACTATATGCATTTTAGGATTGATTTGTTTCAGTGGTGTTTCTTCAGGAGGTTTAGAGGATCAAGGCAGAGCATACAGATGATGTATTGCCTATCATGAATGACCGTGTCAAAGGGATGCTGAAGGTCACACGTGCATTTGGTGCAGGCTTCCTCAAGAAGGTTAGAGATTATCCATTCAGGAATTTATCCAATGCTCAATGTTAGATCAATCTAGGTTAAACTTTGGTTTCGATCTATATCAAATACCTGGGAATTTAGATTAGCTATAATATCATCCATTAAGATTTTAAAGACCTTCATGTAAACACATAATTTGTATAAACTACTTATTTTGTTCATAATTTCAAATATTACAAGTAAAATTATGTGACTTTCAGTTTCATAGGTCTGCATTTAAGACATTCATCTGTTTGGTTTAAAATTTAGCCAGTGAAGTAGATTGATCACATCATGCTCTGGGTCTGATGGATGCTTATCTTCTTGTGATTGCAGCCAAAATGGAATGATGCTCTTCTTGAGGTCTTTAGAATTGATTTTGTTGGCACTGCGCCATACATCACTTGCACACCTGCTCTTTGTCACCATAGATTGGGTCCTGAAGACCATTATTTGATACTCTCATCAGATGGTCTTTATCAATATTTTACCAATGAAGAGGTGGTTAACCATGTGGAATGGTTTATGTCATCTTATCCGGATGGAGATCTTGCCCAACAACTTGTTGAAGAGGTCCTCTTTCGTGCAGCAAAGAAAGCTGGTAAGGAGACTTAAATGCTTGGAAATAGCTTGAAATAAAGTTATTTCAATAGTAGTGCTATATGGTGTACTTGATTTTCTGAAGTATTCAACTGGCATATGGATGTAGGGATGGATTTCCATGAGCTTTTAGATAAACCTCAAGGAGATCGCCGCAAATATCATGACAATGTTTCTGTGATGGTCATTTCTTTGGAAGGAAGGATATGGAGATCACAAGTGTAAATAATGTCGGAGCACTAGAGAGTTAGGTGCTCCCACATAAGAGTTGATTCTTTTGTCTCTTTTCAATTTTCTGTGTACCATATTTTGAAGCAGAGATTACAGCTTATAGAGGCCTCTACCGTTGTATTTGATGGAAATGGAAAGTTGCAAGTGTTCATCTCTGAAATTTTGCCCTTATTTTGCAATGATGTTGTTGATAGCTTGGTTTCTTTCTTCCATGGATGCTACATGGAGACTAATACCCTTTTAAAATGATTCAACAACCTCCTTTTCTATTCCACTGGCAAATTACCCATAACGAAAATGAATATAGTTTTTGAGAAATCTTAAATTTGCACCAAGTGTTTTTTTTGTCAATGTTCATGAAACTGAACATCAATTTGTCAGGATTCCATTATAGCTTATGTAATATTTACATTGGAAGTTGAGTATGATGGGAATACAGGGCTGCAACGATGTAAATGAATATGCCTCTTGCAATGATAAACTTTGGAGGATTATGTTACCTAATTGGAAACATTAAACTAATAAATTACATGAAGATTGCATGCTTTCAAAGTTTGCATGTAGTGAAGGATCAGATAAGATGGCAAAACAAGAACTGACTTCACTGTTACATTGACAACAGCTCTGGTTTTACCTGTATATATAAAATTGCATCGATATGAGCTCTAAAATTGATTGTCATAACAAATTGTAAAAAAATAGGTGAAGGATTTAAACTTCTAATAACCATACCTGAATGTCGTAATTTCAATCAATCAACTAACTATGGTGGCAGGAATCAAATACATTTGCAGCGTTTTTTATTTATTTAAACTTCTAATAACCATATATGAATGTCGTTAACTCAATGAATTAACTAACTATGATGGTAGGAATCAACTAGATTTGCAGCATTTTTTTCCCTTATATTAATTAAGACGAAAACATTCCCTTTTTTATCAGCCATCCTTAAGTTTTTAGTCTAGATAATGAAATGCAAATCTCTAAAACGATTAACTATAGGTCTATACTCTTAATCATGAATCTCTCATCGTTTTCAAGGTGATGTGATATACCAGGTATATTCCTGAGGGATGTTTGACTTCTCCATTGGAAATTCCATATTTGAAAAAAATGAAAAATATAACGAGTCATCTCCCACCTTCAGGTGCATTACTTCATAAGATTTACCTCAGGGATAAGTTGATTTCAATTAATCTAGAAGCAGTTGGGTTCATTGTGCTTGTTGGCATTGGGGTTCATGTCAAATACTAACGTGTAGTGAAAAATAACTGTTACAAAGTGAAAGTTAGTAACTAAGATAAAGATTTCAATTTACCCACAAGCAGTTGAGTTCATTGTTCTTGTGACATTTGGGTCCATGTGAAATACTCAGGTGTAGTGAAAAAAAGTGTTAAAAGTGAAAGGCCATAACTAAGGTAAACCTTACTCAGGTGTAGTGACAAAAAGTGTTAAAATTGAAAGGTCGTAACTAAGGTAAACCTTGCAGACAGTGTTGTGAATTAATAGTTGAAAGTGGGTGGTGTACTTGGGTTTTGTCAATATTTGTTGTTTCTAGGTTCTGTTCACTTGACTTCAAATTTATGACTTTGCCATCTGCTAATTTTTAATCTCAACTGGCAGTTAGGTTTAGTGTGGTCTTATTTCTAAACCGTTCGCATTACATGCATATCCGATGTACTCCAGGACACAGGTCAAATAATCATGCGGAATTTGTAGCCAAGGAACATATCTCACATAATCATGCCGAATTTGTAGCCTTGGCTGTTAAGAACATATCTCGCAGTAGCCTCCCTGAAAAATATAAAAAAACTGCAACTAATGGTATCCACTGAGAAAACAAGAAAAATAATTTGAAAATGCGTTCTTACAGTGACTGCTTCATGAAATACAGGCGGTAATGCTCTCCTTTGGTTGACTATCTTTGAGCCATGTGCTCAGAGAGCTTAACACAAAAGCATAGGCTCTGGCCAAGGAAGCTATGAAACTCTCATTTTCTGACGTTCAAAACCACTATAGGACTGCACTAATCAGTTCCAGCAACAGATCAATGCACTAATGATTAAGCCAATCACAAAGTTTTCCCGAACTCCGGAGATTGTTTATTTTTCCAAGTTTTTCAACTTTACTTTTAAATGGGCATTTCTTTTCATTCACTAAATAACAAATTAAATTATCATTGACTTGCTTCATGTCAAAAACTACAATTACTTCAAGTTAATACTTCAAGACAATACTCCTATCCGCCTCTCTGTTGGAATTTTGCTGAATTCCAAAACAATAAAATTGCCTTCCTTAACATAGAGAAATACAAATAAAATTTGCATACAGTGACAGAGTTTCCACAAAAAAAAAATTCTATTCATAAAAAAAATTGTTGTTACAGATTCTTCCTCAAAAGAGGGATTACAAAATAGTTTGACTGCTGCAAACACAGTTCAATACTATCACTCTGTAATTTACTGCTGTTACAAAATATTTCACACTGCTGTGTAAAATACAAAACACTCTGTTTTCTGGAAAATGCGCTGCTGTGTATTTCCAAAATTCTGCTCTCTGTCTTTTAAAAATACGCTGCTGTGCATATATAAAAACATTACATTATATTTAACAGAACGACTCTGTCTCTACATATTACAAAACAGAAATATCCCAAAAGATCTGAGGTTGAATTAATGCCATTAACTGACATACAACCACTAAATTCACCGCTTCAGAAATCTTTATGGCTCATTACTTCTGTCAGCACCGCTTGATAAGTGCATTGATGACAGATTTTGCTTGCTGTTCTTTTCTTCCTTCCCGCACTGCTGTGCTTTCAAAAAAAACATTCATGTGTAATAACATTACAACATTCTCGCACTGCTGTCTTTTCCTTTCTTTTTATTTACACTGCTGTGTAATAAAAATTACAACATATGCTTCGCGGTTTTTACAATGTGCTGGGCTTTGTCATTATATATAAATATATATGACATGTTTTAATTAAAACATAATACAAACAAACAATATTTAAAACTTTTAAAACATGCGATGGTTTAAAAAACATTTAACCCAAAGTAATGTTTTAAACGTGAAGTGTGGACCCCAACTGACGTTAGCAATTCCGACGGGGTATGCTCCTCCGCCTGCCCGGCTTGATGGACCCCCGCGGAATTTACTTTCCGCTTCATGTCTTTGCTGCCGTCTTTTCTGGGCAGTTGACAATTAATTCCAACACTCCCCCTTAATTTCCACTGCTGGGTTTTCCTGCATACCCATGCATTTCCTGAAATGTTCAAAGCTTTTCTGATGTAGTGGCTTTGTGAGGATATCTGCAAATTGATCCTCTGTTCTGCAATGCTGCAAAACAATCTCGCCATTGCTAACCAATTCCCGTATGAAATGAAACTTGGTGTCAATGTGTTTTGTCCTTTTATGAAAAACATAATTTTTAGACAATGCAATAGCTGAACTATTGTCACAAAAAATCATTGTCCCTTTTACCTGTTCTTGACATAAGCTTCTCAACATTTTTCTCATCCAAACTGCTTGACACGCTGCTGCTGTAGCTGCCACATATTCTGCTTCTGCTGTAGATAATGCTACAACGGGCTGTTTCTTAGAAGCCCATGAAATGGCTCCTGAACCCATATGAAAAACATAACCGGAAGTGCTCTTCCGATCATCTACACTTCCAGCCCAATCACTGTCAGTGTATCCAACTAAATCTGAATTTTCTGAAGTAGTATAAAAAATACCAAATTTCTTTGTACCTTTAACATACCTCAAAATTCTTTTTGCTGCTTGCCAGTGTGCATCCTTTGGCTTTTCCATGAACCTGGAAATCAAACTAACAGCATGAATTATGTCCGGCCTAGTTGCAGTCAAGTACATAAGGCTGCCAACTATGCTCTTGTACAGACTAGGATCAAAATCCTTGCTGCTGTCCTCTCTGCTGAGTTTTAATCCCATCACTGTGGGAGTGATTGCTGCTTTGCATTCCTGCATGTTAAATCTTTCAAGCACCTCATTAACATACTTTTCCTGTGAGATAAAAATCCCACTTTCATCTTGTTCTACTTCTATTCCCAAGAAGTATCTTAGCAAACTCATATCAGTGATTTCAAATTCTTCCTTCATGACTGTTTTAAAATGTTCAATAAGGTAATCATCATTACCTGTAAAAATAACATCATCAACATATAAAACTACAATCAAAATTTTACCATCTTTTTCTTTGATGTAGAGGGTGGGTTCTCCCTCACACTTTTCAAAACCATTTTCCAGTAGATATGAATCTATCCTACTGTACCACGCTCTTGGCGCTTGCTTTAGCCCATAAAGAGCTTTCTTCAACTTACACACTTTGTTTTCTTGGCCTTTCTTTTCATAGCCGAGAGGTTGATCAATGTAAACCTCTTCCATTAACACTCCATTCAGAAATGCTGACTTCACGTCCATTTGGTAAACTTTCCACTTGTTTTGTGCTGCTATGGACAACACTGCTCTCACAGTTTCCATTCTGGCAACCGGTGTGAAAGTTTCCTCATAATCTATGCCATGCTTTTTCTTATAGCCTTTGACAACAAGCCTTGCCTTGTGTCTCTCTATTTTGCCTTCAGCATTACTCTTGGTCTTGTAGACCCATTTAACACCAATGACATTTTTACCTTTTGGGAGTTCAACCAAATCTCAAGTTTTGTTCCTCTCTATGGCATTAATCTCCTCATCCATAGCTTCTATTCATTTCTTATCCTTGATAGCTTCTTCGAAATGAACAGGATCATCAACATGACAATATAAAGCAAACAAAGAACTGACACCTTCATTAGCTATATCTTGTTCATAAATATCTTTCAAACTTCTGAATTTCTTACCTCTTTCGGTAGGTGTACAAGTACTTGAAGAAGCACTTGAATTTCCTCCTTGTGGTGTGCTTGGAGAAGCACTGTCATTTCTCCTCAAGGGTGTGCTTTGCGGTGTTGGTGTTGCTGTTTGGGGATGTATATCAGCCAACTCATCACCATTCTCATCATGAGATAAACAATGTTTAACATTCACTATTTTCTCTATGCTTCCATCCCAAGCTTCCTCTTCAATGAACTGAACATCCCTACTCACAATGAACTTCTTGGTGGATGGGTTGTATAACCTGTAGGCCTTGGATTCCTCACTGTATCCAATGAAAATACATTTCTCCCCCTTGCTGTCCAACTTCTTCCTTAGCTGATCCGGAATGTGTGCATAAGCCACACATCCGAAAACTTTCATGTGTGTGACACTTTGCTTTGCGCCACTCCATGCCTCTTCCGGCACTTTGTTCATAACTGCTTTTGTAGGGCACCTGTTCAATATGTACGCTGCACAATGTACAGCTTCAGCCCAATAATCATTCGGCAAATGCTTTGCCTTTAACATACTCCTCGCCATGTCCATTATGGTTCGGTTCTTCCTTTCAGCTACTCTATTTTGCTGCGGAGTATATCTAGTTGTAAACTGCTTATGAATACCATTTTCTCTACAAAAATGTAGAAAATCTTTAGAGATATACTCGCCTCCTCTGTCAGTCCTTAAGACTTTGATATGCAGCCCACTCTGGTTCTCAACAAGTGCTTTGAAATTACAAAATTTTTCAAACACTTCACTTTTGTTTTTCAAAAAGTAAACCCAAGTTTTTCTTGTAAAATCATCTATAAATGTTAGCACATAGTGGCTGCTTGCAAGTGATGGAGTTTGCATCGGTCCACATACATCTGAGTGGACAATCTCTAAGGGTGCTTTTGCCCTTATGCTTTTCCCGGAAGGAAAACGTTCTCTGTGTTGTTTCCCAAGAATACAACCTTCACAAAGGCTGTCCGGTTTCTCTATCAATGGTAAACCACTTACCATTCCTTTTCTGTTCAACAGATTAAGACCTCCAAAGTTGAGATGTCCAAATCTCAAGTGCCATAACCAATTATCATCATTTGGTTCGCTTTGGTAAGTCTCCTGTGCAACTGCTGCTTTCTCTTCACCATTCTTCAAGTCTGCTCTCATTCTGAGAGGGAACATCCTGTTCCTTGTCATCTTCACTTCAGCGATACACTGATCGCTGGGTGGTTTATCCATGATGGTACAAACATCATTATCAAAGAAAACATTATACCCCTTATGGACAAGCTGTCCAACACTTAAGAGGTTACACTTCATTCTTGGAACATAATAAACATCTGCTATGGTTTTCTTTGCACCTAATCTTGTTAAGACATTTACATCTCCTTTTCCCATAACAGAAACTTTGCTATCAATTCCTAGTGTGACTTGTCACTGCACACTTTCATCTAACATAGAAAACATTGCTATATTTCCTGTCATATGGTTACTGCAACCGGAGTCTAGAAACCATAAATCCTCACTCTTTTCTTCAGCCATATTACAAGCTAAAAACAAATTACTTTGACTGATATTTTCTTTTGTGAAATTTGCACTAGTTTCACTTCTCATATCTTGCTTCTTCTTTCTACATTCATTAGCATAATGACCATATTTTTTACAATTGTAACATTGGACATTGGATTTGTCATACCTTTGTCCTTGTTCATTCTGCTGACCACTTTGCTGGCTGCCACCTTGGCCGTGGCTGTGACTTTGACTGTTGCACCTTCCATGTGAATGTGAAGGACTGTTCCTTCCACCTTTGTTTTGGCTTCTGCCTCTTCCTCTTCTGCCTTGCCCTCTTCCTTTTCCGAAAGACATCTGGGTCTTAAAAGCATGCTCAAGAGATGAGTTTTCACTCCTACCCAATCTCTGTTCATGGGTCATCAGTGATGCATGTAGCTCATCCACTGAAAACTTTGTGAGATCCCTAGTCTCCTCTATGGTGGTGACAATCACATCGAATCTTGAGGGTAAACTTCTCAAGAGTTTTTCCACAATCCTCTTGTCTTCAAGAGTCTCTCCATGAGATCTTATTTGTGTGACCATTCCAATCACATGAGTGAAGAATGAGTCAATAGTATCTGACTCTTTCATACAGAGAGTCTCAAAGTCTCTCCTCAGCAACTGAAGTTTTGTTGTCTTCACTCTTTCCATGCCTTGATAAGTTGTCTTGAGAGTTTCCCATGCTTCACTGGATTTCTTAGCTGCTGCTATCCTTGGAAACACACTCTCATGCACTGCTTGATACAAGAAGAAAAGAGCCTTAGCATCTCTCTTCTTATTGTTCTTCAGTGACTCCCTTTCTGCCTGAGTTAAAACATAAAACTCTGCTTCATTTGCTGGCTCTTCAAAGCCATCCTCAACTAATTCCCATAACTCTTGTGAGGTAAATAAAGCTTTCATAGTTATTGACCAGTAGTCATAATTTTTTCCATTGAATTGTGGGAGATGGATATTTCCCAAACTCATACCTGTGCTGGAGCCAGCCATTCTGCACTTCTAACTATGATAAAGAACACTTGACTGTGTGTTTAAAACTAATCAACTGTACTGCAACAGTAACACAAAAATATATAGAGAAATACCTTCGAATTCTTCTTGTCTGAACCTTCACTTTGCTGGAGAGGCTTCTGCAATAACGAACTCTTTTCCTTCAGCTTATTTTACCTTCAAATAGCCTGGATTGGCTCTGATACCATGTTGGAATTTTGCTGAATTCCAAAACAATAAAACTGCCTTCCTTAACACAGAGAAATACAAATAAAATTTGCATACAGTGACAGAGTTTCCACAAAAAAATTTCTATTCATAAAAAAAATTGCTGTTACAGATTCTTCCTCAAAAGAGGGATTACAAAATAGTTTGACTGCTGCAAACACAGTTCAATACTATCACTCTGTCATTTACTGCTGTTACAAAATATTTCACACTGCTGTGTAAAATACAAAACACTTTGTTTTTCTGGAAAATACGCTGCTGTGTATTTCCAAAATTCTGCTCTCTGTCTTTTAAAAATACGCTGCTGTGCATATATAAAAACATTACATTATATTTAACAGAACGACTCTATCTCTACATATTACAAAACAGAAATATCCCAAAAGATCTTAGGTTGAATTAATGCCATTAACTGACATACAACCACTAAATTCACCGCTTCAGAAATCTTTATGGCTCATTACTTCTATCAGCACCGCTTGATAAGTGCATTGATGACAGATTTTGCTTGCTGTTCTTTTCTTCCTTCCCGCACTGCTATGCTTTCAAAAAAAACATTCCTATGTAATAACATTACAACATTCTCGCACTGCTGTCTTTTCCTTTTTTTTATTTACACTGCTGTGTAACAAAAATTACAACATATGCTTCGCGGTTTTTACAATGTGTTGGGCTTTGTCATTATATATAAATATATATGACATGTTTTAATTAAAACATAATACAAACAAACAATATTTAAAACTTTTAAAACATGCGATGGTTTAAAAAACATTTAACCCAAAGTAATGTTTTAAACGTGAAGTGTGGACCCCAACTGACATCAGCAATTCCAACGGGGTAGGCTCCTCCACCTGCCCGGCTTGATGGACCCCGCGGAATTTACTTTCCGCTTCATCTCTTTGCTGCCGTCTTTTCTGGACAGTTGACAATTACTCTCTTTGCACCTTTTGGGCAACTGCTACTTATTAAAGAGAGAGGACGTTCACTATCGAATCACTTTCTGTTGCCTTCAACGGCAATAATTGCTGGAGTGTGTTTTCTAATTGTGAGCGGCAGCAACACGAGCAGGTCGAGATAATGGCAGCAGTTGAAGAAGAATCCAAAAATTCATCATCGACTAACCTCATTGCGTCGTTCTACGGCGGGACGAGGACCCAGAAGTATGAAGGGTTTTGGATAGATGTTAATTTGCTCCCAGCAGTGAAGGTGATGCAAAAGGACTTCCAACCGCGCCAGGACGACATTTTCTTGGCTTCATCACCAAAAACAGGGACAACATCGTGTAAAGCATTGCTTCACACCCTCCTCCAATTTAGCAATAATCAGCAACGAGACATGAATTTTGCAGTTGGTGTCGATGAGCAAAATCCCCATTCTTTGGTACCCACAATGGAAACTTGTCTATTCAATTCTGCTGCTGAGCATGAACAGTGCGATATTTCCATATTTTCCAAGTTTCCATCTCCGCGTCTGCTTCACACTCATTTGCCATTCCATTTGCTGCCTCTTTCGGTCAGGTCTTCTGCTTGCAAGATTGTTTACATTGCTTGCAACCCCAGAGATGTCTTCGTTTCCTTTTGGAAATTTCTCAATAAACTACATGAAGATGGCCGGTTCCCTAATTTGAATGGAGATTTGAGCAATGAAACTGTATTTGATGTGTTTTGCTCTGGTTTTAACCATATGTGTCCGTTTGCGGAGAGCGTTCTGAGTTATTGGCATGAGAGCAGGCGAGATCCGAATAAGGTGATGTTTCTTACCTACGAGGACCTGCAAGGCGAGATCCGAATAAGGTGAAAAAGCTTGGCCTTTTCTTGGGCTGCTCTCCGTCACTCATGGAGGAGAACGCCTCAGAAATTGTGGGGAAGTGCAGTTTCCATAGACTGTCAGCGTTGGAGGTGAACAAAATGGGAAGAGTGGGGGAAAATAAATATCGAATACCCAACCACAGTTTCTTCAGAGAGGGAAAAGTGGGCGAGTGGAAGAAGCATTTCTCGCCACAAATGGAGGAGCGTATTTATTTAGCGATCGAACAGAAATTGAACAAGAAAGGCCTCCATTTCAAATATAATTTATAGAAAGCCATTACATCACTGATCCATTCCATTTACGAGATAAGTGGTGTCGAATGTTATGATATTACTGTCATATGTGCTGAAGTTGTTTGCTATTGATAAATATAATATGGTGGATGATTTAGAGTGATTGTCCGACATACATTAAGAAAATCAAAATTGACATCCATCAAGGTTCAGAGGATTTTGCAGATTTTACATACAGGGAATAAAATGTAATATAACACTAAGTCTGCAAATGTTAAATATCAGTACAAACATAGTCTGCTGTAAATTGATGACATTTCCATTTTTAACAAAACGCGCTAATGGAGAAAGTTGTCTCGAAGCAAGCACAGAAACTGCAGTCGACTAGCATTTTTTTTAAGAGACAAAAAAACGCTTCGTCTTTTCATTAATAAAAAGAGAAAGTACATATTCTGTATTTTCATTCTGGACAGTATATGTTTATTACTTTCTATGATCAACTAAAATTTATCCTATTTCTATTACATTTGTTTACATCTATTCAAAGATTGTTCATCTTACAACTGAGCAAAAAAAGTCCCACCTAATTCTTACTTTTATTTCATCAAACAGCATTACCGCTTTACTTATAATTCTATTATACAGAATCCTTGATCTTGATCTCGACAGCCACAAGTAATTGATACTACCAGTATTAATCAACTTTCCCTGATCATATTCATTGAAAAGGAACTTACCCAAATCCTTTGCTATCCCTCTTTTGGATAATAGATCTGCTATCCAGTTTTGTTCTCGACAGATATGTTGGAATTGAATGCTTTGAAAATTGCTTCCGGGTGTTTTGATTCTCTTCATCTAGTTGTTTAATATCAGTGGGCAGAGATAGATCTACCATCCAATTTTGTTCTTGACATATATGTTGGAATTTAATGCTCTGGAAATTGCTTCTTAGTGTTCTGATTCTCTTCATCTAGTTGTTTAATATCAGTGGACATAAGTCTTTGTAGTCTTTCACCCAATCTATAATGGATTTTGCATTTCCAAATACCTTAATATTTTCAAGTCTTAGTCACTTTGTCACAATTAATACTCCCCATAATGCTACTATCTCTTCCTTATTGTTCGATCCTTGTCCTCCCTCCCACCAAAAGTGGTAGTATCTACCAGGATCCATAATGATTACTACCCCACAACCACATAGTTTCATTTTGCTCGCTCCATCAAAGAAATATCTGTCAGGATCCATGACGATTACTGCGCCACAACCACATAGTTTCATTTTACTCGCTCTATCGAAGAAACCGAATGGATATGATTTCCACATATTCTTATATTTGCATAAACTTCATAGTTGATCCCATTTCATTGTAGAGAGTAATGGCCTTGTTGATATCTTCTAGCACCTTCACTGGTTTATTTTCAAAGATAAGAGCATTTCTACTTCTATAGATGATCCACCTTATGTAATAGGGGAGATATCTGAATCTTTTGTTTTTTTGTACCATGACTGTATACAAGAAATAAGAGAGATGTGATTCCCCATCAGATTTAGCTTCACAATTCCCCTGCAACCTTCATAAAATGCCCTCACATGACAACATCTTCGAGAGATGTGATTCCCCATCAGATTTAGCACCTTCATAAAATGCCCTCACATGACAACATCTTCGAGAGATGTGATTCCCCATCAGATTTAGCTTCACAATTCCCCTGCAACCTTCCCAAAATGACCTCACATGACAACATCTTCGCAGTAAATGTACATGACACTCTGGACCCCTCATACAAATTGGACAAATGTCCGGACCATTGAACCCTCGTTTTTATAAATTATTGCATGGTAAGATTCTATAATTTACACCTAGCCAACAAAAGATTCTAATTTTATAAGGAATATTCCCTTTCCATATATTCTGAGACCATTCAAGGCATTTAAATTTCTTCTCAACTCAAGGAAAATTTTGATAAATTTCTTTGACCCTCGACAGACCCTTCTTAAGGTTGTCTCCCAATACCATTAGATTATGTTCCTCGTATTCCTCTAGCGTGATGCCCACATTTCTTAGTTGTGAAGTATACCTCTCCCATTCCTCTGCATAATTTTCTATAAGGCCGAGGTCTGTGAACCCGATCCATTTTTGATGATCAATACTCTGTGCACCTGACTAATAAATTTGTTGCAGCAAGAAAAAACCTTTCTTGTGTAATAGGTTGAGCAACTGTTCCGATAGGGAATGGTTTCTTATCATTCCCAATAATAGCATTTAAACCAATGTTGATCCTTAACCCAGCTCGTGCCTCCCATCGAGTGAACCCTGACATCCAATGTAGATTATGCAACATACTCCTCCAAATAAACAATATGCTAGATTTCTTCCTCGCCCCTCTACCTATCCATGTGGAAAAATCCCGTCCATACATATATTTTTCTTGGATGATAAGCGCCCACATACGATTGCCTGAGATGACTCTCCACATGTTTTTAATGATCAATGCCTTATTAAAATACGAATTGTCTATAATTCCTCACCCACCTTCTTCGATTGGTCAAGCCACATCTGTCCAACTGAGAAAATGAAATTTCCTATTTTGTTGAGACCCTGCCCACAAGAAATGCTCCATGATAGCATCAATCTTAAGAATGATCTCCCTCGGCATAAGGAACAAATCCATCCAATAAACAAAGAGATTTTGAAGTACAAATTTCAACATAACGATTCTACCTCCCATCGTTAGCCATCTATGTTTCTAACACGAAAGTTTCTTCTGGAATCTTCTAGTCAACCATTCCCAATTCATATTACAATATCCTGTAGGTTTCAGGAAGAAACCTAGATATGTAAATCCCTCATCGATGTGCTCGTATTTTACACCAAATAGCATTGAAATCAACTTATTCCTTTTTGCCTCTCCTTCCATTCCGACCAACAATGATTTCCCATCGTTCATACAAAGACCAAATGCATGTCCAAATGAAATAATAATACTTTTTAAATTGTCCCACTCCTTATTGGTGGATTGGCCACCAAATAGAAGGTCATCAACAAACATGAAGTATGTTACAGCAATCTGTTTGGAGATCCTAACACCAATAAATTATCCATTTTCCTGGGAACCTCTCAATTTTCTACTCAGACAATCTATGACAATCTATAACAAGCAGAAAGAGAAGCGAGGAAAGGGAACATTGTTTCAAGCCTCTAAATTCCTGAAAGAACTGAGTCGAAAAACCATTAATAATTACCGCAAAATTGGTTGATTTCAAACCTCCCATAATCCAATTAATATTCTGAATGGGCATACCTATTTTGACAAATACCAACTTGAGAAAATCCTAGTCAACCTTGAGGAGGCAGGATTTATGTTTTCTTGTTTTAATGGAATTCATCATTACTTGAGCAATCCCCATAACATCATGGATCTGCCTTCCTTCTAAAAACCCAAATTGTTACTCTGTCATGTATTTATACAATGTCGGTTTGATACTGCAGGCAATCAACTTTGATATCACCTTATAGACTGAGTTGCAGAGGGAAATCACCTATAATCTGCAAATGATTCAGATCTCTCCTTCTTGGGTATCAACGTGATGAAAATAGCATTAATTGCTCCCAATAAATACCCGAGTCCTTCATTCTTCGTAACCCTTAATAATTCTGGAATCATCAATTCTTTGAAATGAAGAAATAGCTCCACCCCAAAACTGCCTCAGACTCTTCTCTTTGGCATATCCCTTCAAAACCTCAATCAACTTTGTTCTTGTGATCGGGCTCCCCAATTTTTTATCGTCCTCCACAGTAAAAATTTCGGGCAGCAATGAGATGTAATCCATTTGAGACATATTCATATGTGATTGTTCATAAAATTTTCCTTTGAAATGTAGTGACTTCCACATGCCCAATATACTCTTGTGTTCTATGAATTTTTCTGGTTCCATCTTTAATAGTCTGAATAGAATTATACATTTTTCTACTGTTAAAATGAGCATCGAAGAATCTGGTATGTTTTTCCCCAGCTTTAATCCATGTATCCTTGCTTTTCATCCCTATTTCTTATTCCTATGATTTTAGGATATCACTACTCCTGCCTTCCAAAGCAATGACTCGAGTTTTGTATGCATTTGAAAAGAAAAGGGGATCCAAGGGATCGTTGTAGTATTGAAGGGTGACCACAATCTCTTTTATATCTTTTTTCTCGGCCTCCTTCTTCTCCTTTATCCATTGCCTCATTTCCATTTTCAAATATTTAAGTTTCTGGAAAAATGATGTCATCTGATTTATGTGTGAAGAAATAACCTTCTGGTTCCACACTTCATTTACCAAAGTCCCAAATTCCTTTGACTTTAACCATTTCGGATTGAACATAAATGGATAAGTTATCCTCCTTATCTCCCCTTCCCATATGAGATTGATAGGAAAATTATTTGAAATAAAGACCAGAATAATGTAGGATCTCATACCTAAATAAATATTATACAAAGACATACTAACAAGAAACCTATCAAGTCTCTTTGATATCCCCTCAGAATCAATGTGGCAATTATGCCATGTTGGACCGACGGGTATCAACATTATATCTACCAATTCCTGTTCATCTAACAATTCCTTAAAGTATGTTGATAAATAATACGTATTAGCTTTAGAACCCCATAGTTCTTCCATACCCATTGAGGAATTAAGATCACCTGCAACTATCAATGAACTCAACCTTAATATTCGAGACCCTGCCACTTTGTCCCAGAATTGTATGTGTTCAATGTATGGAGCATATGAATTATTTGTGTGAATAATTTGTCCAGCACCCACCAAATGCCTCGTAATGATAATTCATGCACAATAAATGAAGGCCCGCATCTCAAAAACTCATGGGTTGCAAATAATCCCCAACCCACCAGAAAGTACATTTTGCACTAGTAGCACAAACAGGTCATTCTGGAAAAATAGACAACATCATATCCCAAGTTTTCTCTCTAGACAACATAGTTTCTTGGATTAAAATCATATTCAGACTGTGAATCTTAACTATACCTCGAAGAGAGTGAATTTTGTTGGTCGCCCTCAAACCTCGGACATTCATATAGATAATATTCATGGGGGAACCTCCAAGACAAGTGAATCCTCTCTAAGGGCACGAGTTCCATAGAAGTCTAAAGTTGAAACTTGACCAGAAATATAGGCACGGTGTATGTCAAAGTGGGAATCTCCAACCCTTCACCCACCCTAGATGTGAGGTCCTAAGAATGGCATGCCGACACCTTCTAGAATTTAGGAGGTCTTTTCTTTCGATGAGTGACATTTTTGTAGGGATTTGGTGGTTCCCTAAGGTGCCCAAGAAAATATCTTTTAACAGTAAGCAGATACATGGATTCTGAGGAGGAAATCAATACCTCCAACTCCTTATCAGGAGACATAGCAGAATGTTGACACACATCTTCTGATAGAACAAGATTTATGGACATATCAGGTGGTATAACCGGGGTATTAACAGAATGATTGAATGAAGTCTCCCATTCAACCCCATTATCCCTCCAATTCCCATGAAAAATGCATATGGAAGGGGACTTGACACAACCCTCAGCATTCTCCCTATCATTCTGATAGAAATCATTTTGTCGAGGGTATTCCTCCCCTTCCCTCACCGATAGCGAACCGACCTTCATGTGTCACAAACAGAGAATTATGAGAGGAATCAGTGTGTGCTTGAAGACACATATTTGACTGTAACCCTACTAAAGGCCAAACAATATCCTCAGAGGAGAGAAACTTAGAAGTGATATGAGGGGGTACATTTATATCAGATAAATTAAAATTTTTCAAATTAAACAAGGAGGGTGATGAATTACCTACAATTCCTTTGCAAACAAAATGTGAGCCATGTGTAGGAACCTCATGAAGGAAAACATTCTAAGTTCCTATTGCCTCTTAACTTCAAAAATCCTTTCTCAACTTGAATTTCCATGAGCATGTTGAAATCAGGTGGCCCGTATCATGGCAGTTCAGAAATCTATATGGAACATTCTAGTAATCTATAAACAACATGAATATAAAACTACTCCATTGCAATTCCAATTCAGCTATCAACCTTGTTCCCATCTCCACCTCAATTAGCACCCAAGCCATTCTCTTGTCCATTTTCCCAACACTCCCTTCATTCCAGTAATAGAATTTCCCAATTATGTCCACTATCTCTGATACAGCTGATTTGTTCCAAAGTTTCAGAGGAAAACCCTGAAATTTGGCCTATACCAGATTCTGACAAGGTGTCTCTGTGAAGGGGTAGAAGCCCACCCTCCATCTATACAAGATAAGGAAACATCTTCCCTTGAACAAAGGAACCTTCAAAATACTATCTACATCCTCCAAATTTAGGAAATGGAAGCATATCCATCTGTTGAATAGAATGCTCACTTTAGGACCATATTTCAAATGATTTGAAGCCACCTTTGTTCAACCCATTTTTTCGCTTGTTCCCCTATCATCTGTGTATGGTACTACCTCCCAACCAATTCTTTGTGGCTCAACCTTTCTATACTTTCCCAGAAAGTGATATGGATTTATGGAGGAATGCAATAGAATACACGTATAACCATAAATCCATAAATTCAAAGGTGCAGCAGAAATAACACTTTGTTTCATTAATATCAAAGAACTAAAATTTGCTTATAGGCAGAATGGAAATAAACTAGCTAGGGCATTGGTAGCTTATCTCTAAGAAGAGATGTGGTGGCTACAGGCCTTTGAACTCTGTGTTACAATGAGGCTCAAAGGCCTATATATTATTGAGAAACAATGGAAATCCCTAAACATCCAAAAACCTAACCCTTGGAGATGAAATGCCAGAATATGGGCCCCGTTGAGGTAAATTGGTACATCAATTTTCCGAGGCCATAACGTTGGCATGCTATCTTTGTTTGATGCCCATGATACATTGTTAGAAATTTTTATTCAAGGACTACAACTGATAACCACGAATTTATATTTTGTAACGGGATCAGATTTTTTGGACAAACGATGCCCAAAAGCATCCTTTAGGGCCTCAAAATGGCTCTGGAAGTCCAGGACCCGAAAAATTGTTAAAAATAATAAGTTGTGACGAAAGTGAAAAAATGAAAGAGAAAATGGTGGGGCCCCAAGTGGAATAGGCGGGTGGCTACCAATATCCACCTGGATCATTCCTCCCCCCTTAGGAAGCAATGGTCCCCATTGCGTTGAAGTCCTCTATGAGATGAGGAAACTTTTGCTGAACTTGGTCCCTGGTGAACCACTTACCTTGCTGCAGGAGTTGGACAACTTTGACAACCTGATACAGTTGGATCTTCTGTTGGCGAGTGTTCTTGATTTTCATGTCCATGATACAATCTTTGGTGGCATGTTCCATGCATTCTGGGTTTAAATCTATTGGTGTGAGTTGTTATTCAATGTCAGAGGTGTCCAGTAGAGGTGGGAAGTAGGGACGAAGGTGGTCCACATTGAATATTGGGTGAAAACAAAGGAATGGTGGAATACTAAGCTCGAAGGCATTTTTCCCTACAGCCTTGGTGATGGTGTACGACCCATATCAGAGCAAGTGAAGCTTGCGGTGGGGTCTGGTGAGGCGCTCCTTTTGCAAATGTAGCCACACTTTGTTGCCCACCTAGAAGTTTTGTGGCACCTTATGTTGATCATGTCGTTGCTTCTACTTAACATTGGCTCTGTCCAATATGTCATGAACCTGTTGGAATATATGTGAATGCACTCGATGAAGTTGTTCGATTTGTCAGCTTCAGACTGGACATGAGCCGAATCGGCCTTAGTAGTCGCAAATGGCATGGCTACATCAATGGGACATAGTGGCTAGAATCCCAAGCCCACCTGAAAGGGGTTGTGGTTGGTTGAGTTGTGGAGAGCCTGGTTATAACTGTGATGTACTTAGGGGAGGCTTCATCCCATGTGCGTGGATGCTTTGAATTGTACATGCACAAAATGTGCACTATCATCCTATTGACGACCTCTGTCTAGCCATCAGTTTGGGGATGGAAAGCCGTGGACTTGGTGAGCTTGGTGTCCAGCATTGACCAAAGGTTGGACCAAAATGTGCTGAGGAACCTGTTGTCCCGATCTAAGAAGATAGACTGTGGGATCCCAAAGTGCACCCACACTCGTTCAAAGAAGAGTTTAGTAGTGGCTTCTTCTGTGATATTCTTCTTGCAGGCCACCATAATGGCCGTTTTCGAGAATCTATTGACAACCACGAAAAACAGTCATTTCCATGCTTAGTAGAAGGAAGGCCCAACATGTAATCCATGGAGATAGATTCCCAAGGTCGACTAGGGGTATGTTGTGGAGTATAGAGGCCTTGCTTCTTGATGGTTGGTTTGGCAATGGCACAAGCAGTGTAGGACCTGATGTACTTCTCGACATCCTGTCGAAGGTTCGGCCAATAGAAATACTTCTGCAGTATTGCCACTGTTTTCTTGACCCTGAAATGCCTAGCGACTCAACTGTAGTGTGCTTCCCATATCATCTTGGCACACTCGCTTGAAGGAACAAAAAGGTGTCCCAGGAGAATTTGGAACTTGTGTAACCCGCAAGAGTGCCTTATATGTGTGATCGAATTCTAGATCGCTCTTGTAGAGAAGCGGCTAATCAAAAATCTCATGCCCACAAGAGTTGAGAACGGTGGTTAGCGCCATGATCGGTGGTTGGATGAGGTAGTCTGCAACATTATTGGTGCTACCCTTCTTGTAATTGATGTTCAAATGAAACTGTTGCAGATATGTGGACCACTTATGATGACGTTATTTATGTAACTTCCCTTGCGTTTGTATGAACTGCAGGGGTCGGTGGTCTGTGTGGATGATTTTTTCCTTCCCCAAAATGTAATGCTTCCATTTTCGACAAGCCTACACAATGGAATACATTTCTTTGTCATAAGTGGGATACTTACAGACTGTGTCAGACAATGTCTCACTATGATATGCCACTGGATGTCCCTGTTGAGTAATAATTGCCCCAATAGCATAGTCATAGGCATCCATCTCGATTTAAAATAGTTTTTGCAAGTCTGGTAATGTGAGCATTGGGGCATAATAGAGGAGATGTTTCAATTCTACGAACACCTTCTGTTGAGATTCCGACAAAAATAATTTTTCTTTCACTCCTCCCTTGGTGACTTGACTCAAGGGCCAAGTGATATGAGATAATCCCAACACGAACCTGCGGTAGAAATTAACAAGCCTCAGAAAGCTGTGAAGCTCTATAAGAGTGGTTGGGGCTGGCCAATCCTGAATGACTTGGATCTTGTTTGGATCCACATGCACCCCCCTTTCATCAATAATGTATCCCAGATATTGAACCTAGGTCATGCCAAAAGTGCACTTCTCCAAATTGACACACAACTTGTGTTGCCACAGTGTTTGGAGGACTTGTCGGATGTGGTGGAGGTGCTCTTCCTAAGTCTGGCTGAAGATCATAATTTCATCCTAGTAAACCACTTCAAATGAGTTGGTGAATGGCCACAAGATGTCGTCCATCAACCTCATGAAGGTTGCGGGAGCATTCATCAACTCGAAAGGCATGACCAACCATTCAAAAAGCCCCTCCTTGGCTTTGAAGGCAGTCTTCCACACATTCGAGGGTTCGATTGGTACCTAGTGATACCCATACTTCAAGTCGATCTTGCTGAAATATTTTTCCCCTTTGATTTGGTCTAGAAGGTCATCAATCCGTGGAATTGGGTACCTATTCCTAACAGTGATCTTGTTCACTGCCCGATAGTCAATAGATAGTCTCCAAGTCCCATCCTTCTTCTGTACCAATATGATCGAGCTCCCACGGGGTGATGAACTCGGCTGGATGTGACCTTTCTGCAACAGGTCCTGAATTTGCCTCTTGATTTCATCATTCTCCAGAATAGAGCGTCGATAGATCGGTCCATTGGGTAGCGGCACACCTGGGGTTAGATCAATGGGATGCTTGACCTGACAGTGCATAGGAACCCTTGTGGGTGAGGTGAAGATGTCCTCATACTCTGCCACAACCTTGTCCTTTTTTTGTTGTCGTGCAGAGGAGCCCTGTCTGGAGGTCGTGGCCACAATTTTCTTCTTGCCCTGGGGGTGGATCATCAGGAAAAAAGAATTCCTATTTTTGGAAATGAGCTTACTGCGTTGTTTTGCAGTAACCAAAGAGGTAGCGACAAGCAGTGGTACCTTTGGTATCATGTACAACTTATTTCCCAAAGTAACAATAATAGCACGAGGCCGAGACTCATACACAACATGTTGCTTCCACAAGTATGGTTGGCCTAATAATATATCACAAACATCAAGAGGAGAAATGTCACATAATACCTGATCCGTGAAGGGATTGATGTTGTAGGGAAGGCAGCACTATTGGCTGATGCGGAGAGCCCGTCCTTGGTGAAGCCACCTGATGGTGTATGGTTGTGGGTGTGCTGTGGTCGGCAAGCCCAACTGCTTCATGGAATCTATTGAAATGAGGTTCTTTTGGCTCCCATTGTCGAAAATGAACTGTAGCGGGGAACCCTTTACCCACATTTGGGAGTGGAAAAGATGCTCCTCCTCCTCTGGATCTTCTGGTTCCTCCTTCTGGATCTTCATAGTGGCAACAGTGGCATTAGGCTCCACATCAATAATATGTTTCCCTTTGTCATTCCCTTTATCAGGTTCTGATTCAGAGTCAGAGCATGCATCTAATTCAGAATCCCTCATCTCGGCCACTAGCGACTACTTGGCTCGACACTCACTTGTGTTGTGAGTGGAGCTCTTATGGAACTCACACCACTTCCCCATGTCTTTCTTTGGCTTTGTAGTGTTGTTCTTTTCTTGCGGCTTTGGCAGGTTGTCTTGGGTCGCCATGCCTTGGCTTTTTCCTTTGTTCTGTGGTTTTGTGGCACCTTTCCCTTGCTTTTGATTCGTAGATCCAAAGTCTTGCTTCTTCTGTTTGAATTTTTGCTCAATCTCGGCAGCATACCGGTATGTCGTACCAAGCAAGGAGATGTTGAGGAACTCCATTTCCTCCTAAATGTATATGTGCAGACAACTGCGATACTTTAGCACCAAATTTTTCTCTGAATCTTTGATACCCAACTTTGTGCACATGGTATGGAACAAATTCATCAGCTCATGCACATCTTGATCCCTTTGTTGCCACAACGTGGTCCATTGTATGTACTTGTCCTCATAGCTCCCCACAGTATAGTATTTTTCCTTGATGGCATCTCAGAAATAATTCCAAGTGGGTACGACTGAGAACAGAGAGTGTTCTGTCTCATCCTTTTTCTCACATTAAGTTTCCCACTAGTCCTTGACATGGGGGGTAGCTTTGAGGAGTGAAAAAATAATCTTCTCCTTGTCGGAAAAGTCATGAACTGAGAAATATCATTCTAATAGATTCAACCATCTATCTACTAAATTTCCATCTATTTGACCCTAAAATGTGGGAATGTCAAAGTTTACTTGTACCTTAAAGGGAGTCGCACCTCCAGAGTGGCTACTGGATGCAGATGTGCCGCCGGTGGGCAGTCGTTGAAGGATCTGGGAAAAGTTATCCATCATCACGTTAATTTTTTTTCGAGGGCCTCCTCAAGCAATATTTTGATAGGATCTCCTACTCCCTCATCTTTCTTTTCATCCCCCATGGGCGGTCGTTAGGGTTTGCGAGGCTGATCTTGCAAAGTTTCAACCAAATCGAGCCCTAACTCCTTATACCCCGACCTCGTTGGGGACATGCAAAGAAGGATCGAGAAAAATAGACTGCTCTGATACCAATAGAATACACATATAACCATAAATAAAAAGGTGCAGTGGAAATAACACTTCATTTCATTAATATCAAAGAAATGAAATTTGCTTATAGATATGTGGCGACTACAGGCCTCTGAACTCTGTGTTACAATGAGGCCCGAAGGGCTATATATTATTGAGAAACAATGGAAAGCCTTAAACATCCAAAAACCTAACCCTAGGAGATGAAATGCCATAATATGGGCCCCCTAAGGGTAAATTGGTACATCAGTTTCTCGGGGTCGTAACTTTGGCATACTATCTTCGTTTGACACCCATGATACATCGTTAGAAATATTTATCCGAGGACTACAACTTCTGACCACGAATGTAGATTTCGGAATGAAATCAGATTCATCGAAATATCGATGCCCAAAAAACGTCATTTAGGGCCTCAAACGGCTCTGGAAGTTCAGGACCCGAAAAACTACTAAAAATAGTAATTTGTGATGAAATTGAAAAAATTAAAGAGACAATGGTGGGGCCCCAAGTGGAACAGGCGGGTGGGCACCAATAGCCACCTAGATCAGGAATATCCAACCCCAAAAACCAAAGGTGGCTCCAATTTGATAACATTAACATGCACTTTATGTGGTTTGTTCCTACACCCTTTTACACCATGATCCTATGAAATTATGTCCCAGGATGCATCTTTCCCAATTATCTTCACTCCACCATGTTCAGACCCTGAATGCACTAGAGCTTGTGAAAATTTTGAAAATGCCTCCCTTTCCACCTTCATAGTAGCTTCGATCAACTATGACTGGTTCACTAAGAGGCTTCAATCACAGAATTCATCCGGGTAAATATTTATGCGACATGCCAAGACAGAGCTATATTTTGGAGGTAGATAGAAGCTTGTGGGATTTTAATTTTGGATTGCTCCATTATTGTTGGAGATTTCAATTGTACACTAGAAGAGGGAGATATATTGGGATCTCGGGGAAGACGTGACCCTGTGTCCAAATACATAGGGGACCTAGCACGAGCTTCAAATCTTATGGATACCAAGATGGAGAAAAACTAACCCACCTGGTACAATGGGCGAAAAGGGACATAATACATAGGGAAGCGTATTGACAAATTCATGGTGCAAGCAGACCTTTTATCACAGACGGGGGTGGTGTCATCTTGGGTCGAGGGCCTAATAATATATGATCATCTTCCGATAGTTATGGAGTGGCAATTGGAAAGGATCATTTATGATCAATCCCTTCAAATTTAATAGGGTGTGGTTTGGGGGAAAGGATTTTTATGCATTAGTCAGAGGGCATATGAGCCACAACAGGAAAGCAGTTGGGATAACAGCCATGGAACACTTATCTCACACCCTCCAAGGGTTGAAAGGGAAGGTTCGAGAGTGGGAGAAGAAAAAGAAGAGACATTTTATTATGGAATTAAAATGGATTACTGCTGAAATGGCACAGATAATACAAGTTATGGACGTTGGAGATCAGATTTCGGAAAACTAGATTAGACTCAAACACCTGGAACTTAAGAAAAGGAGGATCCTCTTAATTCAGGAACAATCTTGGAGATTAAAAAGCCGTGTTACATGGCTAAAATAATGTGAAAAAATCACGAAATTTTTTCATTCATTCGCCACAGGGAGGAAGAATGCTAATACATATGGTAGGTGACTGTAGAGGGGAAGTCTTTCCACTCCACGAAACATATACAAAATGAAGCAGTAAAGTATTTTGAAGGATTATACTCGGCAAGAGAGGCCCCGGGGGTCGAGGATATTTTTTGGGCTCTAGAAGAATATTTGAAGATGTTCACGGAGGATGATATCATCTGTTTGAATAGGATTGTAAGTACCATAGAGGTGGAGAGAGTGTTAAAGTATTTTCCCTCGGACAAGAGCCCGGGGCTAGAGAGATGGACCCCTTATTTTTATTTGCCTTATTTTGAGCTGTTCCTTCAGGATATTACGAATATGGTGGACGAAGCTCGTCTTCAAGGAAAGTTCCATGGAGTTCTACCTTCTTGGCACTCATCCCCAAGAAGAAAGGATCATTGTATTTCGAGGATTACATGCCAATATCACTGTGTAACACTTTATACAAGATTATTTCGAAGACCATCGCCGAAAGAATTAAGGTTTTATTATCGAGACATTTATCATCAGAACAATTTGACTTCCTCCAGAATCACAACATACATGATGCAGTTGCCACTACTCAAGAGATCCTACACACTATCCATTCAGGGAAGATTGAAGTTGTTGTCATGAAGGTGGATCTTAGTAAAGCATATGACCGGGTGGATTGGGGATTTTTGAGAATGATTCTCTAAAAAATTGGTATGGATTGGGTCTCGGTGGATTGGATCATGGGTTGTGTGTGCAATTCGTCGATGGAAGTAATTATAAATGGTGCAACATCTAGGTTATTTATGTCAGGAAGAGGCCTTCGACAGGGCAGCGCTCTGTCTCCTCTTTTATTTATCTTATTCATGGACGCTTTCAGTTCCAAAATCAAGAGAGCGGTTGACAAGGGTGTTTTTTGCGGCATAAAGGTAAGATCCCAGAGAGAGATTTCCCATAGTTTCTTTGTTGATGAAATTTTGATATTTGGGAAACTTATTATAAGTTCTTGGGAAGCTCTTCAAGATATTTTCATATATTTTTAATGCATCTAGGATGGAGGTAAATGTGTATAAAGTCTTGTATGTATCACACAGAGGGTGGGTGGGTGGTCACTGAACACATTGGTGAGATTTTTAATTTTCGGACTGTTTCCCTAGAAGATGGGTTCACTTATCTAGGTTTTCATCTGAAGCCCTCCTGTTATCGGGTAGCAGACTGGAATTGGATATTGGACAAATATTGGAAAATAATTAATGGATGGTCGATGAAGTGGTTGTCCAAGGGTGGACGACTCATTTTGGTGCAGGCGGTCTTACAAAAATTCATGGTGTACTGGGCACACCTTTTCCTGATTCCTAAATCCATCATTGAAAAAATAAAGAAAATTATGGTGAATTTTATATGGAACGGTGGTAGGGAGAAGGGAAAGTACCATTTGGTTAGATAGGAGCAATTAGCGCTTCCGAAGGATCCGGGGGCATGGGGTGTTCTGGACCTGGAGCTCTTCGAAAAGGCATTATTAATAAAATCTCTTTGGCAGTGTATACATACACCAGGTATTTGGCATGAAATTATAAAGTAAAAATTTCTCTGACAACAGATATTGGAGGATCTATACATAGTGGGGTGGGAGAAAGCTCCGAAGGGTTCATTTACATGGAAAGGCTTTAGGAAAAATTTTCCACTATTCAAGGACATGTTAAAGCGGAACTTTGGTAATGGAGGTAAAATTCTGATTGGTCACAAAGGTATCCAGGGATATCTATCGAATCGCCCTCTCAGTGCATATTTGGGTAATCATTTGAATGGAGAAGGTGTCTTTAATCTGGCTTAAGTTATTAAAGTTTGGGTGGAGGGGGTGCCACAATGGAAGGAGGCAGAGGATTTGAAGCTTCATGGTGAGTTGAGAGCAGAATGGATTCAACACTTGGAACACTTAAGAAGTTCGAGTATATGTTATAACAACATGGGAGATCATATTATCTGGGGGGGTAACATGAATAAGGGTAAAATTATTATCAGTGACATATATAAGGAGCTGAAAAGCATAGAACTTGGTGAAGGAATGAAAAGTTGGTTTAGAGTGATTTGGAAGGATAAAGCTCAGTTAAAGATGATCATTTTTCTTTGGCTTGTGTGGAAGAATAAAAACCTCACGTGGGATAGTCTCCGGAAGAAAGGAAAGATCAGACCTAGGATATGTAGGTTGTGCATGAAGGGAAACGAGGACAACGTACACCTCTTTTACACATGTACTTTCGCCCAGGAAATCTATCGAATGTTGAGCAAGAATTTCAACTTACCAGCATTGGACTACTCAAATTTCAAAGAATGTATCACATGGTGTTTTGGGAAAGGTAAGCTTTTTAGAAACATTCCTATCTTTGTCCATTGGAGTTTATGGTGTTGTAGGAACAAGTGGATTTTTGAAGAGAAGGATAGTACACCTGCTATGGCATCTTCAATGATTATTTGACACTAGAGTAAACTCAGGATCCATCATAAGCCCCCAAGTGCCCTCTTGCTCAGACATCGACCTTTTGAAATTCATTACCCAATAGTTTTTTTCGATAGGGCGGCATAGAATTCAAGATGCATCTGTGGAGCTTGTTTAATGATCTCTCCCCAATGTCATTACAAAATACATTGGTATGGTGGCTAGGGTACCAATATGAGGGTCGAATTGCTAGCGCTCTGGGGTTTGTTATGGTTCTTGAAACAATTATATAGAGAGAAGTTGTGGGTATTTGGGGACTCTAAGGTCCTAATTGATCGTATGAACAAGCGGTCAAACCTAGCGTTGGGCCATCTCTCAACATGGCTTGATCGAATTATTGAACTGAAAAGATATTTTTCCTCCATATCCTTCTCACACATCTACTGGGAGAAGAATCAAATGGTGGACAGACTATCAAAGAAGGTGTTGACTCGGAAATTTGGATAAATGCAATATGAATTAACAGACGCATCTAGACAAGGGGCAAAAGGCATGATAAAATTCTTCTGATCGGTAGAAAAAACGAGGTCCAAGAAATGTATTTTTTGTTTGCAAGTATTTGACTATTTTTGTTCGAGGCCACTGGAAAAATGGTAATTGATAAAGGTAAATTTTTTTTGAAAGTATCAAATACAATATTGACAGGCACAAGGTATAGAATGTTTGGAAATTTCGGGAAGAAAGATTAAGATGAGGAAATTAGATAAATTTCCTCTTTTGTTGTAATAGTTTTTGTTACTACTGTGTACAGGGGTACCACTGAAGTTTTTGGTTTTTCTAATGAAGGAACTGAAAATATAAATGATGTATAACAATCGAATTTGAAGAAATTGTACTGGTAAAAAATATAAACCATACGTTTTTTCTACTGAAAAAAATATACAAATTGTTGGTTAATACATCTCTTTCATGTCAATGTGCACATCAACTTTTAAATCTGCGAGTAGATATTGTTGGTCAAGTCATCTCTTTCATGTCAATGTGCACATCAACTTTTAAATCCGCGAGTATATATTGTTGGTTAATGCATTTCTTTCATGTCATTGTGCACATCAAATTTTAAATCCGCAAGTAGATATGGTATCTATTGAATATGTGATTTTAGAGCAACAAATTTATGTATTTACCACTGCCACTATTGATTGCAATGACATATATTAAATTTTATTTATACTTTATCACCATGTTTTGATGTGCCTTCATTACAAAAAATTATAGCACAAAGTGCCTACAATGTCTTCATTGCATAAAACATCAAGGTGACCATGTGCTTGAATATATACCTTATTAATACTATTACTACACAAAATCAATTAATTGAAAATTTACAAGCTTACATTATCAACTTAATATTTTTGTAAAAGAAGGGCAGTACAGAAGAGGGAGAAATTTGAATTCAATGGTTATTTGTCTTTATATGTGTGTGTGTGTGTGTGTGTTTCATAAGGTAGATACTTTCAAAAATTGATGTATTGATTAGAATCTAAGAGTAAATGTTCTTGATTATATCTATATATATATATATATATAACATGTTTTGAGTTATATCCATGCACATCTTTAGGGTCATCTTTCTCTCTCGGCAAGTGCCAATCAACAGTCATTATGATTTTTTTATTGATCACAACAATTACACACTTATATGACATAAATATTTGACTTCCGCACTTTTATATCATGACTACAACCCATACATAGGAAACAAAAACTTCCATATAGACACTTGGGAACTCTCAATAACAACTCATGACAACACATTGAAGCATTACTTCGAATACCCTCCTTAATGCTTACTTCCAGTACACATGGTATTTATTGGTATATGTGTTAATTAACTGAAAATTAGCTAGCATGCATTGGAAACAACAACTTCTAGATTGACACTTGGGAAATCTCAATAACAACTCATGACAACACATAGATTGACACTTGGAAACTCTCAATAACAACTCATGACAACACATAGAAACATCCCTTGAGAATTACTTCCAATACATATTTATTGCATATTTATTGGTATTTGTATTAATAAACTAAAAATTGGTTGGCATGCATTGTAATCTATACAAATTAACTCATGCGTCGCTGACATCCATGTTACGCATTCCATTACAAATAATGGCATCGGGAGAGTCATTGATAATATAATTGTAGTAGTCTAATAAATTATAGAGTCATGCATTAATATAATTTTTATCACTATTTTGGAAAATATTAAATTGAGTGGAAATGTATTTTGTTAAAATTTGAAGTGTTAAGTATTTTATAGTATTCCAATGAGATGTTCACAAACACAATTATTAAAGAGAGAGTACATTCACTATCGAATCACTTTCGGTTGCCTTCAACGACAATAATTGTTGGAGTGTTTTCCCTAGTTGTGAGCGTCAAGAGTAGGCCAAGACAATGGCAACAGTTGAAGAAGAATCCAAAAATTCAGCATCGACTGACCTTATTTCATCCTTCTATGGCAAGATGAGCCAGAAGTGTGAAGGTTTTTGGATAGATGTTAATTTTCTCCCAGCAGTGAAGGTGATGCAAAATGACTTCCAACCGCACCCGGACGACATTTTATTGGATTCATTTCGAGAAACTGGCACAACATGGAGTAAAGCATTGCTTCACTCCATCATCCAATGTAGTAGTAATCAACAACGAGACACAAATTTGGATGACCGAAATCCCCATTCTTTGGTAACTTATCTGTTCGACTCTACAGCTGACGATCATCACTATGATATTTCCATATTTTCCAAGTTTCCATCTCCGCGTCTGTTGCACACCCATTTGCCATTCTATTTGTGCATCCTCTTGTGAGGACTTCTTCTAGCATGTAATATTCCAAAAAATTAGCCTTCAGCTAAATGGAATATTATAGTTTGTTTTCTCACTAGGTAGGTGAATAAGTGGGTAGGGAGGCCCATAAATCTCCTTAGAAGGAATAATAACGCTCCTAATGTGAAAGGAGGAAGAATAAGCAGTTAGATTAAGCACCTTTGGGTGTGAATTGGAGGAGATACATGTTGAATAGGTCAAATTTGACCAAATCAACATCATTGTCATGGAGGAGTGCCATTTATGATGAGACAATGCAGTTTTAGTGGAGGACAACTTGCATGAGCTTAGTGGCATTTATGGATGGAACCCAATGTGAGAAGGCTCACACACTATATATGGAGGGGATGGCAGCCATTGTTATTCATGTTTGATATTATTATTTGATATTGGTCTGTTTAGAATTTGCACCCTTTAGCTGTTTAGCGAGGTTTGTTGTGTTGTTTAGCACAAGGGTGTTCCTGATCGGGAATCCATACCTCATCCTCAGGAAAGGAGAGATTCATTGGACTACATTTCCTCATTTCGAAATTCTGTCCAAGCTACCTCCTTCAGCTACAACACATTTTTTGTTTAGAGCTGGGTTGTGTTGTAGGGTGCAACAAAGGAGGATCACATAGAGCTAATTCTGGGCTTGTTTTTCAGTGGAGAGATAGCCTATCCATTGGAGGATCAACAAGGAGGGCTCCTGGGCATATTTATATATTCTTTGCATTGGGCCAACCATCTACCATCCCTCATAGTGAAGTTTCAGTCCAGATCTGCGCTATTTTTAGTAACAGTTGTTGAGAGGGTTCATTGAGCTCATCGGGGGGGTCCATTTCCGAATAGAGGGATCAACCTTCTATTGAGAAATACCATTGGAGGAAGAAATTACCATTTCATATCTATCATAGCCTCATTCTATTTAGTTCCAGTTTGCAGTGACATATCAACCGTAGGGTTATTTATCACATTGTATATTTTTTTGGTATTTCTAACAATATTTTCTGGGTTGGCTAGAAATCATGAATTAGAGCCCATATCTTCCTTTTTGGGCATTTATTTTATATCTATCAGCCATATTCCATCAATGAATGTTTAAATTAGCAGCTACACTGATATAGACAGTGCTATCACTACTTTCTGACATTCTATACAGTAGCAGCAATTCATGTGCTTATTGGTATGATTATGGGAGGCTTGTTCTTATTGCTTGAGTGGCTTGACCCTCAAGATATTTTTGTATATTGTTGTTGATATTTGAATAAAATTATGGCTTCATATTGATCCCTCTTATGATATGTTCATAGTTGCTTTTTTTTTACATTATAATGCCTTGTATTGCTGCTATTTCCATTTTGGAATATTATAGTGGTATCAGAGCATAATCTTAGCTCGGCCTGTGCATTCAATACATTATGCCATTAGGAGGAGAAGCTTCTCACATAAAGGAGAAATTGTACAGAAGAAACAAATGCATGACTCCAATTATTTGGAGAAATGAAGGAAGATAGGCTCTCCCAGCTTCTTTTTCAAACTGTGAAAAATATCAAGAAAGATATCAAGGAGATGAAAAGGGAGAGGTGTAGAAAATTTCCAAGAGGCTTTGAAAGTGAAGAAAGCCCTAAATATTCACATGATGGGTGTGAGAATTCAGCCAAACATGCAAATCCATAGCACAGTTTATTTCCCACATTCACTACAAGAGAAATGGAGGACGAAGATGCACCAAAGGAGATGACCTTGAGTGACTATATTTAGGAGTATGAGTCTCAATCTTGGAGATTCAAAGAGCACTTGGACTTCCAAGGGTTTTTCCAACTCAAGGAATACAAAAGATCCAAAAACCATAATAGAAGCAAGAGAGGTAGAATCTTTCTGCCTAACTTTGATGGATCATCAAAGTACACAGCAAAGGCTTGGGTGAAGAAGCTAGATTCCTATTTTCAGCTACACCAAGTCTCAAGAAAGAAGGCCATTATAGTAGCAGCGCTGCACCTTAAAGGTATGGCCCATGATTGGTGGTTTTATAGTTCTACTTCATTTCATCATGCAAGTGTTAATAATTATGCAGGGTTCACTAAGAAGATAGTAAAAATATTTGATATTAAACATTATAAAACATCTTTTGTTGAACCCAAAAATTTAAAACCGTTACATGAGTTGGATGGATCTATTTTACCAACTGCCCTCCAAATTTATATTGAAGGGGATAAAAACATGCATAATACCTTGCCAAGGGCAAGATTCCCACCTCTTGAAGAGCCCTCTTCTATAGATGAAGACATGGAGATTCCTCCAAAGGAAGACCAAGATCTAGGGTCTCTCATTGATGATGAGGCATTCTCAAATATTGATGAAGAGGATGAGCAAAGAAGAGCTAACAGGGTTGTACCATCAGGAGAATATCCATCACCGCATGGACGTGGAAAGGGAGCCCTTGCTTCCATTACAGGAGCCCTTGTGTCTTTTCAAGGAGTTCCAAATGATCTAACATGTGGGAACCAAAGCACAATCCCGAAGTAGCATATATCAGTTTTTGTGGATTGTGAGAGTTGGCATATGGAAGGAGAAGAAGAAAATAAGGATTAGGATCAAGGGATGATGAGCATTCACCCTTATCTATTTTAGGATGTTTCTGCACAGAAGAAGGATATTTTATTGGGCAGCGAAAGGAGGGACAAATCAGTCCATTCATATATACAGTCTAATTTAGATCTTGATATCTCACTACATGGGGGAATTCCACCTGGGAGGCCACCAGATCTAGATTTGGTGAGAGACATATTACCATTTGGTTCACCACTCTTAGATCCTAGAGGGGTGAATACCTTGGAGGGGTCTAGTATAGCACAAAGAGTCTGGGATAGACTCAAGGAGGATGGATACACTCTCCCATTTTCAGCATTACCCACTCTCACTACATATTATGCGCTGACAGAAGTTGTTGCAGTGTGGTGGATGGCACCACCATGGTGCAAGGAAGCTGCTCCATGGATTTGGAGAAATGGAGGGTACTTCCTTTGGAGAAGGAATCCTCCATATATTGGAGTAGATTGAGGCCACTCATGCTTACATTGGCCAAGATCAAGATGTTCTTTTTTGATGGTAGCTTCTCATGGGAAGCCAACTTCCAAAGGCCACCACTTCTACTTGAGAATGAGCATCTGCATGATAGGCATGGCAGCACCTTGGAGGATGAATTTGGCATGAGGGATGTCACAGGAAAGGACAACAACATGTGGGGAGCTTCATATTTCATATCTTCAGCGTTGTCTCTTAGGAGGATTGATCCATATTAGAGGTCTCAACTTTTGGTAGAGTACTCCAAGGATCATGGTGCTTGCATGATTCTTGATGACCCGAAGGGAGATGATAGATACATGGTGGATGATGGGGTCATCTATTCTTATGGAATATTCTTCTTGACTAGAGCTTTTGAGCTCAAGGAGAAGTTGTTACATGCAGCACATGTGGAGTTTCTTTCCATGCACTTTGATGCATATCATTCCTTGATGGAGGAGTTCACTTGGGAGGGCATCCAGCAGGATGTATATCAACATATGGAGAGATGCATAGCCTAAATGATGGTGGATATGTTGTCACAACCACTTCCCTACTCATTGAGAGTGAGGGAGAACTTTCAGTTGAGCCATTTCAGCTCAATGACCAAAGTACATAGTAGAGGATGTACATTTATGCATTATGATTCATACTCCTTTACTTTTTGTGAACAACATATTGTACCAAGAAGGATCATTCCTTATTTTATATTGTATTGTGATGTACTTGAGGCCATTTTCAGCATTTATGTTGGCCATTATATTGGTGGTTTGTGGGAGATGCCACATGATTCTTGGTCTACACCATTGGCACCAAATTTTACTTTTATGTCCCCATCTTGTAGAATGATTGTGGCCGCAAAAAAGTGGCTAAAAAGACACTTGTTATACTTTGTTTTGAGGTAGGCAGGGGATGCACTACGCTGGTTCCACATGTGGGACGTTGATCCACCTCCCAGTTTTCATATGGCAACTTGTTTTTATTTGTTTTTGCTTCCATATATTGTTGATATTATTATTCTTATGGGAAGCTTTGTTGGGAGGATGGCACAAGAGTTGGAGGTGCCCATTGGGAGTATGATTCTCCATATTTCATATGTTGCATGTTTTAGGAGAAACAATTGGCAAGCCATGATTGCCACACTACATATCCTTTCTTCATGTGGGAGGAGCCATTTGGAGAACTTGAGTTCTTGGGAGAGGCACTTCATGGATGTTTTGATTGGTGGGGTAACTTGGGACATTCTTTGAGACCATAATATTTCAGCCCAAGATCAGCTGTAGCCCCATACATATCATAAATGGAGAGAGAAACAACATGGGTGGAAAAATCCAATCTCTCCATACAGCCCCAATACATTGCATGAACCGGGGGTTGAGGATTTCTTTGATGAGCTACCTAGGTTGGCTCATTTCATTTGGATGACAGCATGGGTGTGGGAGTCACTTATTGGGATGGATACCCCCAATTTTCATAATCTCACTTACCTTGAGGAGGCCATTGGATAGCAAGAAGGTTTCCACTTACAACTTCCACTTTCTCATGATGTGAGGCATTTGGTTTTGCATACTTAGGAGGAACCATTGGGGGGCATATTTATTGCAGATTATTTTGAGCAGTGGTGGAGACTATTTGATGAGAGGCTACAAGAGGAGAGAGGGAGAATTTTTCCATATCTTTGCATTTGCTTGAGGACAAGAAACATTTTGGAGGGGAGGACTGTAATATTCCAAAAATTTAGCCTTCAGCTATATGGAATATTATAGTTTTTTTTATCACTAGGTAGGTGAATAAGTGGGTAGGGAGGCCCATAAATCTCCTTAGAAGGAATAATAACACTCCTAATGTGAAAGGAGGAAGAATAAGTAGGTGGATTAAGCAAATTTGGGTGTGAATTGGAGGGGATACATGTTGAATAGGTCAACTTTGACCAAATCAACAACGTTGTCATGGAGGAGTGGCATTTATGATGAGACAACGCAATTTTAGTGGAGGACAACTCGCATGAGCTTAGTGGAATTTATGGATGGGACCCAATATGAGAAGGCTCACACACTATATGTGGAGGGGATGACATCCATTGTTATTCATGTTTGAGATTATTATTTGATATTGGTATGTTTATACTTTGCATCCTTTAGCTGTTTAGCGAGGTTTGTTGTGTTGTTCAGCACAAGGGTGTTCCTGATTGGGAATACCTACCTCATCCTCAGGAAAGGAGAGGTTCATTGGACTTCATTTCCTCATTCCAGAATTCTGGCCAAGCTACCTCCGTTAGCTACAACACAGTTTCTGTTTAGATCTGGGTTGTGTTGCAGGGTGCAGCAAAGGAGGATCACATAGAGCCAATTCTGGGCTTGTTTTTCAATGGAGAGATAGCCTATCCATTGGAGGATTAGAAAGGAGGGATATTGGGCATATTTATATATTTTTGGCATCAAGCCAACCATCTACCATCCCTCATAGCGTATTTTCAGTCCAGATCTATGTTATTTTCAATGGAAGTTGCTGAGACGGTTCATTGAGCTCATCGCGGGGGGGGGGGGGGGGGGGTCTATTTCTAAATAGAGGGATCAAACTTCTATTGAGAAATACCATTGGAGGAGGACATTATAATTTCAGATTTGTCATAGCCTCATTCTATTCAGTTCCAGTTTGCAATGACATATCAACCCTAGGGTTATTTGTCACATTGTATACTTTTTTTGGTACTTCTAGCAATCTTTTCTAGGTTGGCTAGAAATCATGTATTAGAGCCCATATATTCCTTTCTGGGCCTTTATTTTATACCTATTAGCCACATTCCATCAATGTATGTTTACAGTAGCAGCTACACTGATATAGACAGCGTTTTCACTGCTTTCCGACATTCTATACAGTAGCAACAACTCGTGTGCTTGTTGATATGATCATGGGAGGCTTGTTCTTATTGCTTGAGTGGCTTGACCCCCAAGATATTTTTGTATATTGTTGCTGATATTTGAATAAAATTATGGCTGCATATTGATCCCTCTTATGATATGTTCATAGTTGGTGTGTTTTACATTATTATGTCTTGTATTGCTGTTATTCCCATTTTGAATATTACAGTGGTATCAGAGCATAATCTTGGCTCGGCCTGCACATTCAAGACATTATGTCATTAGGAGGAGAAGCTTCTCACAGAAAGGAGAAATTGTACAGAAGAAACAAAGGCACAACTCCATTATTTTGAGAAATGAAGGAAGAGAGGCTCTCCCAGCTTCTTTTTCAAACTGCGAAAAATATCAAGAAAGATATCAAGGAGATGTAAAGGGAGAGGTGTAGAAAATTTCCAAGAGGGCTTGAAAGTGAAGCAAGCCCTAAATATTCATATGATGGGTGTGAGCATTCGGCCACACATGCAGATCCACAACGTAGTTTATTTCCCACATTCACTACAAGAGAAATGGAGGAAGAAGATGCACCAAAGGAGGAGACCTTGAGTGACTATCTTCAAGAGTATGAGTCTCAATCTTGGATATTCAAAGAGCACTTGGACTTCGAAGGGTTTTTCCAACTCAAGGAAGACAGAAGATCCAACAACCATAATAGAAGCAAGAGAGGTAGAATATTTCTACCTAACTTTGATGGATCATCAAAGTACACAGCCAAGGCTAAGGGTGAAGGAGCTAGATTCCTATTTTCAGCTACACAAAGTCTCAGAAAGGAGGCGATTAGAGTAGCAGCGCTGCACCTTAAAGGTATGGCCCATGATTGGTGATTTTATAGTTCTGATTCATTTCATCATGCAAGTTTTAATTCTTATGCATGGTTCACTAGGAATATAGTAAAAATATTTGATATTAAACATTGTGAAACATCTTTTGTTGAACCCAAAAATTCAAAACCTTTGCATGAGTTGGAGGGATCTATTTTACCAACTCCACTCCAAATTGCTATTGAAGGGGATAAAAACATGCATAATACCTTGCCAAGGGCAATATACCCACCTCTTGAAGAGCCCTATTCTATAGATGAAGACATGGATATTCCTCCTTCAAAGGAAGACCAAGATCTAGGGTCTCTCATTGATGATGAGGCATTCTCAAATATTGATGAAGAGGATGAGAAAAGAAGAGCTAACAACGCTGTACCATAAGGAGAATATCTATCACGACATGGAGGTGGAAAGGGAGCCCTTGCTTCCATTAGAGGAGCCCTTGTGTCTTTGCAAGGAGTTCCAAATGATCTAACATGTGGGAACCAAATCACAATCCCGGAGTAGCATGTATCAGTTTTTGTGGATTGTGAGACTTGGCAGATGGAAGGAGAAGAAGAAAAGAAGGATCAACATCAAGGGATGATGAGATTTCACCCTTATCTATTTCAGGAGGTTTCTGCACAGAAGAAGGAGATTTTATTGGGTGGTGAAAGGAGGGACAAATCAGTCCACTCATATATACAGTCTACTTTAGATCTTGATGTCTCACTACATGGGGGCATTCCACCTGGGAGGCCACCAGATCTAGAGTTGGTGAGAGACATCTTACCATTTGGTTTTCCACTCTTAGATCCCAGAGGGGTGAAGACCTTGGAGGGGTCTAGTACATCACAGAGAGTTTGGGATAGACTCAAGGAGGAGGGATACACTCTCCCATTTTCAGCATTACCCACTCTCACTACATATTCTGTGCTGGCAGAAGTTGCTGCAATGATGGAGGATGGCACCAGCATGGTGCAAGGAAGCTGCTCCATGGATTTGGAGAAATAGAGTGTACTTACCTTGAGGACGGAATCCTCCATATATTGTAGTAGATGGAGGCCACTCATGCTTACATTGGCCAAGATCAGGAGGTTCCTTTTTGATGGTAGCTTCTCATGGGAGGCCAACTTCCAAAGGCCACCACTTCTACTTGAGCATGAGCAGTTGCATGATGGGCATGGCAGCACCTTGGACAATGACTTTAGCATGATGGATGTCACAGGAAAGGACAACAACATGTGGGGAGCTTCACATTTTAGATCTTCAGTGCTGTCTCTTAGGAGGTTTGATCCATATTGGAGGTCTCAACTTTTGGTAGAGTACTCCGAGGATCTTGGTGCTTGCATGATTCTTGATGACCCAAAGGGAGATGATAGATACATGGTGGATGATGGGGTCATCTATTATTATGGCAAAGTATTCTTTACTAGAGCTTCTGAGCTCAAGGAAAAGTTGTTACATGCATCACATGTGGACTTTCTTTCCATGCACTTTGATCCATATCATTCATTGATGGAAGAGTTCACTTGGGAGGGCATCCAGCAAGATGTATATTAGCATATGGAAAGATGCATAGCCCAGATGATGGTGGAGAGGTTGTCACAACCACTTCCCTACTCATTGAGAGTGAGCTAGAACTTTTAGCTGAGCCATTTTAGCTCAATGACCAAAGTACATAGTAGAGCATGTACAATTATGCATTATGATTTGTACTCCTTTACTTTTTATGAACAACATATTGTACCAAGAAGGATCATTCCTTATTGTATATTGTATTGTGATGTACTTGAGGCCATTTTCAGCATTGAGGTTGGCCATTCTATTGGTGGTTTGTGGGAGATGCCACATGATTCTTGGTCTGCACCATTGGCACCAAATTTTACGTTTATGATCCCATCTTGTAGGATGATTGTGGAAGCAAACAAGTGGCTGAAAAGACACTTGTTATAATTTGTTTTGAGGCAGGCAGGGGCTGCACTGCGCTGGTTCCACATGTGGGACTTTGATCCACCTCTCGGTTGTCATATGGCAACTTGTTTTTATTTGTTTTTTCTTCCATATATTGATGATCTTCTTATTATTATGGGAAGCTTTATTGGGAGTATGGCACAAGAGTTGGAGGTGCCCATTAGGAGTATGAATCTCCATACTTCATATGTTTCATGTTTTAGGAGAAACAATGGGCAAGCCATGATTGCCACACTACATCTCTTGTCTTCATGTGGGAGGAGCCATTTGGAGAACTTTAGTTCTTGGGAGAGGCACTTCATGGATGTTTTGATTGGTGGGGTAACTTGGGACATTCTTGGAGAACATAATATTTCATCCCAAGATCAGCTGCAACCCCATACATATCATAAATGGAGAGAGAAACAACATGGGTGGAAAAATCTAATCTCCCCATACAGCCCGCATACATTGCATGATCCGGGGGTTGAGGATTTCTTTAATGAGCTACCTAGGATGGCTCATTTCATTTGGATGATATCATGGGTATGGGAGTTCCTTATTGGGATGGAGATCCCCAATTTTCATAATCTTACTTACCTTGAGGAGGCCATTGGACAACAAGAAGTTTTACACTTACACCTTCCACTTTCTCATGATGTGAGCCATTTGCTTTTGCATACTTGGGAGGAACCATTGGGGGGTAGATTTATTGCAGATTATTTGGAGCAGTGGTGGGGACTATTTGATGAGATACTACAAGAGGAGAGAGGGATAATTTTTCCATATCTTTGCAGTTGCTTGAGGACAAGCAACATTTTGGAGGGGAGGAATGTAATATTCCAAAAATTTAGCCTTCAGCTAAATGGAATATTATAGTTTGTTTTATCACTAGGTAGGTGAATAAGTGGGTAGGGAGGCCCGTAAATATCCTTAGAAGGAATAATAATGCTCCTAATGTGAAAGGAGGGAGTATAAGAAGCTGGATTAAGCACCTTTGGGTGTGAAATGGAGGGGATACATTTTGAATTGGTCAACTTTGATCAAATCAACAATGTTGTCATGGAGGAGTGGCATTTATGATGAGACAACACAATTTTAGTGGAGGAAAACTTACATGAGCTTAGTGGAATTTATGGATGGGAACTAATGTGAGAAGGCTCACACACTATATATGTAGGGGATGGCAGCCATTTTTATTCATGTTTGAGATTATTGTTTGATATTGGTCTGTTTAGACTTTGCATCCTTTAGCTATTAAGCGGGGTTTGTTGTGCTGTTTAGCACAAGGGTGTTCCTGATCGGGAATCCCTACCTCATCCTTAGGAAAGGATAGGTTCATTGGACTACATTTCCTCATTCCAGAATTCTTTTCAAGCTACCTCCTTCAGCTACAGTGCAATTTCTGTTTAGAGCTGGGTTGTGTTGCAAGGTGCAGCAAAGGAGGATCACATAGAGCCAATTATAGACTTGTTTTCAGTGGAGAGGTAACCTATCCATTGGACGATCAAGAAGGAGGGTTCCTAGGCATATTTATATATTTTTAGCATCAGGCCAACCATCTACCATCCCCCACAACACAGTTTCAGTCCAGATCTGTGTTATTTTTAGTGGCAGTTGCTGAGAGGGTTCATTGAGCTCATCGGGGGGGGTCTATTTCTGAATAGAGGGATCAACCTTCTATTGAGAAATACCATTGGAGGAGGACATTATCATTTCATATCTGTCATATCCTCATTCTATTCAGTTCCATTTTGTAGTGACATATCAACCCTAGGGTTATTTGTCACATTGTATATTTTTTTGGTATTTCTAGCAATCTTTTCTGGGTTGGCTAGAAATCATGTATTAGAGCCCATATCTTCCTTTCTGGGAATTTATTTTGCATCTATCAGCCATATTACATCAATGTATGTTTACAGTAGCAGATACAATGATATAGACAGTGTTGTCACTGCTTTCCGGCATTCTATAAAGTAGCAACAACTCATGTTCTTGTTGATATGATCATGGGAGGCTTGTTCTTATTGCTTGAGTGGCTTGACCCTCAAGATATTTTTGTATATTGTTGTTGATATTTGAATAAAATGATGGCTTCATATTGATCCCTCTTATGATATTTTCATAGTGTTGAGAATGCAACAAGATGATGAGCTTAGTGAAAAGAAGTCGCCTTCACTAAGTGGGCCCGCAGACTATTTTTAGACTATGTCTATTTTTAGACATATGGATCATGTTCTATGAGTTGCAGGATGATATTTGTGGATGGTTGGTCAAGTCGGGAAAAGTAGATGGACTTCTATTTTTAGACATACTGGGCGGAATCTATTTTTAGATTGCCACTCTAAAAATAGATATGTCGAATATTATTAGCTCTTAATAATATTTGGACTCTAAACATTATCTTATCCTCTTGGAGCACTTCAGTTAAGTGCACAGATGTGGCACATGCAGCTGACAGAAGGAATTACGCTATTCCTAAGGGTTAAGTGTAGCTATTGCATGAATACTTCAGTTAGAACTCATGTGACAGAGTTTGGTGGAGCTGATTGAGGAAGTTAGTGGAGTTGCATTCAGTTTAACTCAATTAAACATAGTTGAGCTAGTTGTATCTAGTCTAACTGATTGATACACTAGTGAGAGTGGTGTGAATTAATTATTAATTAATTCACTAATTATTAACTCATAAATCAACTAAAGAATACATCAGTTAACTTCAATGCATGGACAGTTTCAGTTGAGACCAGTGGAGAGGTAGGTGAAAGAGCAAGTGTGCCTATCAGTTGTGACTATACTGGTGCATGAGTTTTCACCACACATTGATGGAGATGCCAATAAGGATTGCGCAGTGCATACTAGGTGGATTCAAACTCAGTCAAGGCCAATATTCATCTTGGATTGCGCAGTAGAGGCAGGCTAACAGGTGGAGAAGATTGGAGCATGTGTTTTTCTAGATCTGAGCTTGTGTAGTGTGTAGCAATTGGAGATTGTACTGAGAGCTTGGGAGGAGTTTGTACAATGATTGTTACGTGATCTCTATTATATAATATACAGATAGTTGGGGGTTTTCAGCTTTAAGCTTTCCCATAAATACTGTGTTTATATGTGTGATTGTTTATGGTTTTAATGTGCGCATGCGATTGTTTATATTTCCGCAATTAATGATCAATGGTAGAAGAGATTATGTATTATGCATGAAGCTCAAATAGTGTGTGATCAGGATAATCTCGGTGAATAATTTAACAGTTATTCAAATTTCTACACATAGTTTCTTTGTTTTACATTATTATGTCTTGTATTGCTGCTATTTCCATTCTAGAATATTACATTGCAAGATTGTTTACATTGCTTGCAACCCCAAAGATGTCTTCGTTTGCCTTTGGAAATTTTTCAATAAACTTCATGAAGATGGCCGATTCCCTTATTTGAATGAATATTTGAGCAAGGAAACTGTAATTTATGTTTTTTTCTTTGGTTTTGACCATGGCAGCCCATTTGCGGAGAGTGTTTTGAGTTATTGGCATGAGAGCAGGCGAGATCCGAATAAGGTGATATTTCTTACCTACGAGGACCTGCAAGATGATTCCGTGGGTTGGGTTAAAAAACCTGGCCTTTTCTTGGGCTGCTCCCCTCAACTTGTGGAGGAGAACGCTGCAATAATTGTGGAGAAGTGCAAAGTTTGGAAGACTATCAACATTGGAGGTGAATAAAATGGGAAGAGTGTTGGAAAGTAAATTTGGATTGCCCAACCACTATTTCTTCAGAGAGGGAAAAGTGGGCGAGTGGAAGAATAATTTCATGCCACAAATGGTGGAGCGTATTTATTTAGCGATCGAACATAAATTGAACAACTAAGGCCTCCATTTCAAATATAATTTATAGAAATCCATTACGTCACTGATCCATTCCATTTACGAGATAAGTGGTGTCAAATGTTATGATATCACTGCCATGTGTGCTGAATTTGTTTGCTATTAATAAATATAATATGGTGGATGATTTAGAGTGATTTTTCGACATACACTAAGAAAATCAAAATTGAATTCCATGAAGGTTTGGAGGATTTTGGAGGTTTTACATACAGGGAATAAAATATAATATAACACTAAGTCTGCAAATGTTAAATATCAGTACAAACATATTATGTTGTAAATTGATGACATTTCCATTTTTAGAAAAATGCTAATTGAAGAAGTTAATGTCTGGAAGCAAGCACAGAAACTGCAGTCGTCTAGAATTTTTTTTTGACAAAAAAAATGCTTCATCTCTTCAATAATAAAAAATAAAAAGTACATATTCTGTATTTTCATTATGAACGGTATATGTTCATTGCTTTCTGTGGTGATCCAAAATTTATCCTATTTATATTACATTTTTTTTCATATGTTAAAGGATTGTCTCATTTTACAACTGAGCAAAAAATATCCCACCTAATTGTTACTTGTATTTCATCAAACAACATTACCTCCTTACTTATAATTCTGTTGTACATAATCCTTGATCTTGATAGCCATGAGTAATTGATGCTACCAACATTAATCAACCTTCCCTGATCAAATTAATTGAAAAGGAACTTACCTGAATCCTTTTCTATCCCTTTCTTGGATAATAGATCTACCATCCAGTTTTGTTCCTGATAGATATGATGGAATTGAGTGTTGAAATATTACAACTAATCTTGTAATTAATGGAATTTACCAGACAATCAGTTTTATAACGAAGAGGCAATTATGTAATGAAGTGGCCCATATTAAATTGGGATGGCCCGGTGGCCCATGTTAAATTGGGATGGCCCGATAGGCTTGTAACTTAAGGAGAATCGTTATTGATTAATAAAGCTTCCAATCCATTGCCCCGTGGAGGTTTCCTTGACACCCTGTCAAGGTTTTACCACATAAATTCGTGTATTTAGTTTTTTGTGTATTTATTTCAGTTTCTATTGAGTTATACATATACATTTCTTTCTCCTTAATGTGTTCCAGAACTCTACAAGTGGTATCAGAGCTATAATCAAGTTGAAATTTTCTTTTGTCCAATTTTTTTTGTCCAACTAGAGGTTGAGAGAGGTCGATCAGTTGGAGGAGGATGCCTGTCAGAGAAGAAAGAGAGGCCAAACCCCCTTCTCTGTCTGTCATTTGAGAATAGTACGCTAGATGGAAGGTCGATTAGTTGGAGGAGGGTGCATGTCAGAGAAGAAAGTGCAGCCAAACCCCCTACTTTGTTTGTCTTCGGAGAATAGTACGCTAGAGCAGAGGTCTATCATTTGGTGGAGAATGCCTATCAGAGAAGAAAGAATAGCCAAACCTTCTAATCAGATCGCCATTAAAAAAATAAAATAAAGTGAGCTGCTCGCATGCCGTCGCCGGATAGGAGTGATAGCCTGAGCGTATGTGTATGTCTATTGAGTCGTCATCCTGAAGCAAACAATGGAATGAGAGAGAGAGCTATCACAAAAGAAATTTAAATGTCGTCATTGCTGTAAAAGATCAAGCCATCGATTTGAAAGAGGATTCAAGCCCCCAATTTTTTTCTTTGAAAAAGGGTCACATTGTGATCAAGCAAAGATCGGTGCAGAGACAACGTTTGCAGCCCCCTGTTGTGCAGAAAATCTTCCCATGAAAAAAGGAAGTCGTTGTTCAAGAAATTAACGGAGTCGTGTCTTAGTGTTGAGTCGGAGGCCCTGTGAAGAAAAAAAAATAGGTCACTCGATTGTTGAACGTGGAAACGGCCTTTACAGAGACAACCATTACCTGGTAATAAAAAAAAAAATTCAAAGTTTAAAAACTATTTAAAAAAAAAAATTCTGTAAAGTTTGAACTTTAAAATATTTTTCTTTGGAAATTTATTAAATTAAAAGAAACAAAAATCAAAAACCTTGGGGGAAATCAGAATTTTTTTTTTAAACCCTAGTTGGAAATTAAGAAAGAAGGGAAACCAAGAAATCATAGTAGAAAGAATTCTAGAAGGAAGAAATCGCAAAAATGACGAATGCGAAGTTCAAGGTGGAGAAGTTCACCGGGAAGAACAATTTCACATTGTAGAAACTGAAAGTTAGGGATTTGCTGGTGCAACAAGGTTTGTACAAGGAATTAGACGAGGTGAAGAAAAAACCTGCAAGCATGACATATTCAGACTGGGAGGACTTTGATGCCCGAGACCTTAGTACCATTAGGTTATGCCTCGTAGATGAAGTTCTCTTTAATATTTTTGAAGATAGAATAGTTGCACGTTTGTGGGAAAAACTAGAAACTTTGTGTACAACCAAATCATTGACTGATAGAATTTATTTGAAAATACAATTGTACGGTCTTTGGATGAAGGAGGGTGCAAAAGTTGCAGAACATTTAAATGTTTTTAATACACTTATTTTCCAGTTTTCAGATATGGAAGTTAAAATTCAAGAAGAAGACAAGGTTATAACATTGTTTTGTTCTCTGACCGAGTCATGTGACCACTTCGTAACTTCAATCAGTTTGAGCACTGTTGATTCTTTGAGATTTGAATCAGTTGTGGGAGCTTTGTTATCTGAAGAAGTACGAAGGAAATCTAGTATTGAAACATTTTCACTAGAAGCCATGGTAGCCATAGGTCGGTCAAAGGAAAGAGGGGAGAAAGAAAGGGGTTCTTCTATATCAAAATCAAAGGGCGGTAAGAAGTGTAAAGTCAAGTGCTTGTACTGAAACAAAATTGGAAACCTCAATAAAGACTGTTGGAAATGGAAGGATTCAAAAAACCAGAATAAGGAAGCAAATCAGGTTTATTCAGGTATGATTGATTGATTTTTAACTGCTAAATCTCTACCTGTTCGTAATGTCTCTCAAGATGTTGAGAATTGGCTATTAGACTCTGGTGCTTCTCATCACATGAGTCTGCACAGAAGTTGGTTTTCTTCATATGAATATATAAATGGTAGTTTTGTGTTTATGGGAAATAATGCATCTATTCATACTGTTGGGATGGGAAATGTAAAAATTAAAATGTATGGTGATACAGTTAAAAAAATTATCTGATGTTAGGCATGTACTTGAATTAAATAAAAACTTGATTTCTTTGGGATTTTTGGATTAGAATGGTTATAAATTTATACGTAATAATTGAGTGTTGAAAGTCTCAAAAGAAGCCTTGGTTGTTATGAAGGTAGAAAAGGTCGTAAATCTTTAAGGACTCAAAGGAAGCAGTCAAGTTAGTGAAGGAGCAATTGTATCATAAAAAGCAGAAGAAGGTTATCGTCTATGGCATCAGCGGTTGGGTCACATGAGCAAGAAAGGTCTCCAGGTACTGATGAACTGCAAGTTTCTTCCTGATTTAAAATCCTTGAAGTTGGATTTTTGAAAACATTGAGTGTATGGAAAACAATATAAATTAAGGTTCAAAACTAGAAATCATAATAATAATAAAAAATTTATACTACATTCATTCTAATCTTTGGGGACCATCTCGTACTATGTCTTACGGAGGTGCATTATATTTCTTAACATTTATTGATGATTTCTCCCAGAAATTTTGGGTCTATATGTTGAAAAAGAAAGTTGATGTATTTAATTTTTTTAAACAATTTAAAGCTATGGTGGAAAAGAAAATAGGCAAATCAATTAAATATTTAAGAACTGACAATGGTTGTGAATTTAATTCTTTAGAATTTGAACAATTATTCAAGGATGAAGGGATTGTTAGACATAAAATTGTTGTTTATACTCCTCGGAAAAATGGCATCGCTGAACATATGAATCAGACTCTTATGGAAAGAGCCAGAAGCATGATCAACAATGCTAACTTGCAAAAGGAGTTGTGGGCAGAAGCGGTATTTATTTCTTGTTATTTAGTTAACAAATCACCTTTTGTTGCCATAAATTGAAAAATTTCCGAAGAATTTTGGTCGGGTCAGTCTTTTGATCATTCATATTTGAAGATTTTTGGTTGTGATGCCTATGCTCTCATTCCTAGGAATCAACACTCAAATTTAGATCCAAAATCAAAATGTTATGTCTTTGTTGGGTATGATTACGCAGTGAAAGGATACAGCATGTGGGATCCCTCTTCACGAAAGATAGTCATTAGTAGAGATGTAACATTTGATGAATCTTCTCTTTTAAAATCGAATGTCGAAAAAGTTGAACAGGAACATGTATCACCAAATCAACAAATTCAAATGGAGACTAAAATTTTTTTAGAAAGTCAAGAGGAAGGAGAGACTTCTGATGAAAAAGGTGAAGAAGCAAAGGAAACTATAGAAATTCCAGAACCAATTCAGCAACCAGTCACTCTAAGAAGGTCTACAATGGAAAGAAGAACACCCAAAAGGTATGAAGATTCTGCTTCATCTTTTGTGTTGATTACTGAAGATGGAGAACCTTCTTATTTTCAGAAAGCAGTAGATGATGCATATAGAAAGAAATAGAAAAAGGTTATGGAAGAAGAAATGGATTCCTTAACAAATAACAATACCTGGGATCTTGTAGAACTTCCTGAAGGGAGAAGTGTTGTTGGGTGAAAATGGGTCTTTAAGTTGAAGAGAAAATTTGATGGAATTATTGATAGGTATAAGGCGAGGCTAGTTGCAAAAGGGTATTCTCAGGTTGAAAGTATTGATTTTCACAAAAAAATTTCACCAGTCATTAAACTTGTTTCTACTCATATTGTGTTAGCACTAACTGCATTACTTGACCTTGAGTTAGAATAGTTATATGTTAAAACGTCATTTCTTCATGGTGATTTGGATGAAGAGATATATATGGATCAGCCAAAAGGTTTTGTACAAGGTTGCGGTAGAAGATTAGTTTTCAAGCTCAGGAAGTTATTGTATGGCCTGAGGCAGTCGCCCAGGCAATGGTACAAGAAATTTGACTCCTTCATGGTGAGCCAGAATTTTATCAGAAGTGAGTATGATCATTGTATATACTTCAAAAGTTTCAATTATATATTCATTATCTTGGTGTTTTATGTTGATGATATGCTTAATTTGAGAAAAATCATGGAAGAAATCAACAGGTTAAAGGCTCAACTCTCTAAGATGTTTGATATGAAGGATCTTGGAGCGACAAAACATATCTTGGGCATGGAGATACACAGAGACAGGAAGAATGGTAAGTTTTGGTTATCACAACAGAAGTATGTGGAGAAAGTACTTGAAAATTTCGGTATGAACAATGTGAAACATGTTAATGTTCCATTAGAATCCCATTTTAAGCTTTCTTCAGACTTAAGTCCTAGAACTAATGAAGAAAAGAAGTATATGTCTAGTGTACCTTATGCAAATGCGATAGGAAACTTAATGTATGCGATGGTATCTACAATACCTGACATATCAGATGTAGTTGGTGTTTTCAACACATTCATGGCAAATCCAGGGGAATAACATTAGCGAGCAGTGAAATGGGTGCTTCGGTATTTGAGAGGCACAAGTGACCATTGCATCAGCTTTGATGGTCATGAATTTTCAGTCTGCGGATATGTGGATGTTGATTATGCAGGTGATTTGGACAAAAGGAGGTCTACTACAGGTTATGTTTTTACTCTTGTAGGTGGAGCAATTAGCTGGATGTCAAAGCTTCAAGAGATAGTTGCTTTTTCCACTACTGAAGTAGAGTAAATAGCTACTTCAGATGCCTGTAAATAGGCAATCTGGTTAAAATGTCCACTTGATGAGATTAGAAGGACGCGGGAGAAAGTGAATGTGTTCTATGATAGTTAGAGTGCTATTCATTTGGCTACAAATCTAGCCTATCACAACAAGACCAATCACATTGTTGTAAGGTATCACTTTGTGAGACATGTAATCGATGGCAGAAAAGTAGTTCTCAAGAAGGTCCATACAAAGGAAAATCATGCAGACATATTCACAAAGCCAGTTATAGTAGAGAAGTTGAGATGGTGTCTCGCTTCTATTGGCTTGCAGAAAAATGATGAATGGGCATGGGCTAGGGAGGAAAATCGTTGTCAAAGTGGAGTTTGTTGAAATATGACAACTAATCTTGTAATTAATGGAATTTACCGGACAATCGGTTTTATAACGAAGAGGCAGTTATGTAACGAAGTGGTCCATGTTAAATTGGGATGGCCTAAGAGGCTTGTAACTTAAGAAGAATCATTCTTGATTACTAAATTTTCCAATCCCTTGCCCCGTGGATTTTTCCTTAACACCTTGTCAAGGTTTTACCACGTAAATTAATGTATCTAGTTTTATGTGTATTGATTTTAGTTTCTATTCAGTTATAGATATACATTTCTTTCTCCTTAATGTTTTCCAGAACTCTATATTGAGTGCTCTAAAAATTTCTTACGAGTGTTCTGATTCTCTTCATCCAATTATTTAATATCGGTGGGCATAAGTTTTTCTAGTCTTTCACCCAATCGATAATGGCTTTCGCATCTCCAAATACCTTTATATTTTCAAGTCTGAGTTACTTTGTCGCAATTAATACTCCCCATAATGCTACTATCTCTTCCTTATTTTTTGATCCATGCCCTCCCTCCCACCAAAAGTGGTAGTATCTACCAAGATCCATGACGATTACTGCCCCACAACAACATAGTTTCATTTTACTCGCTCCATCGAAGAATTCGACTTTATATGATTTCCACATGTTCTTGTATTTGCATAACCTTCATAGTTGAACCCATTTCATTGTAAAGAGTAATGGCCTTGTTGATATCTTCTCACACCTTCACTGGTTTCTTTTCAAAGATAAGAGCATTTCTACTTCTACATATGATCCACATTATGTAGTAGGGAAGATATCTGAATCTTTTGTTTTTTTGTACCACACCTGTATACAAGAAATAAGAGATTTGTGATTAACCATCGGATTTAGCTTCACAATTCCTGTTGTGAAACCAGCTCCAAAAATAGAAGAAAAGAGATATCAACGCCTTAGAAATAAGCCACTTCGAGGGGGAAACCTTCAATACATTACATGAATGAACAATTATTGGATGATACAAATTAGAAAACCTCCTTTCTATATATAGGAGTTGATGGGGCCACAATGTAATCCTAGCCGACCTAACAATAATAATTTAAGGGCACAATAATAACAATATGGGGGTTACATGGGTACAATAATAACAATAAGGGGGTTACACTAACAACAATAAGGGACTATAATAGCAATATAGGGACCTAACATGCTCCTCTCCTTCAAAAAAGTGTTGTCCTCAACGCTTGAGTAGCTCTAGGTGCTTCTGTATAAAATTCTCATCCTCCCACGTAGAATCTTCAGTGGGTAAGTTCTTCCACTTGATGAGATACTCTAAAATTGATCGATTTCGTAGCTGTCGATTTATTTTTTCTGTGACCGCTTCAGGTTCCAATATGATTTTTCCTTCCTGATCAATTTCGGGCAATATTGTTTGAACTGGAATATTTTCACCTATAACCTTGTTTAAGCATGAAACATGGAAAATTGGATGCACTCGTGAAGAAGCAGGAAGCTCCAATTTGTATGCCATAGTACCAATCTTTTGCAACACCTTGTAAGGACCATAGTACTTTGGCGATAATTTATTATCCTTCTTAGCTCGCTTGAGGGACATTTGTTTGTATGGTTGTAGCCGTAAAAATACCCAATCTCCTACATCAAAACTTCTCTCGCTGCGATGTTGATCTGCCTGTTGTTTCATTCGATTTGTGCCAAATTCAGGTTATCCTTTAAGAGTTGGAGAACTTCTTGCTGATGCTCGATGTGATCTTCCACTGCTTGAACCTTCGAATTTTCCCTTAAAGATGATGTGATCGATGGTGGATGATATCCATAAAGTGCCATAAATGGGGTAATTTTTGTTGCAGTATGGAAGGAAGTGTTATACCACCATTCAGCGAGAGGTAACCACTTGACCCATTGTGTTTGTTTATCAGATACAAAACAACGAAGATATCCTTCCAAACATTTATTTACTATCTCAGTTTGACCATCGGATTGAGGATGATAAGATGAGCTTTGAGCTAATTGAGTACCAAAACAAGAAAATAACTCCGTCCAAAAATTTCCAGTAAAAATGGGATCTCTGTCGCTCACAATAACCTTTGGGTTTCCATGTAGCTTTTGAATTGTTTCCATAAATGTAGTAGCAACTGTACTAGCTTTAAATGGATAAGATAATGCACAAAAGTGTGCATACTTGGTAAGTCTATCAACTACCACCATGATGACACTCTTTCCTTCGGACTTAGGTAAACCTGTGATAAAACCCATTGAAATCTCCTCCCAACGTTGACTTGGAATGGATAAAGGTTGTAGAAGTCCCGGGGTCTTAATTGTCTCAACTTTATTCTGCTGGCAAACCAAACATTCCGCCACAAACTTTTGAATATCAGATTTAAGGCCATCCCAAAAAAATCTTTCTTCACCCTGTGGTAAGTTTTTAAAAATCCTGAGTGTCCTCCTAAAGGAGAAGTGTGCAATTCCAGAAGAATCTTTTGTTTTAGTTGGGAATTCTTACAAAGATATAAGCGATCTTTGTAGCATAAGGAATCATTTTTCCAACTAAATGTATCAGATGTACTAGGATCTTGCTGCAACTTTTGAATGAGTGTCCATACATCTTTGTCCTTCTTCCATTCATCTCTTGCTTCGGTTATCCAATCTGGTTGGATAATAGAAATGGCACAAAGTGATTCTTCCACCTCTTCATTCTTTCTTGAGAGTGCATCTGCAACAACATTAAGCTTTCCTTTTTTGTAGATTATTTCAAAATCATAACCCAACATATTTGTGACCCATTTTTGCTGCTCTTTTGAGGATAGTATTTGTTCCAAAAAGTGTTTAAGACTATCATGATCAGTTTTTTCCTTAAAGTGTCTTCCCATTAGGTAAGTTCGCCATTTCTTTAGTGCATGCAGTATTGCTAACATTTCCTTCTCATAAATAGGTTTTTGTAAATACTTTCCTTTGATTGGACGACTTTCAAAAGCAATGGGTCTTCCTTCCTACATTAAAACTGCACCAATTCCATTTCCTGAGGCATCACATTCCACAATAAAGGTTTTTGTGAAGTCTGGCGTAGCTAAGACCGGTGCTAGGCACATTGCCTCTTTAAGATGTTCAAAGGCCTTAGTTGCTTCAGGAGTCCATGAAAATGCATCTTTCTTCAATAATGTTGTTATAGGTGTTGTTATTCTCCCATAATTCTTAACAAACTTTCGATAATACCCTGTTAACCCGAGAAATCCTCACAACTGCTTTATGGTTGTGGGGACTTTCCATTCCTTAATGGCTTTAATTTTTTTAGGGTCTACCTTAACACCCTCATGAGATACAATATGACCCAGATATTCCACCTCTTGTACTCCAAAGAAACATTTGGATGTTTTTTCATATAATTGTTTCTCCTGCAATAGTTTGAGCACCCTGTCAACATGTTGAACATGATCCTTCCAAGACCTAATGTAGATTAATATATCATCAAAAAATACTAGCACAAATTTTCTAAGGAAGGGTTTGAAAATGGAATTCATCAACCCTTGAAATGTAGAAGGTGCATTGGTATGGCCAAAAGGCATGACCAAAAATTCATAATGACCCTCATGAGTTTGAAATGTTGTTTTCGGAATATCTTCAGTCTTCATTCTAATTTGATGATATCCTGAACGAAGATACAACTTGGTAAAATAAATTGCTCCATGTAATTCATCCAATAATTCATCAATCACAGGAATGGGAAATTTGTCTTTAATGGTGAGCTTATTGAGCTCCCTATAATCCGGACACATTTGCCATGATCCATCCTTCTTCTGTACCAATACTACAGGAGCAAAGAAATAACTTTGACTAGGTTGAATTATACCCGCCTCTAACATTTCTGCAATCATATGTTCAATTTCGCTCTTTTGGAAGTAAGGATATCTATAAGGCCTGATGTTTGGAGGAACACTTCCTGGAATCAAATGAATAGCATGATCATGATCACGAATAGGTGGGAGTCCTTTGGGAGTTTCAAACACCTTGGAATGATTGGCCAAGACTTTTTGGAGATCTGCAGAAATAGATGATTTTGATGTTGGAACTTCTAGTGAGCATAATTGTGCAATTATGCCTCGTTGTTCTTTCTTTAGAAGCTTTGTCATGACATTATAGCTTATTATCTTTCCTGGCTTCCCTGCAATACCCCGTAATTCAACTTCCTTACCTTCTAAATTGTACTCCTAGTACAACATCAACACCTCCCATAGGAATCGAAAGCACTGGACTATTCAATACATATTCCCCCATGGTTAGCTTGATATTATGGCATTTTCCAGAGAAATTTATAGTTCCTCCATTTGCAACCATCACTTGACATTTTGTGTCAGTATAGGAAACAATTCAATTCCTTGGCTACCTTACAATGAATAAAATTATGGGTACTACCTGAATCAATCAACACTATTACCTTTTTCTTCTTGATATGTACTTCTATATTAAGAGTTTGAGGAGTGGTAATTCCTGCCAATGCATTACATGATATGTTCGGACTCATTGTAACCTTCCCAAACTGCCCTCGCATGACAACAGGTTAGCAGTAAATGTACAAGACAATCTGGACCCCTCATACAAATTGGGCAAATGCTCGTACCATTGAATCCTCATTTTTGTAAATTATTCCATGGTAATATTCTATCATTTAGATTATGATAAATTTCTTTGACCCTCGGCAGACCCTTCTTAAGGCTACCTCCCAATACCATTAGATTATGTTCCCCACACTCCTCTAGCCTCATGCATACATTTCTTAGTTGCGAAGTATGCCTCTCCCATTCCTCTGTATAATTTTTTGTAAGGCCAAGGTTTGTGACCTTGATCCACTTTTGATGATCAATACTCTATCCACCTAACTAATAAATTTGTCGTTGCAAGAAAAAACCTTTCCTGTGTAATTATAGGTTGAGTAATTGTTCTGATAGGGAATGGTTTCTTATCATTACCAATAATAGCGTCTAAACCAATGTTGATCTTTAACCCATCTTGTGCCTCACATTGAGTGAAGCCCAACATCGAATGTAGATTATGAAACATACTCCTCCAAATAAATGATATGCTAGATTTCTTCCTCGCCCCTCTACCTATCCATGTGGAAAAATATTGTCCATAAATATATTTTTCATTGATGATAAGCGACTACAAACAATTGCTTGAGTTGGCTCTCCACATGTTTTTAATGATTAATGCCTTATTAAAATATGAAGTGTCTATAATTCCTTGCCCACCTTCTTGATTGGTCGTGCCACATCTATCCAACTGAGAAAATGAATTTTCCTCTTTTGTTGAGACCCTCCCCAAAAGAAATGCCCCATGATAGCATCGATCTTAAGGATGATATCCCTCAGAAAAAGTAACAAATCCATCCAACAAACAAAGATATTTTGAAGTACAAATTTCAACATAACGATTCTACCTCCCATCGTTATCCATCTATGTTTCTAACACAAAATTTTCTTATGGAATCTTCCAATCAACCATTCCAATCCATATTGCAATATCTTGTAGGTTTCAGGAAGAAACCCAGATATGTAAATCCCTCATCTATGTGCTCATATTTTACACCAAATAGTGTAGAAATCACCTTATTCCTTACTGCCTCTCCTTCCATTCCGACCAACAATGATTTCCCATCGTTCATACAAAGACCAAATGCATGTAAAAATGTAATAATAATACTTTGTAAATTGTCCCAATCCTTAATGGTGGATTGGCCACCAAATAGAAGGTCATAAAAAAACATTAAGTGTGTTACAACAATTTGTTTGGAGATCCTAACAACAATAAATTATCTATTTTCCCAGGCACCTCTCGATTTTCTACTCAGACAGTATAAAACAAGAAGAAAGAGAAGTGAGTAAAGGGCACATTGCCGCAAGCCTCTAAATGCCTAAAAGAACTGAGTCGAAAACCCATTAATAATTAATGCAAAATTGGTTGATTTCAAACACCCCATAATCCAATTAATATTTCGAATGGACATACCTATTTTGACCAATACCAACTTGAGAAAATCCCAATCAATGCAGTCATACTCCTTAATGAGGTCAACCTTGAGGAGGTGGGATTTATGTTTTCTTGTTTTAATGGAATGCATCATTACTTGAGAAATCCCAATAGAATCATGGATCTTCCTTCCTTCTAAAAACCCAAATTGTTCCTCCGTGATGTATTTAGACAATGTTAGTTTGATCCTGCAGGAAATCAACTTTGATATCACGTTAAAGACCGAGTTGGAGAGGGAAATCGACCTATAAATTGGAAACGATTCAGATATCTCCTTCTTGGGTATCAACGTGGTGAAAGTAGCATTAATTGCTCCCAAAACATACCCTTGAGTCCTTCATTCTTTGCAACCCCTAATAATTTTTGAATCATCAATTCTTTGAAATGAAGAAATAGCTCCACCCCCAAACTGTCCGGCCTCATACTCTTCTCTTTGGAACATTCCTTCAAAACCTCAATAAACTTTGTTCTTTTGATCTGGCTCCTCAATTTTTCATTGTCCTCCACACTAAAAAATTTGGGCAAAAAAGAGATGTATTCCATTTTACACATAATCGAACGTGATTGTTCAGAAAATTGTCCTTTGAAATGTAGTAACTTCCACATGCTCAATATCGTCTTGTGTTCTGTGAATTTTTCCAGTGCCATCTTTGATAGTCCAAATAGAATTATACATTTTTCTACTGTTAAAATGATCATCAAAGAATCTCGTATTTTTGTCCCCAGCTTTAATCCATGTAGCCCTACTTTTTATCCTTATTTTTTCTTCCTATGATTTTAGGATATCACTTCTCTTGCCTTCCAAAGAAATGACCCGAGTTTTGTATGCATTTGAAAAGAAAAGGGGATCCAAGGGATTGTTACAATATTGAAGGGTGACCTCAATCTCTTTTATATTTTTTTTCTTGGCCTCCTTCTTCTCCTTTATCCATCACCTCGTTTCCATTTTCAAAGATTTAAGTTTCTGGAAAAATGATGTCATCTGATTTATGTGTGAAGAAATAACCTTCCAGTTTGACACTTCATTTACCAAAGTCCTAAATTCCTCTGACTTTAACCATTTCGGATTGAACTTAAATGGATAAGTTATCCTCCTTATCTCCCCTTCGCATGTGAGATTGATAGGAAAATGATTTGATATGAAGTCTGGAATAATGTAGGATCTCATACGTAAATAAATATTATACAAAGACATACTAACAATAACCTATCAAGTCTGTTTGATATCCCCTCAGTATCAATGTGGAAATTCCTCCATGTAGGACCAATGGGTATCGACATTATATCTACCAATTCCTATTCATCCAAAAATTTCTTAAAGTATGTTGATAAATAATATGTATTAGCTTTAGAACCCCATAGTTCTTCCATACCCATTGAGAAATTAAGATCACCTGCAACAATCAATGAACTCAACCTTAATATTCGAGACCCTACCACTTTTTCCCAGAATTGTATGTGTTCAACCCATGGAGCATATGAATTAATTGTGTGAATCATTTTTCCATCACCCACCAAATGCCCCGTAATGATAATTCATGCACAAGAAATGAAGGCCTACATCTCAAAAACTCATGGGTTCCAAATAAACCCCAACCCACCAGAAAGTACATTCTCGCTAGTAGCACAAACATTCCATTCCGGAAAAATAGACAACATAATGATCCAAAGTTTTCTCTGTAGAAAACACATTTTCTTGGATTAAAATAATATCCATATTGTGAACCTTAACTATACCCCAAAGAGAGTGAATTTTTATGGTCGCCCCCAAACCTTAGACATTCATATAGATAATATTCATGGGGGAACCTCCGACACAAGCAAATCCCCTCTAAGGACCTGGGTTCCATAGAAGTCTGAAATTGAAACTTGACCATAAATATAGGCACGGTGTATGTCAAAGTGGGGATCTCCAACCCTTCACCCACCCTAGATGTGAGGTCCTAAGAATGGCATGCCAACACCTTCTAGAATTTAGGAGGTCTTTTCTTCTGATGAGTGACATATTTGTAGGGATTTTGTGGCTCCTCAGAGTGCCCAAAACAATATCTTTTAACAGTAAGCAGATACATGGATTTTGAGGAGGAAATAAATACCTCCAACTCCTTATCAGGAGACATAGAAAAAGGTTGACACACATCTTATGATATAACAGGATTTATGGACATATCAGGTGGCATAACCAGGGTATTAACGGAAGGATTGAATTAAGTCTCCAGTTTGATCCCATTATCCCTCCAATTCCCATGTGAAGTGCGGATGGAAGGGGACTTGACATAAACCTCATCGTTATCCCTGTCATTCTGATAGAAATAATTTGCCCAGTGTATCCCCCCCCCTCCTCCCTGACTGATAGGGAACTTTCCTTCATGTGTCACAAACAGATAATTATGAGGGGAATCAACGTGTTCTTGAAGACAAATATTTTACTGTAACCCTACTAAAGGCCCATCAATATCCTCGAAGGATAAAAACTCGGAAATGATATGAGGGGGTACGTTTATATTAGATAAATTTAAAATTTTCAAATTAAATGAGTAGGGTGACAAAATTACCTCCAATTCCTTTGCTGACAAAATTTGAGCCATGTGTAGGAACCTCATGAAGGAAAAAAATTTGAGTCCCTGTTGCCTCTTAATTTAGAAAATCCTTTCTCAGTTTGAATTTCCACGAGCATGTCAGTCCAGTCCTCTATATGGCACATTCCGGTAATCTATAGACAACATGAATATAAAAGTACTCCATCACAATTCCAATTCAAATATCAAGTGTTGGGTATGTGTTATATTATTTCCATGACTAGTCACGTGCAGGGGGGTCACAAAGGGAGCAATAGCTCCCCTTGTACATTGCGCCGGGCGCAGCAGCCCCCCTTGTCAGGGTCCAGGGCAGTGCCCCGAGATTTTTTTTTTTTTTGGTCCTTATTTTCCGGTGGGTGCACCCGCCCATGGTTTTGCGCATGGGTTTGCACATGGTTTTGGGGCATGATGGTTTTCAGCCCCTGGTATTTTGTAGATCCAATCGAGAACTACGATTATGTTCTAATACAGGGTTAATGGATTGGGGTTTATGTATGCTTCGGCATGTATATATATATGTGTTGTAACACTAAAAGGAATATAATGAAAAATCAAGCTGGTCATCCCGATCTGGGATCCAGGGGAAAATCTCTGTGTTTATCTGTTTTATTTTTTATGCTCTTGTTATTGTTTATTTTCTATTTTTAAAGATTCATTCGTAGATAATTTATGTATAGGGTTAAAACCTACATTTGGTATCAGAGTTGTTTCAGCTTTAAGGGGGCGCCTTTGCTACTGAGGGTTTTTTTCTCGAGCCTGTGGTAGACCTTGTTCTGTGGGAGATCTACGAGATCGATTCTTGCAGTGAAAGAAGATGGCGAGCGGCGAGAAGATAGAGATCGATAAATTTAATGGTTAGAGTTTTGAGTTGTGGAAGCTCAATAAGGAGGATCTACTGGTGGATAAAGACTAGTGGATCGCAGTATATCCAAGTATTGAACCAACAACAATGTCAGATGAAGATTGGAAGAAGCTGGATCAGATGGAAAAGAGAATAATATGGTTGTGTGTCTCAGATTCAGTATTGTTGAATGTATCTGGGGAAGCTACGGTGAAGACCTTATGGGACAAGCTAGGGACTTTGTACCAATCTAAGTCTCTGGTGAATAAATTGTTCCTGAGGAAAAAGTTGTATAACCTGAGGATGAAGGATGGAGACTTGGTGATAGAGCATCTGAACGCCTTCAATCTTGTGGTAAGCCAACTATCATATGTTGATATTAAAATCTTAGATGACGATAAGTGCATCAGTTTGTTGTGTTCTCTACCAGATTCGTGGGACAGTTTGGCTATTGCAATGGGTAGCAATACAACTACCTTGAATTTTGATGACATTGTATCAGCCTTGCTGTCGAAGGAAATGAGACAGAGAAATATGGAGGGTCAGAATGGAGATACCTTATATGTACGAGGAAGGTCCCAAAACAGAAACAAGAATAAGGTTTTGAGTGGGAGAACTAAATCTAGAGGGAGATCTAAATCTCCTAGAAGGTTTGTAAAGGTGTGCTGGAAATGTGGAAAGGAAGGGCACTACAAGAAGGACTACAGATCTAAAGCTCCTAAGAAAGGAAAGTGATTTGATGATGCTCCTTTTGCAAAGGAAAAAACCACCTCGAATGAAGGTGGGGATGTGTATTTGGCTTCTTCTTCAAATACACATGTAGATCATGAGTCATGGTTGATTGACTCGAGTGCATCCTTTCACTTCACTCCTCATAGGAAGTGGTTTTGCGAGTATGAGAAATATGATGGCAGTGATGTCTTCTTAGGTGATGATAGGAAGGCCAGAATCATCAAACATATAAAAGTCAAGCTGAAGCTGCAAGGTGGAAGGATTAGAACACTTCCTAGTGTTCTGCACATTCCTGCATTGGCCAGAAATCTGATTTCTGTAAGCAAGATGGATGATGCAGGTGTAAAAACAATGTTCGAGAAAGATACCTATAAGATGGTTCGGGGAGCACTGGTATTAATGCATGGAGTTTAGATTGGAACTCTATACAAGCTTTAGGGCAGCACTATTATTGCTAGGTGCAAAAGTTCTGTGGTTCCTGAAAGTGGAGCGAAAAGCCTAGCGGTCTCTGGAGAAAATACCATGCTATGGCATCAAAGGATTGGACATATTGAAGAGAAGGGCCTTCGGATACTGCATGGAAATGGTATGGTAGAAGGTATGTCTAATAGCTCTCTAGATTTAGATTTCTGTGAATATTGTGTATATGGAAATCATTATCGGGTGATTTTTCCTTCTGGTGCTAAGAGGGCGAACAATATATTAGAGCTTGTGCACAGTGATGTGTTTGGACCTGTGTCGGTTCCATCACTGAGTAAGTCTGTGTACTATGTTTCATTCATAGATGACTTCTCAAGGAATACATGGATATATTTCTGGAGGAAAAAATCTAAAGTATTTGATCGGTTTAAAGAATTTAAGGCTCTAGTGGAAAACCAAACAGAGAATAAGATAAAGGTGTTGAGGATAGATAATGGTGGGGAGTTCTACAAGAAGGAATTTGAAGAGTTCTATAAGAAGTGTGGTATAGCACGGCAGAAGACTACTCCATACACACCTCAGCAAAACGGAGTTGCAGAAAGAATGAACAGAACACTGATGGAAAAGGAAAGAAGCATGCTCAGTCGTAATGGGTTAGGACAAGAATTCTGGGCAAAGGCAGTGGAGACTGCATGTTACTTGGTTAACAGATCACCTTCATCAGCGTTGGACGATAAGACTCCACATGAGGTATGGACTGGTAAGAAACCCTCTCTTTCACATCTGAGGTTATTTGGACGTGATGCATATGTACATGTTGCAAAGAAGAAAAGGTCCAAGTTGGATAATAAATCTGAAAGGTGCATCTTTATTAGGTATAAGGATGGTTTAAAGGGTTACAAGCTTTGGAACCCAGAAACAAGGAAGGTTGTGTACAACCGAGATGTGGTGTTTAGAGAGGTGAAAGATATTGTTAAACATGAATTCCTACCAAAGGAACATGAGAAGATAGAGTTTGAGCTAAAGGAGGATGAATCAAACTCTACAACAGAAGAAGACTTAGAAGAGGAAGAGCCACAAACTCCAGCTGTGAGAAGATCAGTTTAGGAAAGAAGACAACCAGAAAGGTATAATCCATTTGCTTTATGTTCAAATTTTTCTTTAACTATAACTGATGATGATCCCATAACCTTCAGGGATGCAATAGATTCAAAGGATGGAAAACTCTGGAAGGAGGATATGGTTCAATGAAATGGCATCCTTGCATAAAAATGAGGCATGGGATCTGGTGGAGTTGCTGGCTAGAAGGAAGCCCATCGGGGGCAAATGGGTGTTCAAGAAGAAGATGAATGTAGAAGGTAAGGTGGAGAAATACAAAGCTCAGTTGGTAGAAAAGGGTTATTCCCAAGTGCCAGGAATTGATTTTGGTGATATTTTTTCTCCTATTGCCAAAGTTACTTCTATTAGATTACTTTTATTTGTTGATGCTGCATTTGATTTTGAGGTAGAACAGATGGATGTGAAGACGACATTTCTTCATGGGGATCTGGAAGAGGAGATTTACATGAAATAACCTGAAGGATTTATGGTGAAGGGGAAGAAAGGGCTGGTATGCAGGTTAAAGAAGTCTCTGTATGGGTTAAAAGAGTCACCAAGAATGTGGTATCAGAAATTTGATACCTATATACGAGGACTTGGCTTCACCAGAAGCAAGGAGGATCACTGCATTTATTTTAAATTAATTGGTGACCGTGTTATTTATTTGGTATTGTATGTGGATGATATGTTGTTGATTGGAAATGACAAAGAAATTATCCAAGATTTGAAGACCCAACTATTCTCCAAATTCAACATGAATGATCTTGGTGCTACAAGCCATATTTTGGGCATGGAAACTAAGAGAGATCGGGCAAAGAGGAAGCTCTTGTTAAACCATAGGAATTATGTCAAGACTATATTGCAAAGGTTCAATATGCAGGATAGTAAACTGGTGAATGTTTTGATTCCTGTAGGTGTAAAGCTGTCTGCTAAATAGTGTCACAAGACAGAAGAAGAAGAGGAGGATATGTCCCGTGTTCCATATGCAAGTGCAGCGGGTAGCCTGATGTATGCAATGGTTTGTACTAGACCAGACATTTCACATGCAGTGGGAGTATTGAGCAAGTTTATGTCAAACCCAGGGAAGGAGCATCGGATAGTAGTGAAGCGGATTTTCAGATATTTGCGTGGCACTAGTTATTATGGCTTGTGCTACCAGGGAAGAATAGGATTGGAAAGAGTGTTGGACATTCGTGGTTTTGTTGATGCAGACTGGGCTAGAGATCTAGACCAAAGAATATCTACAAGTGGGTATGTGTTTACCAGAGGCGCAGTCAGTTGCATGAGTAAAAGACAATCTATAGTGGCTCTTTCAACTATAGAGGAAGAATACATGGTATCCACTCATGCAAGCAAGGAAGCAGTTTGGTTGCAGATATTGTGTTCAAGTATGGGGTTGGTGCAACAAGCTATAAGGATAGACTTTGATAGCCAAAGTGCAATTTTCTTGGCTAAGAACCCTGCTTATCATTTAAAGACAAAGCACATTGATGTTCAATATCACTTTGTGAGATATATGGTTGAGGCTTAAAGGGTGTTGCTGGTAAAGGTGGATACCTTGAAGAATGTTGCAGATGCATTCACAAAGTCTGTGAGCACTTAGAAGTTCTCTTGGTGTATAGAAACAATGGGCATTACAAAGCTAGGCTAATGACTCAGCTCTCCTGTGGCCTCCTCCGGAAAGAAAACAACAAGTGGGAGAATTTTGGATATATGTTATATTCTTTCCACGACTAGTCATGCATGGGGGGGTCACAGGGGGGGCGATATCCCCCCCTGTACATCGCGTCGAGCGCAGCAGGGGGGGCGGAAGCGCCCCGAGATTTTTTTTTTGGTTCTTATTTTCCGGTGGGCGGACCCGCCCATGGTTTTGTGCATGGGTTTGCACATGGTTTTGGGGCATGATGGTTTTCAGCCCCTGGTGTTTTGTAGATCCGGTCAAGGGAACTACGGTTATGTTGTAATCCAGGGTTAATGGATTGGGTTTTATGTATGCTTTGGCATGTATATATATGTGTTGTAACACTAAAAGGAATATAATGAAAAATAAATCTGGTCATCCCAATTTGGGATCCAGCGGAAAATCTCTGTGTTTATCTGTTTTATGTTTTATTCTCTTTCTATTGTTTATTTTCTGTTTTTAAATATTTGTTCGTAGATAATTTTTGTATAGGGTTAAAACCTACATCAACCTTGTTCCCATATCCACCTCAATTAGGACCCAAAACATTCTCTTGTCTAATTTCCGAACACTCCCTTCATCCCAGTAATATAATTTCCCAATTATATCCACTATCTCTGATACAGTTAATTTATTCCAAAGTTAAAGAGGAGAAATTTGGCCCATACCAGATTCTGACATGGTGCCTCTATAAAAGGGTTGAAGCCCACCTTCTATCTCTACAAGATAAGGTAACATCTTCCCTTGAACCAAGGAACCTTCATAATACTATCTACATCCTATGAATTTAGGAAATGGAAGCATATCGATTCATTGAATAGACTGCTCACTTCAAGTCTATATTTCAACATTTGAAGCCACCTTTCTTCAACCCATTTTTTCACATGTTCCCCTGTCATCTATGTATTGTACTACCTCCCAACCAATTCTTTATGTCTCAAAATTTCTATACTTTCCCAGAAATATCCGACCCCCAAAACCAAAGGTGGCTCCCCTTTGTAACATTGATAAGCACTTTCTCGGGTTTGTTCTCGTGCCCTTTTGCACCATGATCCTGTAAAATTGTGTCCCCAGATGCATCCTTCCCAATTATCTTCCCTCGACCATGTTTAGACCCCAAATGCACTAGAGCTTGTGAAAATTTTGAAAATGCCTCCCTTTTTGCCTTAACGGTAGCTTCGATCAGCCTTTCGAAAGGAGAGGAGGCCTCCAACATGCCATCCATCTGTTCACCATATTCCATTTACACCCCACCAACCCATCCTTCCACCTTTCACAACAAAATTTGCATATTCTTATAAACCTTAGCTATCTCTTCTAAACATATGTCTTGGTAGTACCCTCTAACACCCTTCAGTAAATATTTGTATCCATATATCAACACCCCTTAACCCCGAGGAGATAATTTTCCTTTCTCCCTGTATAAAGACGAACCGAGAAAAATATCTTGAGGGGCATATTTAATGATCCCACCAAATAAAGAGTACTATATAAGTTACCTTTAATTGCACCAACTACATGAAGTCCATTTGAATGGGTAAAGACTATGCCCAATCCCTATCAAAACCCATGATGAAACTTCCAAAGTGCCATATCTTTAATATATGGTACTTCTATCTTTCCTAAAAACATGAACCGTCATAATGAGATACCCACCACAATAAACTCATTCAAAACTTTTCAAATGCCCTATGTAAGTGAACACTGCATGAAAAACGTGAAACTTCAACAAGAATAGCTCCATACCCTCATCATACTAAAACATTTGTTGGATCAATATTATCCCTTTGTTATCTGACACTGATAACTTCCATTGCCAACATAGCATACTAAAAATAACAAACCATCCTCCAACTAAAAGACTGAAGTAACGAATGTTATGACAAATGATCTCTGAATGAACCGATAGCATACTTGTATCTCTCCCCTACTCAGAAACTCTTCAACCAATATTATCCTCGTTAATATATGAGCTACAAAATAGAATCCTTCCTACTACATTTCCCCACCATAGCATAAGAGCGGATATCCCTACCTCTTCCCTCCTTCTTTGTCTAACAATCCACAGATTAATGTAGGATGGTAAACTCTAGATTCATATACAAACTAAGCAATATTAAATAAATAGATATGAAAATGGACCATCGAAAACTATAAAGTCCTATGACTACAACTAGAGGACTTCATGTTGTAAAAAATCCCTCATCACCATAACTACAAAGTCGAACTCCTCACCAGATATACAACTCCCAGGAAAACACATACAAAATATTTCTAATGAAACTCTACTTGAAAATAATGGAGAATGGATTTGTTAGGTAGTTTTTATTGTGTGTGTATTTAGGATTTATATCCTATTTTCTAGAAATTTGTTTGATATCTCTAACTAAATGGACTCTTATAATATCTATATCTTTTGATTGATTATTTAATGAATGAATGCAACGATGTGGCAACCTTAGGTGGTCCTCACCTGAGAGCTATGAGTTTCATTCTCAATTCGATTTGTCTCCCTATTGTTTTAGTTGGTATCAGAGCATTAGGGTTGAGTTGAGCCCTCGTGGCTGAGATTGACGTGGTGAGCCTTTTTTGGCTAAGAAGACTAGTGAGCATGGAGCCTCCTCTGTTAGTGAGTGCAGGTGTGAATATTTTTTGGCAGAGTCAAGATCTTCCATATTTTTGTGTGGAGTAGTGTGATATCATTGGGAGGTGACATTGTACCTTTGAGGATTGAGTCATTGTCTAGAGCACACTGGATCTTGGTGTGGATTAGTGGAGGCGAGCGGAGTTTGGATTTATCACAGAGAAGAAAAGTACGCAATTGTACATTTTTTATTAAGGAAAAGTGTGCAATTATGCAAATTTTATGAAGAAAAAGTGCTCAGATAATGAAGAACTTATGAGATTTTTCTCCTACGCACTATGTTTGTGGGAAAATTGCACATATAATTTTTTTGGAATTTATAAATTGGTTTAGATTCATTTGGTTTTTTGTTTAAATATGTGGAGCTTGGTAATTTTTGGAGTCGTGGATATGTTGATCAGGGATTCATGGAGCTAATGGGGGTGCTCGTGAAGTGTGGAGCAAGAAGTTGTGTGTTGTTGGAAATTGAGATTTTTTGTCAAGATGGCTAATCCCCTTACAAAGAAATACCTGAATGAGGCTAATAAATTGGACAGATCCAATTATGTTAATTGGAAATTCAAGTTGCAGACATTGTTGGAAGGCTATGGCACTTGGACCATCACAAAGGGAGAAGAAGAAAAACCTGTTGCAAGTGCGATGGATGCATAAATTCAAGAATAAGAGAAGCACAAGAACAAAGAAAAGGTAAGGCTAAGAATGTCTTTTAATGATAATATAATCCCTCATATTCATTACTGTAATATGTCTTTTGAAACATGGAATGCACTAAAGGAATTATATGAAACAAAAAATACAAATCGAGTCCTTTTTTTGAAAAGTAAGCTCATGTATATTAAAATGGAAGAAAATGAATATGTCAGTGCCTTTATTTCAATAATTAAATATTTGAAAGATAAGTTGGGAGATATAGGAGAATCAGTACCTAGTATTGATCTGGTAAGAATTATGCTAAACGGAATGTCAGAGGACTATCAGATGTTTATTACAGGTCTTGAAACAAGAGAGAAAGCACCAAATTTTGAGGAATTGATAGGTATATTGATGCAAGAAGAAGATAGGCATAAGAATTTGAGGCCTCAAAATCCAGAGTTGGCACTTATGGAAAATAAGAAGTTCTTCAAAGGGAAGGAAAGAGGAGGAAGTAAATGTGGAAGTATATCTCAGAAAAGGCAATTTCCAACACCAAATCAAGGTATGTCATCTGTCATAAATGATTATGAAATAAAATGTCTTTACTATGGTAGAAGTGGGAATTTTGCCAGAGACTATTATAAGAAGAAAAGTGATGAATCTAGGAATAAACATAGAAAGCAGTCATAACAATTTGCAGGAGAAGCCCTGAATTCTCATCTCAAAAACCTTAAGTTTTTTGTATCTAATGTTGTGTTGGTTGTGGAAACGGATGATGCTAATACATGGTTTGTGGACTCTGGAGCTTTGATTCATATAACATGAAATAAGGATTAGTACAAAAACTTCAAGGAAATAAGAAATGGCGGAAACATCTAACTTGGAGATGAACGTGCATGTAAGATCATGGGATATGGAGATATACCTGTGAGTTTACCAAATGGCAGTATTAGGTGCATCCATTATTTTATGTGTGTGCCTAGGATCAAGAAAAATTTGATATTTGTGGCTAAAATTACAAATCAAAATTTGAAGGTTGAATTCTTCAAAATACATTGCATAGTGAAATATTTTTTGGATCACTACAAACTTGTTGCTTCAGGAGTCAAAGTTGGAGGCATGTGCAAGCTTGATGTTACCAAAAAAATTCATCAAGCATTGACATGTACAGCTATGTCAACATAAATTATTTGGCATTAGAGGTATGGTCATATCAATTATCATGATTTATTATTGTTGCAGAAACAAATTATGGTTTAAGGACTCACTATGTTAAAGAATGAATATATTGCTTGTGAAGGTTGTGCATTAGGAAAAATTCGCAGAGATGAATTCCCCTATAATCCTGATAGGAGAAGAAGAGATGCATTGGAACTTGTGCATTCTGATGTTTGTGGACCCATGCAGACTAGATCCCTAGGAGGTGCCTATTATTTTTTGTTGTTTATTGGTGATTGCACAGGGTACACTTGGGTGTATTTCCTCGGGAAAAAGAGTGATTTTTTTGAGTCTTTCCAATAATTTAAAAACATTACAAAGAAGTAAACATGGAAGTTCATAAAAATCCTTCGTTCATATCAAGGGGGAGAATACTCGTTGGGGAACTTCATCAAGTATTGCATGAATCATGGAATAGTGTAGCAATTTACATTACCTACACTCCACAACAAAAGGGTGTTGCAGAAAGGAAAAATAGAATGTCGGTGGAGTGTGCACGAAGTATGATCAAAGGTAGAACCTCTCAAATTCTTTTTGGGCAGAAGCCATTAGTATTGTTGTTTATTTAAAGAATAGAATTACAACAAGGTATCTTGATCTTAGGACCCCATTAGAAGACTTGTATTCATTTAAACCAGTAGCTCATCATTTGAGGTTATTTGGGTGTAATTCCTTTACACATATTCCAAAGGATAACATAAAGAAACTTGATGCTAAAGGTATCAAATGTATTTTTGTAGGATACTGTTCAGAATTTAAAGGCTAAAATTTTTTGATCCCTCTACTCCCGAAGTGTTTGCAAGTAGATATGTAATATTCCATGAGCAGGCAGATGAAGGGAACAAGGATAACAACTATGAAATATGGCACATTCTTCCTGAAGTTGAAGACAATAAACTAGAAGAAAAATCATAAGACAGTGAGAAGAAAAATCTTGAGGAAGATTCCAGCGATATGGACATCACCAATAGTCAGAACCCAATCAAAATTGGAGAAGTACTTTCATAGAACATAGGTGAAAACAATGAAGTGAGAAGGAGATCTACTCGGTATATTCAACTACCTGAATGGTATACGGACTATGCCTTGATGAGTATTGTTTTGAATGTTATAGAACCCATGAGTTTTAATGAAACTAATTAACATGAAGAGTGGATAAAATCAATGGAGGAAGAATATGAATCTATAATTAAAATTAAAACCTGGTAATTTACTAAATTGCCTAAAGGAAAAGAGCCCATAGGATGTAAATGGAGGTACAAACCCAAATTTAAATAAGATTGAAGTATAGATAAATATAAATCTATATTGGTGGAAAAATGGTACTCACAAAAGTAGGGCATTGATTATGCAGAAAAATTTGCACCTGTAGCTAAATAACATATCATTAGATTTCTAATTGCATTAGCTACATAGTACCAATGGAATTTGCACCAATTAGATGTAAAATATTCTTTTCTGAATGGTGATTTAAAGGAGGAAGTATATTTGGCACAACTTGAAGGGTTTGTGAAAAGGGGGCAGGAGCATTTAGTTTGAATATTAAACAAAGATTTGTATGGGCTAAGGCAGGCACCTAGGTCATGGTATGAAAATATAGATTCCTTCTTTTTCCAGCAGGGTTTTATGAGGAGTCAAAGAGATCCACATTAGAGAACTTTTGAGGTCTAAAATGAGCCACATAAGAAAAATGTACAACCAAAATAAAATTTATAAGAATCGATAGGATTCAAGATGTTGATATCAACCATGGGGGGTGATTCAACATTTTTGGGGTAAAAAAGTAAAAAGATTAAAAATTAATAAAATAATAAAACTACCTTTTCAACTTGTATTTTCAACTTATCTCCCTAAGGTTTTACTGAAATTTCGAGTGGGAGTACTCGTTGGATGAAAAATTTAATTCCTCGTCCAAGGATGATCCAAATTTATGCAGGAACGCAACATAATACACATAGAACCATAAATACAAAGATGCAGCAGAAATAACACTTCATTTCATTAATATCAAAGAACTAAAATTTGCTTACAGAAAGTATGGAAATAAACTAGCTAGGGCACTGGTAGTTGATCTCTAAGAAGAGATGTGGTGGCTACAGGCCTCTGAATTGTGTTCCAATGAGGCTATAGGGCCTATTTATTATAGAGAAACAATGGAAAACCCTAAACATCCAAAAACCTAACCCTAGGAGATGAAGTAACAAAACTATGGGCCTCATTTGGGTAAATCGGTGTTTCAACTTCCCGGGGTCATAACTTTGGCATATTATCTCTATTTGAAGCACATGATACATCGTTAGAAATTTATATCCAAGGAATACAAATACTGACCACAAATATCTATTTTGAAATAGAATCCTATTTTTTAGAGGCACGGTTCCCAAAAAATGTAGTTTAGGGCCTCAAAATGGCTCCAAAAGTTCAGGACCATAAAAACTGCTAAAAATAGTAATTTGTGTCGAAACTGAAAAACTGAAAGAGACAATGGTGGGGCCCCAAGTGAAATAGGTGGGTGGCCACCAATATCCACCTGGATCATTCCTCCCCCCTTAGGAAGCAATGGTCTCCATTGTGTTGAGTTCCTCCATGAGATGAGGAAACTTCTGCTGAACTTGGTCCCTGGTGAACCACTTGCCTTGGTGCAGGAGTTGGCTAGCTTTGACAACCCAATACAGTTGGATATTCTGTTGGTGAGTGTTCTTGATTTTCATGTCCATGATACAATATGTGGTGGCATGTTCCATGCAGTTTGGGATTAACTCTGTTGGTGTGAGTTGTTCTGCAATGTCAAAGGTGTCCAGTAGAGGTGAGAAGTAGGGATGAAGGCGGTCCAAATTGAATATTGGGTGCAAACCAAGGAATGGTGGAATACTGAGCTCAAAGGAATTTTTACCTACAACCTTGGTGATGGTGTATGGCCCATATCGGAGCGGGAAAATCTTGCGGTGGGGTCCAGTGAGGCACTCCTTCTACAAATGTAGCCACACTTTGTCGCCCACCTGGAAGTTGTGTGGCACATGATGTTGATCGTGTAATTGCTTGTACTTATCATTGGCTCTGTCCAATATGTCATGAACCTATTGGCGGATGTGTTGAATGCACTTGATGAAGATGTTCGCTTTGTGAGCTTCAGACTAGACTTGAGCCAACTTGGCCTGAGTAGCCGCAAATGGCATGACTACATCAATGGGACATAGCGGCTGGAATCCCAAGCCCACCTGAAAGGGGTTGTGGCTGGTTGAGCTATGGAGAGCCTGGTTATAACTTTGTTGTACATAGGGGAGGCTCTCATCCCATGTGCGTGGATGATTTGAATTTAACATGAACAGAATGTGTACAATCACCCTGTTGACGACCTCTGTCTGGCCATCAGTTGGGGATGGAAATATGTGGACTTGGTGGGCTTGGTGTCCAACATTGACCAAAGGCTAGACCAAAATTTGTTGAGGAACCTGTTGTCCTGATCTGATATGATAGACTGTGGGATCCCAAATTGCACCCACACTCGTTTGAAGAAGAGTTTAGCAATGGCTTCTGCTGTGATATTCTTCTTGCAGGATGCCATAATGGTCATCTTCAAGAATCTGTCGACGACCACGAAAACACAGTAGTTTCCATGATTAGGAGAGGGAAGGCCCGACATGTAATCCATGGAGATGGATTCCCAAGGTCTACTAGGGGTAGGTAGCGGAGTATAGAGGCCTTGCTTCTTGATGGTCGGTTTGGCAATGGTGCAAGCAATGTAGGATTTGATGTACTTCCCGACATCTTGTCGAAGGTTTGGCCAATAGAAACACTTATGTAGCACTGCCACTCTTTTCTCAACCCCAAATTACCCAGTGACTCGACTGTAGTGTGATTCCCATATCATCTTGTCACGCTCACTTGAAGGAACACAAAGGTGTCCCAGGTGACATAACAGGAGGTGAAAATTTAGAACTTGCATAACCCCCAAGAGTGCCTTGTGTGTGTGGCCGAATTCTGGATCCATCTTGTAGAGAAGCGGCCAATCAGAAGTATCGTGCCCATAAGAGTTGAGAATGGTGGTTAGCGCCATGATCGGTGGTCAGCTGAGTCAATGTGCAACATTATTGGTGCTAACCTTCTTGTACTTAATGTTCAAATGAAACTGTTGCAGATATGTGGACCACTTCAGATGGAGATCGTTCTGCAACTTACCTTGTGTCTATATGAACTGTAGGGGTTGGTGGTCTGTGTGGATGATTGTTTCCTTCCCTAGAATGTAATGTTTCCATTGTCGACAAGCATGCACAATGTAATACATTTTTTTGTTGTAAGTGGGATACTTTCAAACTGTGTCGGAAAATGTCTCACTTTGATATGCCACTGGATGCCCCTGTTGAGTAAGAACTGCCCCATTAGCATAGTCAAAGGCATATGTCTTGATCTCAAATGGTTGTTGCAAGTCTGGTAATGTGAGCATTGGGGTAGAACAGAGGTGACTTTTCAATTCTATGAATGCCTTTCTGTTGAGTTTCCGACAAAAATAACTTTTCTTTCGCTCCTCCCTTGGTGACTTGACTCAAGGGTCAAGTGATATGAGAGAATCCCAACACGAACTTGTGGTAGAAATTAGCAAGACCCAGAAAGCTATGAAGCTCTGTTAGAGTGGTTGGGGCTGGCCAATCCCGAATGACTTAGATCTTGGTTGGATCCACATGCACCCCCCTTTCATCAATAATTTATCCCAGATATTGAACCTGGGTCATTTCTAAAGTGTACTTCTCCAAATTGGCACACAGCTTGTGTTGCCGCAGTGTTTGGAGGACTTGTTGGATGTGGTGGAGGTGCTCTTCCCAAGTCTAGCTGAAGATCAGAATGTCATCTAAGTACACCACTACAAATGAGTTCGTGAATGGCCACAATATGTCATCCATCAACCTCGTGAAGGTTGCGGGAGAATTCGTCAACCCGAAAGGCATGACCAACCATTCAAAAAGGCCCTCCATTTCTTTGAAGGCAGTCTTCCACACATCAGAGGGTTCAATTGGTACCTGGTGATACCCAGACTTCAAGTCGATCTTGTTGAAATATTTCACCCATTTGAGTTGGTCTAGAAGGTCATCAATCTATGGTATCGAGTACAAATTCTGGACAGTGATCTTGTTTAGCGCCCGATAGTCAATACAGAGTCTCCAAGTCCCATCCTTCTTCTGTACCAATGCGATCGGGCTCCCATAGGGCGATGAACTTGGAAGGATGTGACCTTTCTGTAGTAGATCCTGAATCTACCTCTTGATTTCATCGTTCTCTAGAACAGAGTGCCAGTAGATCATTCCATTGGGTAACGGTGCACCTGGGGTATGATAAATGGGGTTCTTGACAATATAGTGCAGAGGAACCCCTATGGGTGAGGTGAATATGTCCCCGTACTCCTACACAACCTTTCCCATTTGTTGTTGTCGTGTAGAGTAGCCCTGTATGGAGGTCGTGGCCACAATCTTCTTATTTTCCTGGGGGCGGATCATCAGGAAAAAAAAATTCTTGGTTTAGGAAATGAGCTCACTACATTGTTTTGCAATAACCAAAGAGATAGTGGCAGGCGGTGGTACCTCTGGTATCCTATACATCTTATTTCCCAAAGTAACAATAGCAATGCAAGGCCGGGACTCATACACAATATGTTTCTTCCACAAGTAATGTTTTCCTAATAATACATTAGAAACATCAAGAGGAGCAATGTCACATAATAGCTCATCCGTGAAGGGCTTGATGCTATAGGGAAGGCGACATTGTTGGCTGACGTGGAGATCTCATCCTTGGTGAAGCCACCTGATGGTGTATGGTTGTGGGTGTGTTGTGGTCAGCAAGCCCAACCACTTCACGACGGCTGCTGAAATGAAGTTCTTTTGGCTCACATTATCGACAATGAACTGTAGTGGGGAACCCTTTACCCACATCTGGGAGTGGAAGATATGCTCCTCCTCTGGATCTTCCGGTTCCTCCTTCTGGATCTTCACAGTGGCAATAGTGGCATTGGGATCTGCATCAATAATTTGTTTCACTTTATCATTCCCCTTGTTAGGTTTTGATTCAAAGTCGGAGCATGCATCTGATTCTGAAGCCCTCATCTCAGCCACCAGCGACTGCTTGGCCCGATACTCACTTGTGTTGTGAGTGGAGATCTTACAAAACTCACACCACTTTCTCATGTCCTTCTTTGGCTTCGCAGTGTTGTTCTTTGCTTGTGATTTTGGCAGGTTGTCTTGGGCTACCATGCCTTGGCTTTGTCCTTTGTTCTACGGTTTGGGGGCAGCTTTCCCTTACTTTTGATTCGTAGATCCAAATTCTCACTTCTTCTATTTGAATTTCTTCTCAATCTTGGCAGTATACCGGTATGTCGTACCAAGCGAAGAGATATCGAGGAACTCCATTTCCTTCTGAATGTACCTGTGCAGACAACTTTGATACTATAGCACCAACTGTTTCCCCGAATCTTTGATACCCAACTTTGTGCACAGGGTATGTAACAAATTTGTCAACTCATGCACATCTTGATCCCTATGTTTCCGCAGCGTGGTCCATTTGTGTACTTGTCCTCATAGCTCCCCACGGGATAATATTATTCCTTAATGGCATCTCGAAAATAGTTCCAAGTGGGTATGGCTGAGAATAAAGAGGGTTTTGTCTCGTCCTTTTTCTCACAGTAGGTTCCCCACTAGTCCTTGACATGGGGGGTATATTTGAGGAGTGCAAAAATAATCTTCTCCCGGTCAGAAAAGTCATGAACCAAGAAATATCCTTCTAATATATTCAACCATCTATCTATGAAATCTGCATCTATTTGACCCTCAAATATGGGAATGTCAAATTTTTCTTTTACCTTAAAGGGAGTCACGCCTCCAGAGTGGCTGTTGGATGCAGACGCGTCGTCGGTGGGCAGTTGTTGAAGGATCTGGGAAAAGTTATCCATCATCACATTCCTTTGTTTTTCGAGGGCCTCCTAGAGAAATATTTTGATAGGATATCCTACCCCCTCATCTTTCTTTTCATCCCCCATGGGTGGTCATCGGGGTTTGCAAGGCTGATCTTGCAAAGGTTCAACCAAATCGAGCCCTAACTCCTTATACCCCGACCTCGTTGGGGACATGCAAATAAGGATCGAGAAAAAGTAGACCACTCTGATACCACTGATCTGGATTTATGTAGGAACGCAACATAATACACATATAAACATAAATACAAATATGCAGTGGAAATAAAACTTCATTTCATTAATATCAGATAACTCAAATTTTCTTCCAGACAAAATGGAAATAAACTAGCTAGGGCACTGATAACTTATCTCTAAGAAGATATGTGGCAGCAACAGGCCTCTGAACTATATTCCAATGAGGCTTGAGGGCCTATTTATTATAGAGAAACAATGGAAAACCCTAAATATCCAAAAACCTAACCCTATGAGATGAAGCGCCAAAACTATGGGCCCTGTTTGGGTAAATTGGTGTTTCAACTTCCTGGGTCATAACTTTGGCATACTATCTCCGTCTGACGCACATGATACATCGTTAGAAAGATCTATCCGAGCACTACAAATGATGACTATGGATATTGATTCTAGAATGGAATAATATTAGCTAGAGTTGCAATTCCCAAAAAAACGTTGTTTAGGGCCTCAAAACGGCTTTGGAAGTTTAGGACCCGAAAAACTGCTAAAAATAGTAAGTTGTGCCAAAATTGAAAAAAAATAAAAGAGACAATGGTGGGGCCCCAAGTGGAATAGGTGGGTGGCCACCAATATCCACCTGGATCAAAGGAGTACCCATGTGGAATACTTTCGATGGACCCTGCTACACAAAAAATTAGAAATACATGAAAAAACATGATTGCAATCATATTTTTCATGCATTTCTCATTTTTCATGTAGCAAGGTCCATTGAAAATATGAAACATGAGTACTCTTTGGATGAGGAATAAATTTTTTCATCCAACGAGTGTTCCCGCTTGAAATTTTAGTAAACCCATAGGGAGATAAGTTGAAAATACGAGTTGAAAAAATAGTTTTTTCCTTTTTCCCTCTAAATTTTGATGATGCAATCTAACCTTATTTTATTATTTCCACTATTATTTTATAATTTACTTAGGAGGCCCATTTTAGACCTCAAAATTCCCCTAATGAATCTGTATACCAATTTTGATGCAAAGGGGCATGTAGTATTGAATTCTTTGTATGTAATGACCTAATTATTATAGGAAATTCAATCAAATAGCTTCATGAAATTAAGGTTCAAATGTCAAAAGTATTTGAGATGAAAGACCTTGGTGAGTTACATTATTTTCTAGTTATTTAAGTGTGGAGAGATGTCGGCCAAACTTTTGTTACTCATGGTAAGTATGTCAGAGAAGTATTGAAAATGTTTAATATGGATCAATGCAACGTTTCTTTTGTTCCAATGCAACAGAATGTTAAAATTCATTTTGATGATGGATCAAAGGAGGTATACACCACATTGTATAGAAAATTGGTGGGAAGATTGAATTATCTTACTACAACCAGACTTGATTTAGCATACTATGTTAGTGTGTTGAATCAGTTTATGGAGAGACCTCTAAAAATCCATTGGAGATAATCAAAGGGAGTACTCAGGTATCTTAAAGGAAAAATTGATTTTGGTCTTAAGTATACTAATTCATTTGATTTTGAGTTGACAAGCTACTCAAATTGGGCTAGTAATATGTATGATAGAAGATCAACTACAGGTTATGCATTTAGTATTGGATCTAGGATTTTTTCATGGAGTAGCAAGAAGCAACCTATTGTATCTTTGTCATCTACAAAGGCGGAGTATAAATCTGTGTATGCAACAGCAACTTGTGAAGCTTTTTGGTTGAGCTGAGTTCTTCAAGATGTTGGAGAAGAACAAAAGAAGGCTACATTGATCAAATGTGACAACTAGAGCTCGATCAAGTTGGAAAATAATCCAATATTTCATGCAAGGACAAAGCATGTTGTTGCTCAGTTTCACTTTCTTAAAGAAAATATACATCCTAAGGAATTTTTTATTGAATATTGTAATACTTGTGAAAATGTTGCTGATATTTTCAAAAAGCCCCCTGGAAAGATGAAATTGGAGTTGTTTAGGGATATCTTAAATGTGCAAATAAATCCTTTCTCCATGAAGGGGGAAACTTTAAACTAATGGAGAATGGATACGTTAGGTAGTTTTCATTTTGTGTGTATTTAGGAGTTAGATCCTATTTTCTGGGAATTTGTTTGATCTCCCTAACTAAATGGAATCTTATAATATTTGTATCTTTTTATTTATTATTCAATGAATGAATGCAACATTGTGGCAGCCTCAGTTGCTCCTCACCTGAGAGTTGTGGGTTTCATTCTCAATTTGATTTTTCTTCCTATTGTTTTAGTACTCTCCATTTTAGTTTCCCTCCTATTGTACAACCATTAGAAAAAAAAAATCACAACATTCCTAAAGTCTGATCCATTTCAAACAACATTCGAATGCACCATGCTCTACTCTGAAGCCTCTCAGTTCTAAACCCCTCAAACAACCAAGTCATTTTCCTGCCATCATGCAGCCTTGTTTCCAGAGGCCTCCATGCCTAATATAATTTCAAGAGCATGAAAATCGCACCACTGATTTGTGCTTACAGGAAACAAAATGAATCAGTTGTATTCAATCACTCTCTAGTCGATATATTCTTACTACTAATAAAATTTGTGGCTCAATCCTTCTCCACACTCCCGCTACACACTCTGCAGTTGACTAGCAGTAGCATATTGGTGAAATTAGTAGACATCCAACAGAAAAATAATGATTTCCCCTTTAAAATACAACAAGTGGCCACCTCACCGCCTTAACCTCTGCAATGCTTTAGATGACATACCATCTAACCACCTCAACCTCCATGATGATGGAGTCCCACAATTGATGCCTAGAGGGCTCGAATTGTTAAATATGCAGAAGAGTAACATCGATTGATTGAAATAAAATCCAAAATACTGATTGAAGAGTAACAGTGAGCACATATTTCCCTTACTAATCTACTCCATAATCTACCTCTAAATCTAATGCACAATATACTACTCTTTCTTATTTAGTAGGAATCAACCATAGGGAAGTTTCTTATGGGTAAGCCAATGGATATGTTACTGACTCTACTGTTGGAAGCTATTGTTGTTGGATGGAGGGTCTGGTACCTATGGAACTCAGGAAATTGGTATAAGCTAAAGTACTTTCATCAAAATAAATTGGATCATCCTATTGTATATTATCTCATTTTGATAAAGGATTGTGCAAATCAATACCGTTAAATAATATAAAGTCAATTTATTTTACTTGTCTCTAATTAACACAACATAAATTTCTTTGTCTCTACTTAACACAACATAACTTTCTTTGATGAGTTTTAAGGTGTGTATTCTTAAAATAAACCTAAAAAACAATCAATCCTCTCTCTTTTTCTAACACTCAACAACTTTTCGTTGTGAGAATTTGTTTTCTTCCATAAATCATTGCAGTGAGCTTATGATTGCAGACATGTTGGGTAGTTGATTTCCAACCGATACATATTTCCAGTTTTTGTTTTACACCCCTATGAAAAAAATAATAGATAATATCTTGCATAGTATACATAACTGACTTACCCTTCACGTCATTGCCTAAAATTAGGGCCATGCATCTAAGTTAATATCTATTTTTTAATGAATTGATACTAGAGTAGCATAGTTATGGATATAAATCAAATGAAGAGTTGTCAAACCTTCAAGTAAAGCATTAGAGACCATTATACTTTAGCTTTGGCACCAATACTTTGTAGACAGATTGGGTCCATGCATAAATTAGACTTCTTGAATGGTTGTAACTCATAAGACACACAAAAAGAAGCTTCACTTTCTGCATTTATTCTCATGAATTAATGTACTTTATCTAAGTTCAAGCAAAGACATTATTCAAATCAGAGTCCAACATAAAAAAACCATATATATATTTCCTTATTGGCATTGCTCATTTCCTAACACACTAAATCGAAATAGTAGTCTACAACACAACCTATCAAGCAAGCCTTAGACAAAAAGAAAAGAAAATAAGGCACATTGATGTGACATTAGGGCTCTCCAAATAGAACATTACATTCAAGGAGTTTTGGTAAACGAGATTTGGAATATATGATTACCTCAACATAGAGTACCCCTACAAACAACTGCCTATATTCACTTCATAGTTGGAAGAACAATTTATTTCAACACCAATGACTCAACTTCCTTTGTCAAGGTCAGATCTAGTGAATATGCCCCCATTTCTCCTGTATTTGGACCTGTATCACCTTCACCCACACATGTATGATCATGTGCCGAAATTATAAGAAGAACATTTTCACCATCAACAAGAACAAAAAATGAAGCTTCCTCTCCTTCAAGGAACATCCCCACAATAATTTGACGACTAGCTGACCCAAGACTTCCGTTTTACAAGCCTACTATCAATTGCATCATATGCTTCTTCAAGGGTATCTGCAACAACTACCCTCCCATAATATAATGGCATCATCTTTCACAACAATAGGTGCTCCTTCTTTTTGTATATAGCTTATTTTGCATCTAATGCATTGGTAAAATTTTGGAACTAAAAATAAATCAAGCAAAAATTTAGAGACAGATTCCAAGACATGATTGCTTAACCAATAAGTTTATTTTACAATTGAAAAAATTTTCATGTCATAACTTTAAGATCAAGATCAGGAGATATGTTGTCATATTCATATAGTTTGATTATTCCAACAAGTAAATGAGAAAATAACCAAATGTAAACAACATTTGGCCAGGGAAAATTGGTTGTAAGGACACCATACTTGTCACGCAGATTCTTAATGAAATCCCTTGATCCCTAAAAATTCATTGCTTTTAGTGAAGGGCCAAAAGTATGGATTACCGCTTTAAGAAGATCATTTAAGATGTAGGAACATCAACAATAGGGTTATGAGTAAGCCAAAAATCTGGGGGAATGAGGATGGTGATGATGATGATGGTAGAGAAAGGGGAGTGACAAGAACATATATGTAGAGTCATAATGGAAGAATTGTTGATGAACCATTTACAAGAAACAAACTCCTACAGAATCAGTGGATACAACTGTTGGTAACCTATGTATTTTCATGGATGGTGATTCTTTTATTTGGACTTCAACAATGTTTATGTTTTTCAAGTACAAATGAAGAAGGCCAAATAACAAAGAATACAAAAAATGAAGACACAGAGAAAAGAACCAAGAAGAGAGATAAGGGACCAATTTAATGAATATTTCTCATTTGTAATATTTAAATAAATAAAATGATAAAAACTGTAATAATGTAGAGTAATTCTAGAAGTATACTTAGGAATGAAATATTAAGAGAAATAAATGAATGTAGGAATGAATATTTCTCCTTCTAGCTCTGAGTAATTTTTTTCATAACATGCTCTGTCTTTCCAATATTTTTTGGGTTTCTATGCATGGTTTATTGAGATGCAGCGTATTAGGTGTTTTCCTTCTTTTTTTTGTAGTTTCAGAATTTTCTTGTGCCTACTCAGCTGGCAGATTTTAGATACAGGCAGTATTTTGATACAATGGGATACAATATTTAGATGTTGTTTCTTCTAGCCAGTTGCGCCTCTATTCCTTTCTACAACATATTTTTCTTTGTTGAAAGACGTAATTTTGGCTATTTTGGGAATTTTCCTTTTCCTTTTTCAGATTGATGCTCTTTCTTTTTGGTTTCTGTTGTCCCATGGGGATATTGTGAATTGTATATGAAAGTATTTTTTTATTTTTTTTATTTTTTATTTTTTTCTGTGAAAAAATGGGAATGAAGATTGTTAAAAAAATCATGGAAATTATTCTTATATAAAATGATCATTTGTATCATATTGTGAGATAGGAAATATATTAATAATATAATACTCCCTTGAAAAGATTTTGGAACATATTTTCCTCGTGTTCGTACTTTTTAAATGAGTGAATTTTTACTGAGTTATGAGGCCTCAACAATTACTAATTTTTGCAGTCTTGATTACATCAATTGGTATCAGAACTCACAAAATATTTTGAGTGTAAATATTCTAAGTGGAGAGTAGATTGTTGTTTTCTATGAGAGAAAAAAAAGGTTTTGGGAAAACGAACCAATTAGTAATGTTATGGGGTGATTGTAGTGCGTGAAAACTTAAGTGGGTGGATTCCAACCACTGGCTAAGAAAGAAGTGGAATCATTTTTGTTGCTAAGAAGTGTTGTTGGACGGGAGGAATTATATTGGTGTTGGGCAGGTCATTGTTGAAAGTGACTTCCAGTGAGAGATAGATTCATCCATGGAGAGGCCATGCCGCAATAGAGCGGGTCTGGCAGCTAAATCATTGTGTTGTTGTAAAAAAGCGAGCACATTATTTTTATTTTCTTTCTTGTATGAAAATATGTAACCATAAAATGTATTTTTTGGGAGATCGATAATCAAGTAAGAATGAAAAGATATTGGACCTAGAGTCTGCCCTAAAACTACTTATGCTTGCCTAAGAGCTCGTCTTCCTCGGACATAAGGAAACACGTTAACGACCCAAGACCCAAACGCATATGGCATGAGTGATAGATTTCCCCCTTACGGACTACTAACAAGTTATTCTAAGTGGCATGTTTTTCTTTGAATACCAGTGATGAGTCAACCTGCATTCAGGATACTAGCCACTGATGTTGATATTTTGAGAGTTGGCATAGCATTGGATGTGCTCTAGCTCCCAAACTTTATGGAGGGACTAGAGTACATGAGATCTCCAAGACCGAGAAAGGGATTTGAGAAATTCCATCCTATTTAAGAGAAAATTAATTAATTAATATTTTTAAATAAGGACCCTAAGTCTAACTTATGAAAATTAAAATATTAAAGGTAATTGATTTAAACATGTGATGGAAATGACTTAAGTCACATGGATCAAGCTTTCTTTTAATATTGGTCGTCGATTCAAGATTAGATCATAGTCGTTAGTTTCCAAATGAGAAAATTATAAATGAAAGGCTTGGGTTCAATTGGAGAACACACATAGAGGCAAAGTAGTGAGAATAAGTTGGAATTCTAGGGCGCACTTTGCTAAGAATTTCCAGAAGTGTTTAAGATATATCGAGGGGTAGTATTGGCTAAGGGGATGATCTAATCCCAGAGCCAAGAGTCAATGGGAGGCATAGAAGAATCAATCATAGCAACGTAGAGGGCTTCAGTGCTACAGAGGCCTAGAAAGATCAACGCAGAGGCAGTAGGAGGCCATCAGGGCTTACGCAGGCCCAGCTAGGGCAGTGCAGGGACTACATCACCCAGTCTGGGGTTACGCAAGCCTCTCCTGAGCAGCACAGGGGCACACGCAAGCTAGCAGAGATGACGTAGAGGGCTTCAGAGCAGTGTTGGGGTTTCTGAATATAGAAAAATGTTGAGTTCTATAAATCCTGTTTGAGGGTGTGAATAAATCAATTTCTTCGTCTCCAAAATAGAGGTGTCGCTACACATTTTTGTATTTCTCTGTTAGGTTAACTAGTAAGGTGCCCAGATTTTTTTTACTTAGAATCTACTTAATAATATAAACCCTCCAGCAGCCAGAAGATCGGTTTTTCTGCATTGGTTTTTTCCGAGGACACTTGTCCAGAAAATCTTGTGCATCACTTTGTCTATGTGCATGTATTCAGTTTAGATCTGTATCTATGTAGGTTTTGAAAGTGTTTACTTCAATGTTAATACTGAGCATTTCATATTAATAATTTGTATGAGTAGGAGAAATAAATCATGATTTAACAATAGGGTTTATGCATAAGTAATATTAAAAAAAATTCACATGGTATCAGAGTGATTGGAGATCTAGCTGGATCACCAGTAAGAAGGCTGAAGAATCCTTACTGCAGAAAGCTGCAAAGAAATAATATGTAGTCACAAAAAGCCATACCAGAGATGACAACGTAGCAGCAGAAGGGAGCAGAGAAACGTAGAGGCCAAAGTGGCACTATCTCCATGCAGGCCCATGTACTTACTGCATAGAGGCAGCATAAAGGCTGTGATGGGGTTGTTCGCTCACACAGAGGCCAGCCAGGGTGACTTAGTCCTAAAGAAATTTTTGATTCAGAGTGCCAAAATCAATGCTACAAAGCTTCATTATTTTTCGGTGGAGTTAAATTTATGAAGGTGCAGAAATTAGCGTAAACACTAGTAGACAATAAGCGGGAGGAGAATAGCTTCCCAAAGGATTTCTAGCTAAATAAATCTACAGTTTGATCAGAGGATTGAAGAGAGCTGATTATTTGTGATTTGGAAGACTTCCAAGAGAGGAAGTCAGCTTTCAGAGGGAGGAGAGGGTTCCTTTCTCACCAAGGACCCTATATCCGAGTCTCTATCATAGAGAGAAGGATTAGTTCCAACAAATTTATTGAGCAGATGGAACCTGAAAGACTACGTGATAAGGATAGTTTGGACGACCTATCCAACTTTTCAGTTTGGAAGCCCAGAATCCTGGAAGTAATGGAGGTGTATGGTCTGAGGGAGCATGCAGAGAAATTCTTGGCCATGCCAACCAATGCGAAGCTCCTGGAGAAGCACGAAGAAGCAACGGCACACGCAAGGTGCTTCATCATGGAAGGTGTTAAAGATCATGTAGTGCCTCACATAGCCGAGAAGAAAATGAATCATGATATGTGGGTGGCTCTGACCTCACTATATGAAGGAATATCCGTCCATAGGAGAATTCTTCTGGAAAATCATATGAGGTTACTCATGATGGCAAAGGGAGAAGAGATCGAACCCTTCATTTTCAGATTACATGCAATCATGGATCAATTGACTTCCATGGGAGTGAAGGTGGAGGATGATGTTCTGGTGAGGACTGCACTCAATGTGGTCACAGAGGACTGGGAGAATTTTGTCCAAAGTATCTTGGGTAGATTGGACCTTCCCAACTGGGATAGTATGTGGGCGATCCTCTAACAAGAAGAACTATTTTGGTTCTGTTAGTGTCAGTTTTTGCATCCTGCCACTAGTGATCAAATATACTCTTATCATGTATTTTTAGCGTCCCATTTTGAAATTTTTTTTTTCAATCCATTAGGTCATCATGAAATGTTTTTTTCAGTCGATGTAGATCTAGGTCTGGTTTCACTCCTTTCAAAATTGTACTACTTGCTGGCTCATTTCACCTCTTAGTTAAGTGTACCATCATTTATGAGTTGTTATCATCATTACATTCATTTTCATCATGGTTTCATTCAGTCAAAGTCTCCATTAGGTCTTAGGGTTTTCAAGGTCATCAAATCATCATTTCATGCCATAAAGTCTAGCAAGTGAAGGAGTGACAATAAAGAAATTTCATCAGTAAATTTCATTTGTAAATTTGATTTCAAAGCAAAATGTAATTTTATGTTCCTAATTTGTAATAAGTACTTCAGAGTTCCAAGTAGCTGTAATAGTCAAAGTTCCATCAAAAAATGATCAAGGTTCCAAAAATCCATCAGTGTTCCTAAGCCATCAAAATATGAAGTTCAAAAGTTAAAGGTAAAAAATCAATATAAATTTGATTGTGAGAAAAGGAAATGTGGGTCCATTTCCATTTAATGATATTTCTTCAAGTATAAAAGGCCCTCAAAGACCAAAAATTCATTCATTTACATTATCAGGCATCGAGCTCTCAGCTTCTCCAAGAAAAAAAATCAAATTTTTCCTCAAAAAATAGAGTTTTTGGGTCCTTCACTGCGCTTTCTCCACAGGCGCTGCAATTTTTGCAGTGGGCACGATGTGCTTTTTAGAAGCACAATAAGATTTTTGCAGGGCTTCACTGCGCCTTTCTCAAGCTCGCTGCTCTTTTTGTAGAGGAGAGCCACAACCTTAAAATCTTGTCTCCAATAGTTTTAATATGCAAAAAAATGTTTATACACTCATTGGCAAGTAATTTACATCCTCACAGCCCCTCCTTTCATCTCATGGTCTTAAATTTATGGGGATGATCCTCATTTCCCTCCATGCCATGTTCTATATAATTAAACCCTAGTTTTCATCTTCGTGAGGTTAAATTTTTTTCCCTAGACCCATCTACCTCCCTCACATTCTAATTCACTCTCCACTACCCTCATATCCCCTCATTTCCCACTCTTAAGGTATATTCCATAAAACCATACCCCTGTGTTGCACTTTTCTAGGTAGCTAGACAACATCCCTGTAATTGAATTCCCTACCCCATCCTCATTATCCTTTCAACTCCACATCACTTCCCTAAGCTTCCTAACTTCCTTACACACTTCCCCAAATTTTCCCTTACTTATCCAACTCCCTAATCCTACAATACCACTCCCTTTCCATTCCCCTTATTCCCTAGGGTTTCTAGAAAAAACTGAAAATAATGGAGGAGGAGAGAACACCACAGAAGAAGAGAAGAAAAACTACAATAAAGGAGGGAGAATTTGAGGTTAGACCCATCAGACACTATGGAATTGATGTCATCTCCCTTAGTAGTCAAATGTTTCCAGCATGTAGGTTGTTTTGAGTTTTGTGAGATGGTCCAAAGAGTGCAGAGCTAGCCTACTTTGACCAAGATTTTCATCACCAACCTACAAAAATACAAAGTGACCATTACAGGGGTGACATTCGTTATTTCTATAGACATCATTGCAGCAACAACAAGGGTACCCAATGTGGGTGAAAAGTGGTTCAAAAATAAATATTTGGATGCCCAACTGTATGAACCTTACCTCAAAGCACCATACAAAGACAACATCAAGAAGATCTTTCCTTTTGGTTAGTTTCTTGATAGATTTTCTCCCATGATGAAGATCATCATGAAAAGCTTCACTTGTGAGGGCAGATTCTCTAGGTTGTACAACTATCACATCAGGTTACTCATGCATTTCACTAGGGTGAAATTGCTCAACCTTCCCTACTATTTATACAGGAGCATTGACAAGATGGCCTACATAGTGAAAAATAGAGAGTATGAGCTTAAAATAATTATTCTCTTCCATCATTAACTCATCAAAATCATTTTCCTTCATCACCTTAAACAGTTGAATATTTCTTGGGAGCCTTTCATTGAGGTAGATGTCTTCACTACACCACCAAATCAACCTGCTAGACCTACTTTGTCATCAACATCAGTTTCTCACAAGAAAAATAGGTTATCTAGAAGGGCTATAGTGAATAAAACCAAAGAGGACAAAGATATCAAAACCTATCAAAGAGGACATAGGCAAGTGTTTTCTCCACATATTGTGGAAAGGGCCTTGCCTTCTACATCAGCAAAACAGGGATATCAAAAGCAACATGAGGCAGTTGTCCAAGAGAAAGAAACCCTTCACCATGAGGAAGAAAAGGATTTTGACCTGGTGGACTTGGATGTCCAAGATGATCATGAAACCTCAAACCTATTCATCAAAGAGGAATATGGAAAAATCATAGAGTTGCAAGATAATTTGGAAAGATCACAATTTTTCATTTCCTTCCTTGAGCAAGAAAATAAATAGTTGAGTGACAAACAATAAATCTTGGAAATGGAGTTGTTGAAGGCCAAGAGGAAAGATACCAAAGGCAAAGCAGTGATGGCACATGCTGAGTCTAATCATGATGAGGCCCAAATCACTAAGAAGATACCAAAAACAAGGGGTCTTAAGAGAGCATTGGAGCAAGAAAAACATGACGCTGAAGAACGTATCTTTGAGGAGAGAATTGCAAGAGAAATCAATGATGACAGAAAATTTTGGCTTGATAGAGTGAACATACACCTTGATAAGCTCCTTCATCAGGCAAAAAAGGACAATCGAATGAGAAGCTCCTTCATCAGGCAAAAAAGGACAATCGAATGTTGAGGCACATAGTTGACCACTACAACACCAGAAAAAAGATTTACAATATCAAGATTGAGCAATTGAAGGACAAACTCAAGGAAACCCTTATCAGTCAAAAGGAGAAGGGAAAACTTGAGTTTCTTGTTGATGCTTCCTTGGTAGCTTGACATACTTCATCGGCACTTCATCCAGAAATTTTGAAGGATTTTGAGCAAGTTTTGTGTTTTTTGGGCATTTTTGTAAAATTTTACAGACTTTTTGCATATTCACCCTGCAAAAAGCACAGTGTGGGCCACGCTGTGCTTTTTCTAAAGGCCTATAAATGCTAAAAAATCCACGTGGATGGATAGATAATGGTATCTACATCACGTTTTGACTATTTGAACTCCAAAAACTGAGCTTTTGACAGGTGGAAAATCCCAAAAACCTCCTTAAAAAAAACCTTTCTGCCACCGTTTTCAGCCTCACACTGCGTTTTTTGACCAGTTTTGGGATATTGTATTTTTTTAGGCACTTTACTCCATAATTTTCATATCTTAAGGACATTTTTTACAACTAAACTGGAATATCTTTCCCATGAGCCATCTTGGGCTCAATTTTGACTTCAGGAAGGCACTCAAAAGTTGATTTGAAGGCCCACGTTGCACTTTTTACAGTCTACTGATTTCTTCAGAATTTTCACCTTTTCTCAATTGATTGATGGATTCTAAGGATATTTACTGATGTAAATGTAAAAAATAAATGTAATTATGTCTTTTATAGTTACTAGAGGTAGATACATCAAGCAAAATTGTATTTTTAGGTCAAGTGAATCAGTTTCATAAAATATAGGGATGAGTTTGTTAACCTCCTTAGTCATTAGGATTCCAGTTGAGGACTTTAGGGAAAAACTCAACAAGTCATGGATTCGACCCCCGAGAGTGGGAAAAACAGTTTTTGGTCTATATCTTTCATTTCCTTTGTCATTGCAAAATTAGGATGTTGTGTAATTGATCTTTGAACACTAGTGTATTCAGTCATTTTGGCAGGAACTAATAGACAGAGTTGCAACTATTTTGGTGGGATTCCCTGTGGTATGTGATTTAACAGTGTTTCCTCTTATGTTTCCATAAGTTTGAATGTATTATGCTTTCCATATTCATGTCCATATCTCAACGTGATTTATTCCTAAGTTATATAATCATAATTCATTATTTGATGCTCTGTCTTGGAGGAATTATTATAGTTTCATGTTCAATTTATTCTAATATAAAAGAATTCATGATTTCCATGCTCTTTTTGAAAACCCTAGCAGTCTCTCACACTCATCAAGATACCTAAATGTTCTAAAGTATGTGCCTAGCATGCCCCCTCATATCTCTGCAATTTTGATCCTCAATGCTCTGACCTAGTTCTTCCTTGACCTAATTCACCATCCAACACCCAAAATCAATCAAAAAAACCCTAGAGCTTACTATACCTAGCCTAAAATCCTCATTATCCAGTCAATTTGGCCGTTATCTCGTGGAGAGAGCCCTCTCCTACCTAGTAGGGCTAGCTACTAGGCCAAAGCAGTCTGTGGTTACCTTGTTGGTCTCCTTGTCAGCCTTCAAATATCCAGTGGAGTGATAACATCTTTGCGACCATGCTAGGGAAGAAAGTGACAGATCCTCCCTGGTTGTACCATAATTTCATTGAATTCTTGGCTTATGGGTGATAGTTCTAAGTTTTCATGAAAGATGATCTGAAAGTTGCAAAGAACCAATTTGCAGAATCATTGAACATTCTGGCTTCACGGAGATACACCAGATAAAATCTAGATCCTCATCCATCTAATCTAGTTGAAGATCTAGAGAGACTTGTTCAGAAGAAGAGATCTCAACACAAAGAATATCAATCAAATCCTATTCCATTGGTAAGATCTTCTTTGTTACTTGCAAATTTTTTTATCTCTGGCAGACATACCTTTTGATTTGAAATTTGAGTTATCTTTATTTCGATCAAAGTCTGAAACCTCACTGTCTGATATAGTATTTGACCCATTAAGACTTTATGAAGCAAAATCATTGTCTGAGGTAGATTTTAATTCCTTCAATCAAATTCTGAAACCTCACTGTCTGATATAGTATTTGACCCATTAAGACTTTATGAAGCAAAATCATTGTCTAAGGTAGATTTTAATTCCTTCAAACTCGAAGAGAATTTACTTTCTAAAGAAACTAAATCTGAATCAGACTTTGATATAAAGGTCTAGAGTCAATTCTATAGGCTTGAAATGTTATCTAACCAACTTCAATACCAATTCTAAAATGCCATTATCCAATACCAGCAAGAGTCATTAGCTATTCTGACACAATCCCAGTCAGTTGTTGGTTCTTCATCTACACCTTCTACTTCATTTTCCATTCAGTTTACTCCTTCCATTGCTGATCTTGTACTTCACTCAGCAAGAATCATGGCCAGATTTGCACCCTTGATTCTACTAGCTCAAATAAATGCCATACCACAAGGCTATGGCCAGAGACTCCCTCTCTTTTATGAGATTTCTCAAATCAATGAAAAACAACACATAGTCAAAGTCACTGACTTTATTGACTTGGAAGAAATAGATGCTGACGATGCCAAGATGAGAATCATAGTTCAGATATTTTCTAGAGATGTTAAAACCCGGTTTATATCTTTGACTACAAATTCTATAGCCACTCCAGACCAGATCATTGATGCCTTCATAGCTCGATGGGAGGTGAAGAAGAACCCCTTGCAGATTCTTTCTGAATATGATAATCTAAAAAGAAATCCAAATGATTCAGTCCAGGATTTCACTGCTCATTTCAACCGAGTATACAATTAAATTCCAAATGAGATCAAACCTCCTCCAATTTTGGATCTCTTGCATTATCTAGACGGATTTGATCCGGACATGGCATATCATTTTCGAGAGAGGAATCTGGAAACATTAAAAGACATGCAGAAGAATGTAGTCAGTGTGGAAGAAAAATTTTCAATTAAGAAGTCAAAGATGAAGGGTGAGAGAAAATTGAAAATCAAGGAAGAAGCATCCTCATCCTCTAAGGTAAAATTGGACACTTTGATAAGGACATTTGAAAGGACGGTTGACAGGATGTCCATTACAGAAAGACATCCAGAAGCATGAGTTAGAAATCCTAACTTCAGAGGACAACATTAGCAGCGTCAATTTAGAATCAAATGAAGAGAAAAAAGGGCTCCTAAGCAACCAGCACAACAACAATGGATTCAGATACCCTTGCAGCAAAATTATGCTCAAGAAGTCAAGGAAGAAGAAGCAAATCCAACTTTTGAAAAAACTCACTTTTTTTACAACTGATGGTCAGCCCATATTTTTGACAGAAAATGAAGAATATGTTGAGAAGATAGATGTGCCCAAGGATGAATATTACATATTATCCAATGATCATGAGTTGGAGGTTGAGTCTAATGATTATCATTGAGGTTATTTGAATGCACTCAGCTCACAATAGAGGAAAATATCATTGATGAGTAGAGATGTCCCAGTAAATCCTATTCAGAAGCAGGCGTCCCAACAAAATTATACTCAACCGAAGAAAAATCCTCAAGGTAATCAGAACAAAGGAAAGGAACCTACAGCTGCAAATCAGATCAAGGTTAATCAACCGTCTACATGCACACTGAGCAAAGAAAAATATAGTCATAAGAAGGAAACTACACCAAAATATCATCTTGAAAAAAGAGACTTCGTCATTAAATAGGTAGACAAATCAATTCCTTTCAGCTTAGAAACTGAAATATCTAAATTAAAAGTCTCTATCCCTTTAACTAAACTTGTAAAAAACAATCAGTACAAGTCTCACGTAGCCAAAATGTTGAAAGTAGATCCTTTATCTAATATGTTAAATGTCAAAGATGGCCAACCTGAACTTATTTTTGTTCCAGCCATAGATGGTTAGTTAGAGGATAGTGAATTTCCCCCATCTATTTGAGTCTGAGAATTCACCAATGTATCCTTCACAATGCCATGCTCAACTCTGGAGCTTCCCATAATTTTATGTTGAAAGCCATTATGGAGAAATTGAGCCTAGATATCACTCATCCTTACCATGACCTGTATTCCTTTGATTCGGGTAGAGTTTGTTGTCTTGGTCTCATAAAGGATTTGGTAGTTTCCCTATAACAAATTCCAGCAAAGAATGTCTTGATGGATGTGGTGGTAGCTGATATACCACCACGGTTTGGTATGTTGCTATGGAGATCTTGGGGAGAAAATTTGAGAGGCACTTTGCAACTATATTTCTCTTATGCCACCATCCTAGTTTTCGAACAATTGAGAAAGTACCAGGAAATGAAGATGAAATGCATGATAACCAGCAAAGAGAAGCCTAACAATCATCCAATTAATGTTGTACATACAGATTTAGAATCATTTATTTTTTTCAATGATAGCGGTATGAATGATGTAGATAGTCAGCTTGTAGAAGTAGAAGATATTCCAGAAATTTACAATTGTGTCAGAGAAATTTTAGATGAGGGAAAAGGAAATATGCCTAGTTCTTCAGAGCAGTCATTAGATAAGGTAGAGAAAAGTTTAGAACATAATCCACAAGTGTCCTGAAAAGATGAGACAAAATAGAAATCATAATTCCAACACCTGGAAGATGAAAATGTTCTTTGGACCATGGATTTTGATGGTTCTTTGGGGAAAGACGAGGCATGCATAATAATTTGGATCTGCATTCCTCTTGATCAGCAAGGTAAAGTTCAAAAAAATGTAATATTATGTTCATATAAGTTGGCTTTTGATTGTTCTAAAAATGAGGCAGAATATGAGGCATTGATCACTGAACTCAAAATCCTGAAATTTTTTGGCACGAGAAGAATTTCAATTTATGGCAACTCCAAACTTGTGATAAAGCAGGTAAAAGGGGAATACTAGGCCAAGCATCCATGAATGAGAGCATACAGGAATGTTTTACTAGATATCCTAAAGATGTTTACCGAACATACATTGTCAGTAGTGCCGAGAATTCAGAATCTTATGGAAGATTTTCTTTCTACAACAACAAGTAATTTCAAGATCCCTATATTTTCCAATAAGAAATTTGAAATCCATGTAAAACATCGACCAATTGTCCTTGACAACTTGCGGTATTGGTAAGTGTTTTGTGATGACAAACAGGTAAACAATTTTCTGCAAAATGAAGGTGAACTCAAGAATTCTTTCATTGATTAAGTTTATGACAAGGATGATCAAGTCATCGAAGCCACTCAGGTTGATATATTACAGTTGAAGGATAAAAATATTCTAAGAGGTCTCATACGCTTGGAAGAATATTTTGATCAGGATGATGTTGCTAGGAAGCTGACATTGGTTCCTACAGATAAAGGTGTGGAGGATGTGAACATCAGAACACCGGACAAGCCTAAGATGGTCAAACTATCCAAGTCTTTGTATCCTAAGGTAAAATACAAATACATTGCTTTATTGTCTGAATTTTCTGATGTTTTCACTTGGGATTATGCAGACTTGAAGGTTTATGATAAAAATATCATTCAACATACCATTCCAATTAAGTCTGACTAAAATCCCTTCAGACAAAAGCTAAGAAGAATCAACCTGAGGTTGCTACCATCAATAGGAAAGGAAGCGAACAGACTTTATAAGTCTGGCATCATTTTTCCTATCATATTTTCTGACTGGATATCAAATCTAGTTTCGGTAAGGAAGAAAACTGGGGAAATCAGAATTTGCATTGATTTTAGAAACTTAACCAAGGTTTCTCTTAAAGATAATTACCCCCTTCCCAAAATGGATCACATCCTACAAAGAGTGGTTGGAGCTTCCCGAATTTCGCTTCTTGATGGATATTGGGGATAAAATCAGATTTTAGTACATGAGAAGTACCAAGACAATATTGCCTTCACGATACCTTGGGGCACATTTAAGTTTGCTAAGATGCCATTCAGACTCAAGAATGTAGGGGCCACCTTTTAGCGGGTGATGGACATAGCCTTTACAGATGAGAAAAATGTTTTCTTAGTTGTATATCTTGATGCTTTGACAGTTTTCTCTCATCCCGATGATGAATAGTCGTATCACTTAAGAATTGTATTTTTGAAATGCAGGAAATTCAGAATTTCGCTTAATCCAAAATAGAGACTTTTTTCCATGGAAGAGGGCAAGCTTCTCGGTCACATCATCTCCAAGGATGGAATCCAGATTGACACTTCTCGGGTTGAGGCTATTCAACAAACTAATTTTCTGTGCAGTAAGAAATAAATCCAAGCTTTCAATGGTAAGATCAACTTCTTACGTGGATTTATTCCAAATTTGGCTGAGCATCTTCTAGAAATTACCAACATACTAAAGAAAGACAATGAGGTAAATTGGTCTGAGGATGCCAAAAATTATTTTAACTCAATTAATTTTTCCTTAACTACAACCCCTGTTTTAATCAGTCTCGATTATTCTATTGATTTTATCATATTCTCATTTGCCTTCGAGCATACCTTGGCTGCGGTCTTGATGCAAAAGAAGGATAAGGCCGAGCAACCCATTGCATTTTTCAACCAAACCATCAGGGATGCATCCCTTTGGTACAATATCATTCAGAAGCAAGCCTTGCCTTTGGTAAAAGAATTGAAGGATTTCCATGTATACATCCTACATTCACATATTTTAGCTTATGTCCCCAATGCAACAGTAAACGATTTTCTTATGTAGACTAATCCGGACGATATAAGAGGGAAGTGGATAGAAACAATGTTAGAATATGACCTCGAGGTTAAGCCCACAAAGCTAATAAAATGTCAGGGCATAGCCAAGCTCATGGTTGAGTCAAATTTGCATGCTCTAGACATCAACCTCATTTCAACATTGTCTGATGAAGAAGCGGATGGCACTCTCATACAAGTATCTGATATTTTTCTTTCGTCTCCTTGGTATTCATACATTATGTATGTTCTTCAACATTTAAATCCTCCTCCACGCATGTTGAAGAGTAAGGGTAGGTCATTGAAGTTGAAGGCTTCCAAATACTTCATTTTGGACAATGCTCTTTATTGGAAATACCCAGGAGGTATTTTTTCGAATTGTTTAGTTGAAAATGAAGCCAAAGAAGTAATGAATGATTTACATAGGAGATATTGTGGAGGCCACATGTTTTGGAAAACCACAGGTAACAAAGTGTTGAGGGATGGATACTATTGGCCAACTCTTTTTGCATATTTGTATAAAACAGTGATGAGTTGCCATGAGTTTCAAGTGCCTCAAGGTAAAATAAAACTTCTTCCATTACCTTTGCAACCTATTTCAGTACATGCACCTTTTCAGCAGTGGGGCCTTGAATTTATCAGAGAGATTCACCCTCACCAAGTACTTCACCAAATGGATCGAAGCGATCGCAACAAGGAAAAAAACAAATTTAATAATTATTCAGTTTTTGGAGACTAACATTTTGTCTCGTTTTGGTTTTCCTCATAAGATCATTACTGACAATGTGGTTGCATTCAAGTCAAATAAAATGATTGAGTTCTATGACAAGTACAGCATCAAATTGGGGCACTCAACTGCGTATTATCCACAAGGTAATGGCTCAGTAGAATATTCTAATAAATCTTTGATTAATATCATAAAGAAGATGTTGGAGGCAAAAAAGAAGAACTGGCACAAAAATCTTGTTAATGCTTTGTGGGAAGATAGGGTGAGTAGTAAGAAATCAGTAGGAATACATCCCTTTTTTAGATGGCTTATGGTGTAGAAATTGTTTTTCCTACATCACTTGCAGTCTTGATCATGAAATTGTTGCAAGAAGTAGGAAGTGAGGAAAATGATGTACAACGTCGAATCAATCAGATGATCCATCTTTAGCAAAAAATAAATGAGTTCTTTCAGAACACCTTAAAGCTTCATGAAAAGATAAAGAAGGTATATGATCGCAAGAAAAAGGTGGATGATTTTAAGCTTGAAGATGTGGTCCTCCGATGGGATGCAAGTAATGAGGAAAAGGGGAAGCACGGAAAATTTGAGAACTTGTGGATAGGGCCATACAAGATTTCAACTTTTCGCGGACAACATGCTCTCATATTGAAGGAGATGAATGGGGAAGATTGCTTAGGAGGACCAGTCAATGTTAGGATCCTTAAGCATTATCTTTTTTGATGCAGATTTCATATTTCCCAATTCCATTGTATATATTAGTTTAACTTTTTTGTAAAGTGTGAAGCAGAGAATCATTGAAGCTTGGAGCCCAAAATGAAGGCCATAAAGTTTCATTGGTTTTTTGTTGTTTTCAAAGTTATTCAAATTCAATTCAGTCAGTTCTAAGTTAGTTTTGAGTCATTTTTGAGTCAGCGTTGAGTCAATTTATTATATCAAGTTTTCAGCATCCATTTTGGTTTTTAGCTTTTGACTCCATTCCCAATGGTTAGGCTACTTGGTCTATGGTGTTCTTGACACCTCCAAGGAATTTCCATCCCTAGTTGGAGCCAATGTTAGTGTCAGTTTTTGCATCCTGCCACTAGTGATCAAATAGAATATTATCATGTCTTGTTAGGGTCTCATTTTAAAAAAATTGTCATTCCATTAGGTCATCATGAAAAAATTTGGTCACTCGATGTAGATCTAGGTCTGATTTCACTCCTTTCAAAATTTCATTACTTGTTGGCTCATTTCACCTCTCAGCCGAGTGTACCATCATTTATGATTTGTTATCATCATTACATTCATTTTCATCATGGTTTCATTCTGTTAGAGTCTCCATTAGGTCTTAGGGTCTTCAAGGTCATCAAATCATCATTTCATGCCATAAATTCCAGCAAGTGAAGGAGTGACAATAAAGAAATTTCATCAGTAAATTGATTTTTAAATTTGATTTCAAAGAAAAAATTAATTTTATGTTCCTAATTTGTAATAAGTACTTCAGAGTTCCAAGTAGCTGCAATACTCAAATTTCCATCAGAAAATGATCAAGGTTTCAAAAATCCATTAGTGTTCCTAAGCCATCAAAATATGAAGTTCAAAGATGAAGTTCAAAAGTTAAAGGTAAAAAAGAAATGTAAAGTTGATTGTGAGAAAAGGAAACGTGGGTCCATGTCAATTTAATGATATTTATTCAAGTATAAAAGGCCCTCAAATATGAAAAAGTCATTCATTTACATTCTCAAGCATCGGGCTCTCAACTTCTCCAAGAAAAAATCAAATTTTTCCTTAAAAAAAAGAGTTTTTGGTTCCTTCGTTGCGCTTTTACCATAGGTGCTGCACTTTTTGCAGTGGCCACGCTGTGCTTTTTGCAGGGCTTCGTTGTGCCTTTCTCAAGCTTGTTGCGCTTTTTTCAGAGGAGAGCCACGGCCTTAAAAGCTTTTCTCCAAGAGTTCTAAGCTAAAAACAAATGTTTCTACACTCATTTTCAAGTAATTTACATCCTCACAACCCCTCTTTCCAGCTCATGGTCTTAAATTTATGGTGCAAACCCTCATTTCCCTCCATGCCATGTTCTATGTAATTAAAACCTATTTTAAATTTTTGTGAGGTTAATTTGTTTTTTCCTAGACCCATCTACCTCCCTCACACTCTAATTCACTCCCCTCTACCCTCATATCCCTTCATTTCCCACTCTTAAGCTATATTCCCTAAAATCATATCCCTACGCTGCAATTTTCTAGGAAGCGATACAACATCCCTATAATTGAATTACCTACCCCATCACCCTTATCATTTTAACTCCCCATCACTTCCCTAAGCTTCCTAACTCCCTTACACACTTCCCCAATTTTTCCCTTACTTATCCCAACTCCCTAATCCTGTAATCCCACTCCCTTTCCTGTCCCCTTCTTCCCTAGGGTTTTGAGACAAAACTGAACATAATGGAGGAGGAGAGAAACATCATGGATGAGGAGAGAAACACCACAGAATAATAGAATAAAACCTACAATAAAGGAGGGATAATATTGAGTTTAGAGCTATCAGACACTGGGGAATCAATGTCATCTCCCTTAGCAGTCAAATGTTTCCAGCATGTAGGTTGTTTTGAGTTTTGTGAGATGGTCCAAAGAGTGTAGAGCCATCCTACTTTTACCAGCATTTTCATCACCAACCTACAAAAATACCAAGTGACCATTGCAGGGGTGACATTCGCTATTTGTACATACATCATTGCAGCAACAACATGGATACCCAATGTGGGTGAAAAGTGATTCAAAACTAAATATTTGGATGCCCAACTGTATGAACCTTACCTCAAAGCACCATTTAATGACAACATAAAGAAGATCTTTCCTTTTGGTCAGGTGCTTAATAGGTTTTCTCCCATGAGGAATCTCATCATGAAATACTTCACTTGTGAGGGCAGATTCTCCAGGTTGTACAACTATCACATTAGGTTACTCATGCATTTCACTAGGGTGAAATTTCTCAACCTTCCCTACTATTTGTACAGGAGAATTGACAAGATGGTCTACATATTGTTGAACAAAGAGTATGAGATTCAAATGAATAGTCTCTTCCATCGTTCAAACATCAAAATCATTGTTCTTCATCACCTCAAACAGTTTTAAACTACTTGGGAGACTTTCATTGAGGCAGATGTCTTCACTACACCACCAAATCAACCTACTAGACCTATTCCACCATCAACATCAATTTCTCATGATAAAACTAGGTTATCTAGCAGGGCTATAGTGAAGAAAAACAAATAGGAAAAAGAGATCAAAACCTATCATTGAGGACATAGGCAATTTTTTTCTCCACAGATTGTGGAAGGGGCCTCACCTTCTACATCATCAAAACAAGGATATCTAAAGCAGCAGGAGGCAGTTATCCAAGAGAAAGAAACCCTTCACCATGAGGAAGAAAATGAGTTTGAACTAGTGGACTTGAATGTCCAAGATGATAATGAAACCTCAAACCTGGTCATCTAATATAAATGTGCCAAAATCAGAGAGCTGCAAGATAATTTAGCAAGAGCACAATTTGTCATTTCCTTCCTTGAGCAAGAAAATAAACTGTTGAGTGAAAAACAAGTACTCTTGGAAATGGAGTTGTTAAAGGCCAAGAGGAAACATAAAAAAGGCAAAGGAGTGATGGTACATGACGAGTTTGATCATGATGAGGCCCATATCACCAAGAAGAGACCAAAAACAAGGGGTCTTAAGAGAGCATTGGAGTAGGAAAAACACGAGGCAGAAAAACTTACCTTTGAGGAGAAAATTGCAAGAGAAATAAATGCTGGCAGAGAATTTTGGCTTGATAGAGTGAAAATACACCTTTAAAAGCTCATTCATAAGGCCAACAAGTACAATTAGATGTTGAGGCACATGGCTGAACGCTACAACACTAGAAACAAAATTTGCAATATCAAGATTAAGCAATTGAAGGACAAACTCAAGGAAACCCTAATCAGTCAAAAGGAGAAGGGAAAACTTGAGTTTATTTTTGATACCTCCTTGGTAGATTTACATACTTCATCAACACTTCATCCAACAATTTTTGTGTTTTTGGGGCATTTTGGTAAAATTTTATAGACTTTTTGCACAGTCACCCTGCAAAAAGCTCAGTGTGGGACATACTGCACTTTTTCTAGAGGCCTATAAATGCTAAAAACTATGCATGGATGGATTGATAATGGTCTCTACATACAGTTTTGAATATCGGCACTCCAAAAACTGAGCTTTTGACAGGCGGAAAGCCCAAAAACCTCCTAAAAAACACCTTTCTGCCACCTTTTTCAGCCTCATGCTACGCTTTTTGACCAGTCTTGGGAGATTTCATTTTTTAGGTACTTCACTCCATCATTTTTAGAGTTTGAGGACATTTTTGAAACCTAGACTTGAATATCTTTCCAATGAGCCATCTTGGGCTCCATTTTGACTTTAGGAAGGCACTCAAAAGTTGATTTGAAGGCCTACGCTGCGCTTTTTACCAGGCACGCTGCGCTTTTTACAAACACGCTATGCTTTTTACAATCTACTGATTTCTTCAGAATTTTCACCTTTTATTAGTTAATTGATGTATTCTAAGGATATTTAATGATGCAAATGCAAAAATTAAATTTAATTATGTCTTGTATAGTTACTATAGGTAGATACATCAAGTAAAATTGTATTTTTGGGTCAAGTGAATCTGTTTCATCAAAGATAGGGATGAGTTTGTTGACCTCCCTTGTCATTAGGATTCCAGTTGAGGACTTTGGGGAAAAACTCCACAAGTCACGGATTTGACCCCTGAGAGTGGGAAAATCATATTTTGGTCTATATCTTTCATTTCCTTTGTCATTGCGAAGGTTGGATGTTGTGTAATTGATCTTTGAACACTAGTGTATTTAGACATTTTGGCAGGAACTAATAGATAGAGTTGCAACTATTTTGGTGGGATTCTTGTGGTATGTGATTTAGTAATGTTTCCTATTATGTTTCCATATGTTTTAATGTATTATTTTTTCCATATTCATGTACATCTGTCAATGTGATTGATTCCTAAGTTAGATAAGCAAAATTCATTATTTGATGCTTTGTTTTGGAGGAATTATTACAGTTTCATGTTCACATTCTTCTGATAGAAAAGAATTCATGATTTTCCATGATATTTTTTAAAACCCTAGTAGTCTCACACACTCATCAAGATACCTAAATGTGTTAAAGTATGTGACTACCTTGCCCCATCAGATCTATGAAATTCTGATCCTCAACGCCCTGATCTAGTTCTTCCTTGACCTAATTCACCATCCAGCACCCAAAATAAATCAACCAAACCCTAGAGCTTAATATACCTAGCGTAAAATTCTCATTATCCAGTCAAATTAGCTGTGATATCGTGGAGAGAGCCCTCTCCTACCTAGTAGGTCTATCTACTAGGCCAAAGTGGTCTGTGGTTACCTTTGTTGGTCTTCTTCTCAACCTTCAGAGATCCAGTGGAGTGATAACATCTTGGTGACCATACTGGGGAAGAAAGTGACAGATCCTCCCTATTTGTACCATAATTTCATTGAATTCTTGGCCTGTGGGTGATAGGTCTAATTTTTCATGAAGGCTGATCTGAAAGTTGCAAAGAACCAAGTTGCAGAATCAGTGAACATTCTAGCTTCAAGGAGATACACCAGATCAAATCCAAATACTCATCCAACTAATCCAGTTGAATATCCATAGAGACTTTTTCGAAAGCATAGATCTCAACACACATAATTTCAATCAAATCCTATTCCATTGGTAAGATCTTCTTCGTTACCTGCAAAAGTTTTATCTCTCAAATACATACCTTTGATTTGAAATTTGAGAAGTATTTATTTCGATCAAAGTCTAAAACCTCACTGTCTAATATACTATTTGACCCATTAAGACTTTCTGAAGTAAAATAATTGTTTGAGGTATATTTTTATTCCTTGAAACTCGAAGATAATTTTCTTTCTGAAGAAACTAAATTTGAATCAAACTTCGATACAAAGGTCTGGAGTCAATTCTATAGTCTTGAAAATTTATCTAACCAACTTTAATACCAATATGAAAAGGCCATTATCCAATACCAGCAAGATTCATTACCTATTCTGACACAATCCCATTCAGTTGTTGCTTCTTCATCTACACCTTCTACTTCATTACCCATGAAGTCAACTCCTTCCATTGTCACTCATGGACTTCACTCAACAGGAATCATGGCCATATTTGCACCCCTAATTATACCAATTCAACTCAATGCCTTACCACAAGGCTATGGCCAGAGACTCCCTCTCTTTGATGAGATTTCTCAAATTAGTGCAAAACAACACATAGTCAAAGTCACCGACTTTATTTACCCGGAATAAATAGATGATAACGATGCCAAGAAGAGAATCATAGTTTAGAGCTTTTCTAGAGATGTTAAAACCTAGTTTAGATCTTTGACTGCAAATTCTATAGCCACTCTAGACTAGATCATTGATGTCTTCATAGCCCGATGGGAGGTGAAGAAGAACCCCTTTGCTGATTCTTTCTGAATATGATAATTTGAAAAGAAATCCAAATGAATTAGTTCAGGATTTCACTACTCGTTTCAACCAAGTATACAATTCAATTCTAAATGAGATGAAGCCTCCTCCAGGTTTGGCTCTCTTTCATTATCCGAATGGATTTGATCCAAACATCGCATATCGGTTGCGAGAGAGGAATCCTACAACATTAGAATACATGTGGAAGAATGCAGTCAGTGTGGAAGCAAACTTGTCAATTAAGAAGTCAAATATGAAGGGTGAGAGAAAAGTAACCATCAAAGAAGAAGCATCCTCATCCTCTGAGGTAAAATTGGACACTTTGATAAGGACAGTTGAAAGGATGGTTAACGGGATGTCCATTACCGAAAGACAGCTGGAAGCACAAGTTATAAATATTATCTTCAGAGGACAGCAGCAACAGCCTCAATTTAGAATCAAACAAAGAGAACAAAGGTATGGTGAGAAAACAACACAACAATAGCATATTCAGACACCCTTGCAGAAAAATTATGCTCAAGGAGTTGAGGAAGAAGAATAAGATCCAATTTTTGAAGAAAATCACTTTTTTTACAATTGATGGCCAAACCATATTTTTGACAGAAAATGAAGAATATATTGAGAAGATAGATGTGACCAAGGATGAATATTACATATTAGCCAATGATCATAAGTTATAGGTTGAGTCTGATGATTATCATTGGGGTTATTTGAATTCACTTAGCTCACATTAGAGCCAATACCCATTGAGGATTAGAGATTTCCTAGTAAATCCTATTTGGAAGCGGGCGTCCTAACAAAATGATACTCAACCGAAGCAAAATCCTCAAGGTAATCAGAACAAAGGAAAGGAACCTGCAGTTTCAAATCAGAGCAAGGTTAATCATCCATATACAAGCACACTAAGCAAAGAAAAATATAGTCATAAGAAGGAAACTACACCAAAAGATCAGCCCGAAAAAAGAGACACTGTCATTAAAGAGGTAGACAAATCCATTCCTTTCAGCTTAGAAACTGAAATATCTAAATTAAAAGTCTCTATCCCTTTAACTAAACTTTTCAAGAAAAATCAGTATAATTATCACATAGCCAAAATGTTTAAATTAGATCCTTTATTTGATACGGTAAATGTCGAATATGACCAACCTAAACTTATTTTTGGTCCAGCCATAGATGGTCAGTTAGAGGATAGTGAAGATCCCCCATTCTATTTGAGTCTGAGAATTCACCAATGTATCCTTCACAATGCCATGCTTGACTCTGGAGCTTCCCATAATTTGATGTCGAAAGCCATTATGGAGAAATTGGGCCTAGATATCACTCATCCTTACCATGACGTCTATTCCTTTGATTCAGGTAGAGTCTGTTTTCTTGGTCTCATAAAGGATTTGGTAGTTTCCCTAGAAAAAATTCCAACAAATAATTTATTGATGGATGTGGTGGTAGCTGATATACTGCCACAGTTTGGTATGTTGCTTTCTAGATCTTGGGGATTTAAGTTGAGAGGCACTTTGCAACTAGATTTCTCTTATGCCACCATCCCAATTTTTAGACAATTGAGAAATTTGTACTGGGAAACGAAGATGAAATACATGATAACCAGCAAGGAGAAGCCTTACAATATTCTAATTAATGTTGGACATACAACTTTAGAATCATTTATTTTGTTCAATGATAGCAGTTTTAATGATGTAGATAGTGATATTGTAGAAGTAGAAGATATTCCAGAAATTTCTAATTGTGTCACAGCAGTTTCAGATGAGGGAAAAAGCAATCTTCCTAGTTCTTCAGAATAATCATCAGATAAGGTAGAGAAAAGATCATAATACAATTAAGAAGTTCCCAGAAAATATGAGACAAAACAGAAATCAGAATTCCAACACCTCGAAGATGAAAATGGTCTTTGGACCATGGATTTTGATGGTGCTTTGGGGAAAGACGGGGTAGGCATCAAATTTAGATCCGCAGTCCTCTTCATGAGGAAGGTAAAATTCCAAAAATATAAGATTATGTTCATATAAGTTGGCTTTTATTGTTATAACAATGAGGTGGAATATAAGGCGTTGATTTTCGGCCTCAAAATCCTGCAAAAGTTTGGCGCAAGAAGAATTTCAGTTTATGGCGACTTCGAACTTGTGATAAAACATGTAAAAGGGGAATACTAGGCCAAGCATCCACGAATGAGAGCGTACAAGAATTTTTTACTGGATATCCTAAAGATTTTTCTCGAACATACATTGTTAGTAGTGCAGAGAAGTTAGAATCTTATGGCAGATTCACTTCCTTCAGCAGCAAGTAATTTCAAGATCCCTATATTTTCCAATAAGAAGTTTGAAATCCATGTAAAACATCGACCAAGTGTTCCTGACAAATTGCGGTATTGGCAAGTGTTTTGGGATGACAAACAGGTAAAAATTTTTATGCAAAATGAAGTTGAATTCGATAATTCTTTCATTAATGAAGTTTATGACAAGGATAATCAAGTCATCGAATCCACTCAGGTTGATATATTATAGTTGAAGGATAGCAATATTCCAAGAGGTCTCATACCTTTGGAAGAATTTTTTGATCAAGATTATGATGCTAGGAAGCTGACATTGGTTCCTGCATAGAAAGGTGTGGAGGATGTGAACATCGGAACAATGGACAAGCCTAAGATGGTCAAATTATCCAAGTCCTTATCTCCTAAGGTAAAATGCAAATACATTTCTCTATTGTCTAAAATTTCTGATGTTTTCACTTGGGATTATGCAGAATCGAAGGTTTATGATAAGAATATCATTCAACATACCATTCCAATTAAGTCCGACAAAAAGCCCTTCAGACAAAATCTAATAAGAATCAACCCAAGGTTGCTTCCATCAATAGAAAAGGAAGTGAACAAACTTTATAAGTACGACATAATTGTTCTTATTAGATTTTCTGACTAGATATCAAATCTAGTTCCGGTAAGGAAGAAAACTGGAGAAAACAGACTTTGCATTGATTTTAGAAACTTAAACAAGGTGTCTCTTAAAGATAATTATCCCCTTCCCAAAATGGATCACATCCTACAGAGAGTGGTTGGAGCTTCCCGAATGTCGCTTCTTGATGGATATTCAGGATATAATCAGATTTTAGTACATGAAAAGGACCAAGACAAAACTACCTTCACGACACCTTGAGGCACATTTTAGTATGCTAAGATTCCATTCAGACTCAAGAATGCATGTGCCACCTTTCAATGGTCGATGGACATCTCCTTTGCAGATGAGAAAGATGTTTTCTTAGTTGTATATCTTGATGATTTGACAATTTTCTCTCTTTCCTATTATGAAAAATTATATCACTTAAGAATTGTATTTCAGAAATGCAGGAAATTTGGAATTTCTCTTAATCCAAAAAAGAGCCTTTTGCCATGGAAGAGGGCAAGCTTCTCGGTCACATCATCTCCAAGGATGGAATCCGGATTGACCCTTCTCGGGTTGAGGCTATTTAGCAAATTGTTTTTTCCACGTAGTAAGAAATAAATATAAGCTTTCAATGGTAAGATGAACTTCTTACGCAGATTTATTCCAAATTTGGCTGAGCATCTTCGAGACATGACCAACATTTTAAATAAAGACAATGAGGTAATGTGGTCTAAGGATGCCAAAAAGTATTTTAACTCAGTGAAGTTTGCCTTAACTACAACCCCTGTTTTAATAAGTCCCGATTATTCTATTGATTTTATTATATTCTCATTTGCCTCCACGCATACCTTCGCTGCAGTCTTGATGAAAAATAAGGATAAGACTGAGCAACCCATTGCATTTTTCAGTCGAACCATCAGGGCTGCAGCCCTTCAGTACAATATCATTGAGAAGAAAGCCTTGGCTTTGGTAAAATCATTGAAGCATTTCATTGTATACATCTTACATTCACATATTCTAGTTTATGTCCCCAATGCAGCAGTAAAATATGTTCTTATGCAGACTGATCCGAATGGTAGAAGAGGGAACTGGATAGAATCAATGTAAATGGATGAGTCAAATTTACATGCTCTAGACATGAACCTCATTTCAGCACTGTCTGATGAAGAAGAGGATGGTACTCTCACCAAGGTATTTGATATTTTTCTTTCGTCTCCTTGGTATTTAGACATTATATATATTCTTCAACATTTAAATCCTCCTCTAGGCATGTCTAAGAGTAAGGGTAGGTCATTGAAGTTGAAGGCTTCCAAATACTACATTTTGGACATCGCACTTTAGTGGAAAGACCCAAGAGGTATTTTGCTGAACTATTTAGTTGAAAATGAAGCCAAATAAGTAATGAATGATTTCCATAGGGGGGATTGTAGAGGCCACCTATTTTGGAAAACCACAGCTAACAAAATGTTGAGGGTTGGATATTATTGGCCAACTCCTTTTGTAGATTTGTATAAAACAGTGATGAGTTTCCATGAGTGTCGGGTGTTTCAAGGTAAAAGAAAATTTCTTCCATTACCTTTGCAGTCTATTTCAGTATGTGCACCTTTTCAAAAGTGGGGCCTTGAATTTATTGGATAGATTCATCCTACATCATCTACAAAACATAAATGGGTGACACAATCCTGAAATTGTTGTTGATTCAGAGTGTCAGAAGCAGTATTTCAGAGCTTCAATAGTTGCAGTGGGATTAAATTTCTGAAGGTGTAGAAATTAGCCTAAGCACTAGTTGAAAAAGAGAGGGAGGGGAACAGCTTCTCAGAGGATTTCTAGCCAAAGAAATCTACATTTTGGTCAGAGGATCGAAGAGATTTGATTCGTTGTGATTTGGAAGACTTCCAAGAGAGGAAGTGAGTTGTCAGAGGGATCAGAGGGTGCATTTCTTGCCAAGGAACCTAGATCTGAGTCTCTGTCATAGAGATAAATATTAGTTCCAACAGATTTATTGAGCAGATGGCACCTCAAGGATTACATGATTAGGATATGTTGGACAGCCTGTCCAACTTTTCAATTTGGAAGGCTAGAATCCTGGTAGTCATGGAGGCATATGGTCTGAGGGAGCATGCAAAGAAATTCCTAGCCACACCAACTGATGTGAAGCTCCTGCGGAAGTATCAATAAGAGATGGCACATGCCAAGTGATTCATCATGGACGGTGTCAAAGATCATGTAGTGCCTCACATATATGAGAAGAAAACGGCTCATGATATGTGGGTGGCTCTGACCTCACTATATGAAGGAAGATCCTTCCAGAGGAGAATGCTTCTGGAAAATCAGATGAGGTTATTCATGATGGCCAAGGGAGAAGAGATCGAACCCTTCCTTTTTAGATTACAGGCGATCGAGGATCATTTGACTGCCACGGGAGTGAAAGTGGAGGATAGTGTTATGGTGAGGACTACACTCAATGCGGTCACAGAGGACTGGGAAATTTTTTTCCAAAGTATCTTGGGTAGAGCGGACCTTCCCAACTAGGACAGTATGTGGGTGATCCTCTAACAAGAAGAACTTCGTCGGTTCACCAAGAGACAGGCATAGAACTGGATCAATTAAAGTGAAGAAGGAAGAGGAAGAAGATGTAGTCTTGGCATAAAAGAGGCAGCAAGGGAGGAGGAATCGTGATGTATCAAAGATCAAGTGTTTCCAGTGCGGTGAACTAGGAAATTTCACCAGCACTTGTCCAAGGCTACTGTGGCGGACGATGGCTCCGAAGATGATGTAGCCATGAGCACTCATCAACCACGAAAGTGGGGCGACATGGATCTGTAGAGTAACTACATAGTGGTGGCGAGATCCTTGAGTAGCCAAACTCTTGGATCACATCCGTGCTACAGGAGCCTTAAGAAAGTAGCGGGAAAAGTGGAGCAGTGGGTGCAGAGAATCACAGGTGAAGCAGAGGGTAGTGCTGAGATGCTGTAGAGGGAGTAGTGTAGTGGAGATGCAACAGCAATGTAGGAGCGTAGCGCAGAGGGTATGATGTGACTTTAGTAGTGTAGTGCCGGCTGGCTTACACAGAGCATAGCTGTAGCAGCGCAGTGGCTTCAGGAGGATAGCGTAGAGCAGCAGCCTATAATGCTTCAGTGATGAGGATGTAGCCCAATTGACTTGTCTATCAAAGATTGGGCAGGAGTTTTAATTTGTTTCTCTCATCAACTAAGTTGCAATGCAATAGTTGGCAGAACAATGCTATAGATTGAGAGGGAGCTGTAGTACAGATGTGGCAGTGGCGATGGCAGCATCAAGGGCAGAAGCACGGGAGAGTAGTAGCAGGGTAGTGATGAAGGGAAACAGGCCAAGAATCAATGCAAAGACCCACTCTAGAGATCAATGCAGAAATTCAAGATAAAGTAGTGTTGTTCTAGAGCAATTTCCTCGCTAAGAGGGAGTGTTTAGATTTTGAGTGTTGGGGTAGCATTGGATGTGCTCTAGCTCCCAAAATTTGTGGAGGGACTAGAACACATGATATATCCAAGACCCAGAAAGGGATTTGAGAAATTCCATCCTGTTTAAGAGAAAATTAATTAATTAATATTTTTAATTAAGGACCCTAAGTTTAACTTAGGAAAATTAAAATATTAAAGGTAATTAGTTTAAACATGTGATGGAGATGACTTAAGTCACACGGATCAATATTTATTTTAATATTAGTCGTTGATTCAATATTAGATCACGGTCATTGGTTTCCCAATGAGAAAAATATAAAGGAAAGGTTTGGGGTCAGTTGGAGAACACACATAGAGGTAGAACACTGAGACTAAGCTAGAATTCTAAGGCATGGTTTGCTAAGAATTTCCAGAAGTGTTTCAGCTGCAACGAGGGTTATTATTGGCTAAGGGGATGATATGATCCCAAAGCCAAGAGTCAGTAAGAGGAAGAGAAGAAACAGTCAGAGAAGCTCAAAGGGAGCAGCAGTTATGCCACAGTTGTGCAACGTAGAGGGCTCCAGTGCTACGCAGGCTCGGAAAGCATAGCGTAGAGGCGGCATAAGTCCGTTAGGGCTTATGCAGGCCCAGCTAGGGTATCGTAGGGACTGCATAACCAAGTCTGGGGTTACACAGACCTCTCTTGAGCAATGCAAGGGCACATGAAGGCTAGCAAAACTGACGCAGAGGGCTTCAGAGCAACACTGGAGTTTCTGAAGACACAAAAAGGCTAAGTTCTGTAAATCCTATTTGAGGGTGTGAATCAGTTAGTTTCTCTATCTCCAGTACAGAAGTGTTGTTGTAGATTTTTGTATTTCTCTGTCGGGTTAACTAGTAAGGTGCCCAGATTTGTTGTACTTAGAATCTAATTAATAATATAAACCCTCCATCAGCTAGAAGACTGGTTTTCCCACATTGGTTTTTTCCGAGGATAGTTGTCCAGAAAATCTTGTGTGTCACTTTATCTATGTGCGTGTATTTAGTTTAGATTTGTATTTGTGTAGGTTGTTAAAGTGTTTACTTCGATGTTAATACTGAACATTTCAGATTAATAACTTGTATGAGTAGGAGAAATGAAATGTGATTTAACAGTAAGGTTACTGCATAAGTAATATTCATAAATTTTCACAACTAATGGTCAACCTGCATTGTGGATACCAACCACTGATGGTTGTCCTCACAGTTGGTTTGACAACTGAGTTATGATAGGTTTTTCCATCGTGAATGAAGAATGAAAAGATATGAAAGGTCAAGGCTTTTAAAAATTTATTTAGAAATGATATAAAGCCATGTCTAGTCTTTTATTATTATTATTTTGAAGTAAGGTGAGGGTTGGTGAACAGGTATATGATAGGTGAAAGATTTTAGTCACTTTTGGGATACCTATAAATAAAGGTGTGGTGTCGTAAAGAGTTAATGCTTGAACAAAATTGTGTTTGATCCTATTTAAAAAATTCATGTAAGTGGTTTCATAAATATGTGGATAATAAATTAAAGCAATTTATTATGATGAAAGAAGAAATGCGCCTCATGGGTTAGCTTAATTGGTCAAGGTCCGATTGCTAAAATTATCTTTCCATTGGGAGGTCCCAAGTTCAATTCTCGTCGACACCCTGAGTCATGTCAAATCATGATAGTGGTGCACAAATTAATTTTTTGAAACCAAGTTCATAGGTGTCTTTTTGGTTTTGCACAACCCAACAAGAAACGTATTTTGTAAGCATGTAGACGATTAAAAAAAGAGAGAGAATATGGATAGTAAATATTTGGCTAATAAATTAAAGAGGTTTATTATGATGAGAAAATAAATAATCCCCCAAGGTTAGATCAATTGGTCTAGGTCCCATTGCTAAAAGTACCTTTCCATTGGGAGGTCACAAGTTCAATTCTCCTTGACGCCCTCGGGATTAGGCTAGGAATTGGCGAAGGTCTCGTTGCTAAAATCACTTGCCATTGGGAGGTCACAAGTTCAATTTTCCTCGACGCCCTCGGGATTAGGCTTCGATTAGTTTGGCTATGGAAAGAAATATGTTTCCAAATTATTTTGAGTGATAGACAAAGTATATTGAAAGAAAATTTTGAGTCAAAGTGGTAAGAAAGTTAGTAATGAACCTTTGAAAAGGTAAAAGTAGTTATGTTGACGTAAAAGGTCATATGAATGTCATAATTGCATGGTCAAGATAAGTTGAATTTATAGGGTCAAATTAGTTTGTCTATGGAAATAAATATGTTTTCAAATGATAGTTTTGGGTATGGAAATAGATATGTTTCAAATGATTTTGGGTGATAGTTAAAGTATATTGAAAGAACAATAGGTCAAAGTAGTTATGTTGATGTGAAAGGTCATATTGAAAGGATTAGTTTGGCTAAGGAAATAACATGTTTTTAAAATATAGTTTGGATATGAAAAGAAATATGTTTCAAATTATTTTGGGTGATAGTTGTTGGTCACTTTAATTGTTTTCACAATTCAAGCTCCACATAAATTGTCAAACCGAGGAAGTCTTTTTATTCCAAAGACAATCACACACTGGATATGCTCAATTTCAAAATCAAGAACAATGTTGTAGTAAAAGCCACACAATTATCAATCATACAAATCTAATTATTCACACTCTGTTTAATCAAAGCTGAAGTCAATTATGCTATAGCAGAGGTAATTCCTATGTTGCAGTTTAGAATTCAAATAGAGGGAAAATCAATCTGCAGGGAAGGAAACCAATCAACCATAACAGGAACAGGACCCTATTCCTTAATTAGGAACTTCAGCACCTGTTGTCTGACACTAATCACTCTGTAGCAAAGATAACTCAAGAGACCAAGACCCTATTCCCATGAACAGGAACCTTCAGCACTTGTCTCCTGTTTCTAATCACACTGCAGGAAAAGAAAGGCAATTAGTGGGAGCAGGACCCTATTCCCTTGCACAGGAACCTTCAGCACCTGCTTCCCAGTATTATACATTCAAACATATAACAGAAATAGATTTCTCAACTTCTTAAGAATGAATGTATTGAACACATGCAGCGTTAAGGAAACAGAATATTCAATAACTACAGAACTGTGTAACTGGTGTCTCAGCAACAGAATTAAAGTAAAGTGCAAACAGCATAAAGAAATTAAACAAACTACAGAGACAGAAGGGTGAATCTTGTGAGGAAGGCGGGCCCTTTCCCTCTCACAAGATTCCCCAGGGAAAGAATTAAATTGGAGTGCTCAAAAGAAGATTTTATTCATCTGTCAAAAGAAATGATACATTACAGATGGAGTCTAGCTCCAGTCTCTTAAATACAATGTTCTCCTGTAGCTTTCAAACTCGAACTCTCCTCTAATGATGATGTCTCCTCGTTTTAAAGAGGAGACATCTCTTACAATTACATGAGAGCAAGTCTACGTTTATCCCAATTCTGTTCTTCTTTCTTAAAACAGGACTATTCTGTTCTTCCATAAAAAGATATTGTTACAACAGATACAACAAGAATGCTATCTTCAGAATAATCCGTGTAACCATGTCTTCATGCTGTTGCCATTGTTCCACAAAATACTCTTCCAGAATCGCAAATTACGAATGACGGAATTTGCGTGCTTGCTGGTTGTTTCAGCAACGAGGTCAACTGTTTCAGCAACGGAGTCAGCTGTTTCAGCAACGAAGTCGGTTGTTTCAGCAACGAAGTTTGACTGTTTCAGCAACGGCCGATTGTTCCAGCACAGCATATAACTTATCTGCGATCTTTTAGACTTATGTTAGCAACAATCCACTTCGATTAATGATAAAATATAAGAGTATTATGGAATTATATGTAAACAGATTAAACATATAATAAAGAAGAGGGTTTTATATACCTTGGGATAAAGTAAATGATAATGATAATGGAATCATGGTTATAAAGATAAGATGGTGTCAAAGTATATAGTAAAAATGCTACATAGTGGAGTCCTAACATCCCCCCCAGCTGAAAATGTTGCATGTCCTCAGGCAACCCCTAGTCTGAGTCAGAGTCTGAGTACTGATTCTGTGCATGCAAATTGCTCAAGCAGTATCTAGAGAAGGTGGCATCTGTAGGAGCTCGGAATCCTCTATTGTTCTTCAATTTCTGCCATGCTAAAGCTTCATCTCTGCCAGCCAATTGGTAGTGACACTGATATTTCTCTGAAGGCAGCCATAAAATTGGAAAATGAAAATGGTAGCCAATCCAGTTTTCTCCACAATGTCGAATGCATTTGATATAAGTAGGTACCCTGGAAAGTGCAGCTTGGAGATTGTCAGGGTTAAAAGGGTGATAATCTTGTCTTTCTTTACATGACTGCTGCCAAAACATAGTGTTGGCCTTCAATGCAGCAGTCCCCTTTACTCTGATTTGTTGTTGACACTTCAAAAGTGTTGAAGCCTGTAGTTGTTGCATGTACCTATGCATTCCTGGCTTCTGTAAGAATTGGTGATATTGTGCTATAAACATGGTTGGACTTAAAGGTTCTGGTCTAATCCAAAGGAGCCTATTCTCCTCATTATGACTGCTTGCAATAAACACAGTTTGCCAAGTGAGCTGATTGGCCAAAAATGAAACAAATGCCCTTATTTGTATATCACCTGCAATTGGAATAAGATTGACTCTTCTATTGTCGAGAATGGCCTCATTATGGAGGTAAAGTCCGCACAACAAATGCTGGTCACTTTCAGGGGCCTCAATAAAAGTCTCAACAAATTGTTCTGAAGTAAGTAATTCATGCGGTCTGCCATCCTTTATTTCTTTTAATTGAAAATAAACTAATCGTTCAGAAAGGAAGAGAGAGTAATTTACAGAGGGTTTGCGGGTAGCCATCAACTTCTGCACTAATGAAAACATCAAGGCCATCTTTTCCTTTGATTCCTTGACTTCCTTCTTGGAATCCCTGAGCTGCTGCAACATCTGTTCCCAACTATCCCAGTTGGCATACATGTAATTCTGCCATGCTAACTTGTGCTGCTGTAATATTGTATCTTGTTCTTCAGCATATTGTTTCTTCCATTTGTTCATCAGTTCTAATTGATTCCATGGCAGGGTCTGTGTGCTGGCATTAAAAGTACTGGGTTGGGACATTGTTTGAGTGGCTGCATTGACTGACTCAGGGTAAGATACCTGTGGTTGTGGTACTGTCTGAGTGGCTGAGTTGACTAGCTCAAGACAGGATATCTGTGGTTGTGTTTCTGTCTGAGTGGCTGCACTAACTAGCACAGGGCGAGATATCTGATGTTTAGTTTCTTTTTCTACACTTTTTGGGAGCCCTACTGGTTCTTGTGGAGCAGTAGGGCATTCTTCTTTTATTGCAGCTGATGTAGATGCCTCAGATACTTGAATTTTGACTAATTTGTAGCCTGCCTGCTGGTAAATATTGCCACACTCATGGCACATGTATTCCCTGCATGGCTCCCTATTTTGTGATGATGCTGTGTGTGCTAGCATATAGAGATTCAGTTCTCTATCGAAGGCTTCTTGTGCCATGATTAATTAATTCTTATAGGCTTCTAGCTCAGACTTCAAAAAATAATTTTCTTCCAATAAAGATGCCACAGTATGTGAATCCTGTGTGTTGGTTGATTCTGCTGGGGTTGTCTGCTGATGCACAGCCGTAGCTGGTTCTTGTGGAGCAACTACAGCTGGTCTCCCTGTATCATCGTGCTTGGTGTATGATTTTTGTACCACAGTGGCTGGTTCTTATGTTTCAGCCTCTGGGTAAGTGACTGGTTCTTGTGTGACAGTCACTGTTTGAGCCATAAACAATGTCGTATTATCCCGGGGCACTGGTTCTTGTGTGGCAGTGCCACCGGACGAGACGGGTTGGGGGATTTGAAATGGGGGTGAAGATTGGAGTTTTAACATAATGGTGGCGGGGTCAAGGGAAATGGGAGTAACTCCTGTTTCAACAGTCATCTTCATTTTCCTTTTTGGTAGGAAAGTAGAGAAATCACTGTCTTTCCTTTTCTTCGCAAGGGAAGATTCTTTTCTGGGGGAAGGGCTTTCGGAAGAAGTAAAAATTTGGAATTTGGCCCTTGTTCGACGTTTTGAGACAGAGACTGTTGGGGTTCTTTTCTTCCTTTTATGAGTGGGTGGGGATGGGGGTGTTAGAGAGTCATCGCTAGGGACAGAAATAGTGGGAATGGTTGACTCTACTAAGTGGGATGAACTTGGGGTTGGGTCAACTGGCTCTGAGGATGGAATTACTGGGGAGTCTGGGATATCATCCAGTTGCCCTTCATAAGGAATCTCGGGAGTTTCTTGGGAGCTTTCAGCTTGTTGGGGGATTTAGGTCTGCTGAGGAATTTCAGCCTGCTGGAGAAGAAGGAGTGGATTATTCAGAGGGAGGTTTTGCTGAGAAAAACCCCTCTGAATTAACAATTGGCATAAACGATGATGGGTGAGGGATAACAATGGGAATTTAGCCCGTCTGCAATAATAAGACATGTTTTTGATACAACCAAGCAGATAATAGGGAATATTAACTAATCGACCATTCCTTAAATGATTCATCAAAACGAAGTCGTGTTGGTAGACTACCTGGTAACGCCCTTCGCATGTCAAGTAGTGTTTGATGAATTCTGCTACTATTGGCCATGGTCGAGGAAGTGAATGCAGACTTACACCGCGGCCTTTAAGTTCAACTGGTTCATCTGGACGAAGAAAATCTTGTTGTGCATTTAAAATCACTTGCTTCCTACTGAACCAGCGAGTCCCAATAGCCGGCAGACCTGAAACTTGAACTATGTCCTCCTCTGTAACTGAAATGCGGATGCCTTGAACCACTGAGAAATTCCCCTGAAGATTTTGTGCAAACTCTAAAACCTGCTCCTGATCAAATTCTCCTAACCGTTCAAAGTATGCTGTCCATCTTGCTTGTTGGAAAATTTGATAGGCTTCCGGGAACATTTGAAGAAGATTTATCGAACCGGGCTCGTGTCTGATAGCCGACCCTCCCATGGCTGCTAGCTTGAGTTATATGCAGAGGCACAGAAGACAGAAACACAGGCTTTGGTCAAGCTAATTGTTGCAACAAAGGATGCGGAGTCTCAATGACGGCGGAAGTGGATATGAAGAATGACGGAGGATTGGTTAATGTGAAATGATTATTCAGTTTTCGAAATCCCCCCCCTACGTGGTGCAATGATGATTGGGCGTGTGGAGATTGCAACCATTATGAGCAAGATCCTCTCTTTAATATATAATTTAACTGCATTACATTAAAACCACATAACTTACATTTTTACCTTTGGTTTAATAATTCGAAGTGTAGAGTGCTTCAAAATGGCTTAATATACATGGAAGAATCCGTAGATTTCTCTGAAATTTAGAACAGGAGTGTAACAGGATCTGCTCAGTACTTGAATAATTTTCACCCAAGGGATCTGAAGCGTAGAAGTGGAGAACTAAAAAGCTTGTAAAGCAGCGGAAAGAAATGATGTTTTAATGATGAAAAAGATAAATGACAGGTTGTTGAAACTGGTGTTTCAGCAACGGAAAAATGAATGACGCGTTGCTGAAACTGGTGTTTCAGCAACAGGAAAAATCAGGAAAATGGGATAAATGACTTGGGTTTGAAACAAGTGGGGGAAGTGTTTGATAAGGGATAATTCCAGTAGTAAGGGATAGGAAATACTAGCTGAAGGATTATATTTCAGGAATGGTAGAAGTGGGAAAAATGGGAAAAAGGGAAATAATGTAGAAATGGGGTGAAGGGATTTGCTAGGAAATGGGTTGAAATGAAGGGAACAAGCTTCTGTAATTGAAGCTTCAGATCTTCTCATGATGGGTCTATCCTCCTTAATGAGCTTTTCCAGAATCTGCAAAATTGAATTGTAATATGCCAACCCTTGACAGGGATTATTAGTCTTAAATCTAATCTAATCTAATACTAAAAAAACAATGCAGAAAATTAAATGCTGTGAGGAGCAGAAGACTCCCCTAGAAAAAGATAATGAATATCAGTCATGCAAGCAGTCTTGAAATCCTCTTTAGAAACAGGGCGCTGATATAGACGGAGCCTATGACCATTGACTAGTAGAGGTGTTTTAGAATCATCAATTGTTAAAAGTCTTACCATTCCATTAGGAAAAACAACATCTACCTCATATGGTCCAAGCCAGCGTGTACGTAGCTTACCCTGAAAATTTTCAAACCGAGAGTCATACAACAAGGCCCAATTACCTTTTTGGAACTGCTTGTGTTTGATAATTTTGTCATGCCACTTCATTCTCTGTTGTTGAATCATGGTGGTTTGGTGAATGGCATCTAATCTCTTTTCATCCAACTCAAGAAGGTGCTGCAACCTAGCTGTCTGCACATCAGTCAAATCAAGATTAACAGCTAAAGCAGTTCTTAGAGTTTTGATTTCAAATTCCACAGGAAAAACAACATTTTTACCATAGACCAATTCATAGGGAGAGAAACCTGTAGTGTTTCTCCAAGTAGTTCTGTAAGCCCATAATGCTTCAGGCAGCCTTTGAGACCAATCCTTCCGGTTGTCCTTCACTGTTTTAGTTAGAATGGCTTCTAATACCTTGTTTGTGCTTTCCACCTTCCCATTGGCTTGGGGGTGGTATGGTGTAGTCATTCTATGTTGAATATGGTATTTCTGAAGGGTAGACTTAAAACCATGAGAATTGAATGGAGGTCCTCCATCTGTAACTAGCTCTCTAGGAATTCCAAATCTAGTAAAGATTTCTTCAAATAAGAAAGCTAGGACAGCCTCTTCATTGGCTCTAATAAGTGCTTTAGACTCCACCCATTTAGTCATATAGTCTGTACAGACTAATATATAAGTTCTTTGATTGGATGGAGGGTTAATGGGTCCTATGAAATCCAAGGCCCATCTTTCAAATGGTTCAGAAACTACCTGGGGGTTTAATGGCATTTGGTCTCTATGATTGGGTTGACCCATTCTCTCGCAGCTGTCACAAGCCCTTACATATTTCTTTGCATCCTTAAATAATGAGGGCCAATAGTAACCCATCCTCAAAATTTTGTGTGCTGTTCTTTTATCAGCGAAATTCCCTCCACAAGGGCCATCATGACAAGCTTTCAGTATGTCATACACTTCCTCTTCCCTAATGCATCTTCGAATTTCCTGATCAAGCCCTGTGTAGAAAAGACACCCACTTATCCAGCTATACCTGGCACTTTGTTGAAAAATTCTTCTCTTTTCTCTGTATGACAGGTGTGATGTTAATTTTCCTGCAACCAAATAATTAGCAATATCTGCATACCATGGAGAGTGAGCAGAAACTGCAAACAAATACTCATCAGGAAAAGAATCATCTACTGGAATATCATTGTCAGTTTTTAATCGTGAAAGGAAATCAGCCACCACATTTTCTTTACCAGGCCGATCTACAATTGTGATATCAAATTCCTGCAGTAATAATAGCCATCTGGTAACTCTAGCATTTGTAACAGATTTGTTCATTAAATACTTGATAGTTGAGTGATCAGTGTGCACAAAAGTAGAATAACCAGTGATATAGTGTAGAAATTTATTAATGGCATAAATTACTGCAAGAAATTCCTTTTCGGTAACTGTGTAATTAAGCTCAGCAGGGGTCATATTCTTGCTAATAAAGTAGATAGCATAAGGAAGATGATTCACCTCTTGTCCCAAGACAGCTCCAATTGCAGTGTCTGAAGCATCAGAAGATATATGAAAAGGGAGGGCCCAATCAGGCCCCCTCAAAATAGGAGCAGTAGACAACTGATGCTTGAGTTCTTCAAAGGCTTTCTGACAAGAATTAGTCCACTTAAATTCAGCATTTTTCATAAGCAACACAAATAATGGAGAAGCTATCTTAGAAAAATCTTTAATAAATCTTCTGTAGTATCCAGCATGTCCTAGAAAACTTCTCACATCAGTTTGTGTTTTAGGAACAGAAAGATTCCGAATGACCAATATTTTAGATGGATCTACCTGAATACCTTGAGATGAAATAAAATGTCCAAGCACCACTCCTTCACTCATCATCATATGGCATTTTTCAGTACTTAGGGAGAGGTGAGCTTGTATACATCGTTTAAGTACCTTCTCAAGGTTTTGTAATGCATCTTCAAAAGACACACCATAAGGAGTAAAATCATCCATAAATATTTCCATAGAATCATTCAGCATATCAGAAAAGATTCCTATAACAGCTCTTTGAAAAGTTGCTGGTGCATTACATAGCCCAAATGGAAGAACTCTATAAGCAAAAGTTCCCCAAGGGCTAGTGAAAGTAGTCTTGTCTTGGTCTTGGGGTGCAATTATAATCTGATTATACCCACTAAATCCATCTAGAAAAGAAAAGAATTTCTTCCCTGCCAGACTATCCAACACCTGATCAATGAAAGGTAAAGGAAAGTGATCCTTTTGAGTAGCTTTGTTCAAGGCTCTGTAGTCAACACATACTCTCCATTTCCCATTCTTCTTAGGGACAATTACCAATGGGGAAACCCATTCACTGTTAGATATAGGGTATATAAATCCTGCATTAAGCAATTTCTGAAGTTCTTCTTTAACAATTTCTCGTAAATTAGGATTCATTCGTCTTTCGGGTTGACAAACAGGCCGGCATCCCTCTTTAATGTAAATTCGATGAGTACATAATTCAGAAGAAATACCTTTCATATCCGTATAATCCAATGCAAATGCTTCCTTATACTCATGCAATAACTTCATTAACTGTTGTGTTTCATCAACTGTTAGATCAGGATTTATGTTTAATGTCTTGCCAAGTTCAATTTCAACTGTTATGCTTTTAGATGAGATGGTGGTTAATGTCTGAGATAAATCTTCAGATTCAATCTTTTCTTGGGTATCTGTTTCAAAAATTGTAGTCAATTGATTGTGTGTTTCAGCAATTACAGAAGAAGGTTCACAAATAAAATTATTAATTACCTCATCCTCTGTATTGTCTTTAAGAGTTAAAGCTTGTCCAATAGTTAGAATAGGCTGAACAACATTATCATCATAATCCATCCACATAGAATCTTCATTATTAATTATTGGTGTAGCATGAGGATAAAGAGTAAGTTGTTTTGTTTCATAACCATTAGAGATTGTCATTGAACCATATCTGCAACTGATAAAAGCATCAGTTGTGGCCAGCCATGGCCTTCCTAGAATTAAGGGATGTCCCCCCGGCTTTGTTTTAGTCTGCAATACAACAAAATCAGCTGGGTATTTCCAGGATTCAACTGAGATAAGTAGATCCTCAACAACTCCTTCAGGTTTAATTGTAGAACGATCAGCCAACTCTAGAATGGTGGGTGTATCTCTGATTGTGTTATTCAGCTGTAACAATTGTGAAGTTTCAAGAGTCATTATGTTAATTGTAGCACCTAAATCTACCAGAACTTGGGGAATCATTGTTTTACCAATCTGAACTGTCACCGTAGGATGGCCGGGATCACCATATTTCACAGGAGGGGCTTTTCCGGACATTAATGCAGACAAGTCACCCATCACATGTACTGTAAGGGGGTCTTTAGTTTTCCTACCAGGTTTTTTAACACAAATATCCCTTATTGTTCTGGCATAAATTGGTACATCTCTTAATGCTTGTAAAAGTGGAATTTTAACATACAAATTTTGCAATTCCCCTAAAAGATTAAAAGCAGGTGTTTCGGGCGTTCTAGTTAAAACCAAACGCTCGGGGAATGGTGGTTCTGTTATTTCAACACTCTTGTTAGAAGGTGGTTGTGCTTTCTTATGTTTCTCAGTTTCATCTTTATCAGAATCAGAAGAAGTTATGTCATCAATAATAGGCTCTACTATTTTCCCAGATCTTAAATGAATATCATTACATTGCATAGTAGGAAATATAGACTGATTCTGAATATCAATGACTTGGACAACTTTATTATTGGGGTTAGGATTTGGTTGCACAGGTAGCTGGGGTCTCATTTGGTTATTTGGCGAAACATTTGATGGCAGAGGAAGTGGTTGTTGGAATTGAGGCAATTGATTTGGATACGGGAGTTGTTGGCTTCTCCAATCTGAATTCCAAGGGTTAAAAGAAGATGGCTGCTGTGGAGGCCAAGGAGTCCACATTGAAGGATCAACAAAGGGAGGGTTTGAATGTTGCATGGGTGGAAAATTCATTTGATTGAAGGGAGGGTAATTTGTTTGACCGAAAGCAGAATAATTGTTCCAACGATTAAATGGCATACTAGAGTTCATACCTTGTCCTTTTGGTTGCCATTGTCTTCTTTGAGTTAGCAAGTAGACTGCTTCCGCTTCTTCTTCTGTTGGCTGCAATGTTGCCTTTATTCCTGGTAGAGATGGACATTGTTTTGTTTCATGATCTTTCTCACAAAGGGTGCAAATTGGTATTTTATCCATTGGGCATTCCCTTAGTGGATGTTTGTCTCTACACTTTGGGCAAAAGACAGCCAGAGTTGCTTCTGCTTCAGCCTGCTTCTTCTTAACCTGCAAAGTGTCAATTTGTGAAGCAAAAGAACTTAACATCTCAGTTTTAAATTCTTCAAGTAAATTACCTATTTCAGCTCTTGTTACTCCTCCACTGGCTGATTTCTGCACTCTTGAATAGGTGGAATCTCTATTACTTACTCTGTTCCTTGCAGCTCCCCTTGAACACCTCTTAGAAAGTTCAACCATCTCATCATATGATTCCTTAGATATATCTCCTTTGCCAAGCATGTTTAACATATCTAAACAATCATCCCTTAAACCTCTAAGTAATATTGTTTTGCGAATTTCCTTACTTATATTCGGATGATCAGATCTCTGTATATTGTACTGCAGCCTTTCTACATAGTCCTCCAGATTCTCGTCCGGTTTTTGTGCCATATTGAATAGTTCATCCTTCTTTTCTCTCGTCCGGCAGTAGTCTTGATATTTAAGCAGAAATTTCTGTTTCATCTGCTCCCATGTTGTGATTACCTGACTCCCAAGGCTCATGAACCATATTAAAGCATTTCCTTTCAAGGTGGCTGGAAACAGTTTCAAATTTTGAGCATTAGTAACATAATCATAACTTCTGCATAATATATCAAATTCAAAAAGAAATTCATCCGGATCTTCAGAGGATAAACCATGAAAGTTAGGTAAAGCAGACAATGGAATGTTTTTCATAGGAGTTGTTCCTGCAGGGAGATCACTGATAGGAAATCCCAAGGTAGAGAGGGAATTTTCATCCCTTCCTTCTCCTTCACGATCTACACGTCCTCCACCAAAGAAATCGTCATTGTTTCCCTCCATTGTTGGCTCTCCTACTGCATTTGCTCGATCGTCAAGATCTTCTACTGGCTCTTCAATGTTGTCCACTGGTCGTCCAACACTCTCTATTATTTCCTCAATGTGCTCTGCTGTTTTACTAACACTTTCTTCTGACTCTCGAGCACTGACTGTTGGTTCCTTAATCACTGGTTCTTCTATATTTTCAGGACCCACAACTTCCTCTGTTTTGTAATCTGATTGAGGGGAGTGCTAAAGTTTTGATCTTCGAGAACTTAATCTCTGTGATGATTCAGCCTTTGATACGATCTCGTCAATAAAAGTCTTTCTTCCTCCCCTTTCCTTGCCTTTGCCACCTGTGGGGTTAGTTTTCTTCTGGTTTCTGTGTCCTCTCATACAATCTGCACATTCAAAAAGAAAAGATTAATGCTTTTGAAATCTATAATTGCCTTCCCCGGCAACGGCGCCAAAATGTTGGTCGCTTTAATTGTTTTCACAATTCAAGCTCCACATAAATTGTCAACCCGAGGAAGTCTTTTTATTCCAAAGACAATCGCGCACTGGATATGCTCAATTTCAAAAGCAAGAACAATGTTGTAGTAAAAAGCCACACAATTATCAATCATACAAATCTAATTATTCACACTCTGTTTAATCAAAGCTGAAGTCACTTATGTTATAGCAGAAGTAATTCCTATATTGCAGTTTAGAATCCAAATAAAGGGAAATCAATCTGCAAGAAAGGAAACCAATCAACCATAGCAGGAACAGGACCCTATTCCTTAATTAGGAACTTCAGCACCTGCTGCCTAACACTAATCACTCTGTAGAAAAGATAACTCAAGAGACCAAGACCCTATTCCCATGAACAGGAACCTTCAGCACTTGTTCTCCTGTTTCTAATCACACTGCAGGAAAAGAAAGGCAATTAGTGGGAGCAGGACCCTATTCCTTTGTACAGGAATCTTCAGCACCTGCTTCCCAGCATCATACATTCACACAATTAACAGAAATAGATTTCTTAACTTCTCAAGAATGAATGTGTTAAATACATGCAGCGTTAAGGAAACAGAGTACTCGATGAACTATAGAACTGTGCAACTAGTGTTCAACAACAGAATTAAAGTAAAGTGCAAATAGCGTAAAGAATTAAACAAATTACAGAAACAGAAGGGTGAATCTTGTGAGGAAGGCGGGCCCTTTCCCTCTCACAAGATTCCCCAGGGAAAGAATTAAATTGGAGCGCTCAAAAGAAGATTTTATTCATCTGTCAAAAGAAATGATACATTACAGATGGAGTCTAGCTCCAGTCTCTCAAATACAATGTTCTCCTGTAGCTTTCAAACTCGAACTCCCCTTCTAATGATGATGTCTCCTCTTTTTAAAGAGGAGACATCTCTTACAATTACATGAGAGCAAGTCTACGTTTATCCCAATTCTGTTCTTCTTTCTTAAAACATGACTATTCTGTTCTTCCATAAAAAGATATTGTTACAACAGATACAACAAGAATGCTATCTTCAGAATAATCCGTGTAACCACGTCTTCATGCTGTTGCCATTGTTCCACAAAATACTCTTCCAGAATCGCAAATTACGAATGACGGAATTTGCGTGCTTGTTGGCTGTTTCAGCAACGAAGTCAACTGTTTCAGCAATGGAGTCGGCTGTTTCAGCAACAAAGTTTGACTGTTTCAGCAACGGCCGATTGTTCCAGCACAGCATATAACTTATCTGCGATCTTTTAGACTTATGTTAGCAACAATCCACTTCGATTAATGATAAAATATAAGAGTATTATGGAATTATATGTAAACAGATTAAACATATAATAAAGAAGAGGGTTTTATATACCTTGGGATAAAGTAAATGATAATGATAATGGAATCATGGTTATAAAGATAAGATGGTGTCAAAGTATATAGTAAAAATGCTACATAGTGGAGTCCTAACAATAGTTAAAGTATATTGAAAGAACAATTTGAGTTAAAGTAGTAAGAAAGTTAGTAATGAAGCTTTGAAAAGGTCAAAGTAGTTAATTGATGTAAAATTCCATATGAATATCAATATTTCATGGCCAAGATAGGTTGAATTTAAGGAGAAAAATTCTAAGTTGAAGTTGATTTGAGAAGCTAAGGGTGCTTATGTTGAAACACTAATGGTGCATGTTTGACCATACCCGACACCCTAGAAATTATGACAAATCAAGAGCTTGTTGAAGTAACAAATTATAATCAAGTTGAGAGTCTAAAGCCAATATTAAACTGAACTAAAGTTAGTCCAATTTTATTCGTGTCAAATCATGATAGTGGTGCGTCAATTAAGTTTGTCAAACCAAGATCATAGGTGTCTTTTTGTTTTTTCACAATCCAACAAGAAACATATTTTTTAATCAGGTAATTGAAAATGAATAAAGAATATTATTGGTGTCTTGTTGAATGGAGACGTCCCTCTTACAAGATATAAATTTTTGCAGTTATTTTAGTGGAAGGTTATGACGAATAATTATGCAAGAATATGATAGGAAAAGAATACATATGTAAAAAGAAAAGGATGCATACTTCATGAAGACGATTAAAAAAGGGAGAGAATATGTTGCATAAATTCTTACAACAAAGAAGAAACAAGAACAACTTCCAGTTATAGTGGGGTAGAAGTTGTTGAAATAGTTCCATAGTTGTTAAGAGAAGTGAGTAGGTGCAGAAGCCTAAAGGAGAAGAGGAAGCTTATAAGGTTCTAGCAGAAAGAACCAGGTGTACCAAAAGACCAATTCCATGAAAGGAGATTGGTGAGGTATTGTGTAGTAAGGAGCAAAGGCTTGATACTTCAGAGGCTATTTGCAACTAGAGAAGATTATAGAGGAAGAGAGAAAGGTGGAAATGGATAATTAGACAAAGGAACAAGAAGCAATAGCAAAAGACAAGGAAAATAATGCATAAAAAATAAAAAAATAAAAATGCAGTGGAAGATAGACACTGTGAAGAAACAAAAGTGTGGTGGGACAATGAATAAAATGAAGCAAGGTACAATTACAAGTAATGTGTGTTTTTGAGATACAATAAATCCATGAAGCATAATATCCCTGGAATGTTTTTTGGTCCTCCTTAATAATTTTTTAAAGAAAATAAAATGGCATTAGTCATATAAGGAAATAAAAATCTAAAATTATATGTGCTTGAGTCAAATGTTGATGCAAGCCTTATGAGGCAAAATGTACTCTTGCAAAGTTCGTGATACACTAAAAACCACTTTGTAGTGAAGGCTTGTGGTTAGCTAGGAACCACTTGTCATCATATATTGTTTGCGATAAGCATAAACCACTTAAGGATGTAAGGCCATTCGTATAAGCTCAATGTGGGTAGAATTGTCAATTTGAGGTATTCTATACTTGGCATAATTGGTGATCTTAATAAGGAGGTGGTCAGTTAGATATTAAGTCATGAAAAAAGGCAATGTGTTGAAGCAGAATGATTATTGATGGATCAAAGAAAACTTTGAGGAAAATTTTTGGGAGAGACGTGTGGCACATGGATAGGAGTCCATGAATATTTTTTGTTCCTAGGGAGTCTAATGCAGGAGCATCAACAATAGGGTAATGGGTAAGCCAAAAACCTAAAAGAATGAAGATTATGATGATAATGATGGTAATGCAAGGGGAGCAATAGGCACAAGTCTGCAAAGTTGTGATGGAAGAATGGTTGATGAACCATGTACAGGAAAGAAATCCCTAGATAATTGGAAGACATAATGGCTAGCAACCCATGTATTATGGTGGATGGCGATTTTTTTTTATGGACTTCCACAATGTTTATGTTTTGTAGGTATAAATGAAGAATCCAAATAATGAAGAAGACCAAATATAAAAACAAAGAGAAAAGAACCTAAAAGAGAGATAAGGGAACAATTTAATGAATTTTTATCAATTGTAATGTCTAAATGAATAAATTATAAAAAAATGTAATAATATAGACTAATTCTAGAAGTCTATATAGGAAGAAGAGATGGAGATAAATAAGTGAATATAGGGATGAATCTTGTTGGGAAAGTTTATAGAGATATTATAAAATATAATAGGAGGTATGTGCACTATGATAAATCCATGTGATTAGCTTCCTGTTTAGCTCTTTTTTACTTCCACTGACTGTTGTAGTGTATTTTTCTCCACCTTTTGTTAAAAATTGGCTCTATTTTTGGCATTTTTTTTGTCAATCACAGCCAGTCAGTGCTAAAGATGATGATTTTTAGTATTGAATTTAGCACCAACGTAAACTCCCAGTTTAACCTCTTATTTATCTCCTTATGTAGCTTTATGTATAGCTTCTTGTGTAACATCCTATTTTTTCTCCTCGTTATGGCATTTTTTTAGCATCCACTTTAGCTTCATTTTTAACTTCATTTTTAGCTTCTTGTGAAACATCCTATTTTGCTCATCATTATGGAATTTTTTTCAGTGTCCACTTTATCTTCCTTTTTATTCATGCATGAAATATTCTATAGCATTGATCTAGTCACTTTACTTGTACAAGAGGTACGTTTGACTGCCATTTACTTGTAGGATTTGGATTTAAGGGATGATATGAATTTTTAGTTACACATGTCGAGGACAGGTTTTGTAACTAATTTGGGGAGAGTGTATTGTTTCTATCATATGATACAATATGAATGTACCTCAATTCAGTAATTACCATTTATCTTATGCAAAATAAACTCATCCTAATTCAATAATTACCCATTGCCATTGTTACTCCTTCTGGCATTTCTGAAAATCAATGTGACTACCTGGAAATCATTATTGGTAGTTTTCATTTATGATGAAAAGCATGAATTCAATGAAAGGGTAACCTTAATTATTCCATGCCCAATGTCAAATTTCTTTCGACTGATATTCTCTACTCTAGCAAGTGTTTGTATGTACCAAGTACGAACCTACAACACTCTCTGAGAAATTTTGAGTAGTAATAGTCTCTAAAATATCCATGGTAGGAGTAGAGATCCATCATGAATCGGACTCTATTGATGTGTTGCTACACCATCTAGAAGCCCTACAAATATTTAGGAATATGGGGTAGTTAGTTTACTTTGATAATATACAAGGTTTTAGAAAACATATTGCTATGGAATTCACACAAGATATGCAGGAGCATCATTTAGAGGTTATAGGATTTAGAATTGTTGTTATAGAGGACATACTTTCCAAGGTGACATGTTTACCTCAAACAAGGGCTCACTATTTTTCTAGGAAAATAGCAGCTCCAGCAGCTAAGGAAACATTTTCACAGGCAGGAGAGGAAGTAAGGAGAAAGGGGATAGGTATTGATAGAACATCCCTTCATCACCCTTGGGATTATGTGTATTTATTTATTCAGAAAATATTTACTTGTGAGGGATATTTTGGGATAGTACTCAATTATAATTTTCAATTGTTGGTACATCTTTGTAATGCAAATATGATAAATGTTCCCTATTATCTTCTAAAATATTTACAACTTATGGAAGAGGCAGTGCGTATGGAAAAAAAATCCAAAAACCTACTTAACAAATCAGGCACTCTTCAAATTAATCATATTTGATTCACTACAACAACAAGGATTCAACACATGGACTAGTTTATTAGGCAAAGTCACATGCACCAGCCACTGAAACAAAGGAAAGTAAAAGTGAAGAACATGAGGTAAGTATTGAAACAACACCATAAGATAGAGAATTTACACTTCCGAGACAAATTATAATAGCTACACTTCCTAGAAAAAGAATAGCCATTACACCTCCTAACCGGTACATCCGTTGAAGGAAATATAGCATACACTAAAGAACCTATGGATGTATCCAATGGAAAATTTGAGGATAGTTATTATGGATGTTTTACTGAGGAAGAAGGGCCTGAGGTAGAGACTATTGAAATAGGGGTACCTGGAACAGTGTTATCTGAAGCAAGGGTTCCTGAAACATAAATTTTTGGGGAATCTAAGTAATTATGTGAAAAATATACTCCTATACAAACTATGGTGAAAGAGAAGAAATTGAAGAATCCATTGGGTGGAAATAATCCCAAGAAGATAGCATGGGTAAATATTACACCATCAACTACCCCAATATCTAAGGAATGTATTGATATAGAAGAACCAAAGGAGTCAAAGGGACAAAAAAATGAAGAGAAAGAAGACAAATTTGTAAAAGAACAAAGATCATGTTGTTCCGCTTGAATTAGAGGAACATGAGGAACAATGGAAAGAGGAGGAGTTAAAAAAGGATGGAAAGAAGATGTCTCTGTACCAGGTAAGGATGAAAATGACCTCCTTATTCATAAAATTAAAAAAATTGGAGGAAAATGAGAATTTAAGGAAACAAATTACCATGATTGAAGGAAAAATTTAGTATAGAAAACAAAATGGATTAGAAATATTGACATAATTGGCAGAAGCAATGTCAATTAGATTATGTGATGGATGTAAGCAAGTGCTAGAGGAAGTATATTATGAAAGGCCAAACACTATTTCGATTGGAATTCAATTTGGAGAGAAATATGAACAATTACAAACCATTTCTCCATCATAACCTGTTGTTGAGGCCTCCAAATTTTCTGCCACAGCATGGGGGAAAACCACCTGGTTTGGACCTTAAAGCAACTCCTTTTCCATTTGGTGTGGTGGCTCTAACTGGGGATAGTGGGACCAGTTTCCCAATAAGGACGATTTTGGGGTATGTTTTTATTATACAACATGCAATGGAAAATGATTCTAATCTATCACATGCATCTATCTAACACTATCTATTCTACTATATACTCGGGATGTTTCTTCCTTTATGTGATCTAAAGAGATATCATTCAACTATTAGTAATGTAGATTACTTAACAGTTGAAAGAGATGAAAATTATGTAAGATGATTCTTATAACAAAATAGTTTGACTAGAAGAATTGTGAAAAGTATATCGCATTCATATGTGTGATTATATATCTAATAAGAAATCACAGACAAATATTAGTACAGAAGTGCATTTAACATTAATCTATAATGACGTTTCAAATATATAATGCAATAAAAGATTACTATCAATCTAGAAAGAAAGACTTAATACAAGTGAATAGAAGTACCATATGTACAAAGTTCTACTCATATAAACTGATAGTAGATTTCTGCTCCTCTTCACTTTAAAGCAATTTAAAAATTACAATAGTGCAACATCAGTGAAATAGCCTCAAATGTCAAAAGATAACAGACTATTTTACATTAATTCATCAAAGCATTCACAAACTTACAAAAGTGCATTCTTTGAGAATGTTTTTGACAAATTTCTGGACCCTTCTGTAAATGCATGAGAGGGGTTTAAATACTAAACTAACTATGTTTTAAAAATAGATTATTACATAAAAATAGAGGAGGTTTCAAACAACCATCCTCGTAAGACAAACTTTAACTACAATCTAGGAAAATAAAGTAACAGTATGATTATGAATTTTGATCTTTCATTTGGATTTGATTTTGAAGTTGACAAATATCTAGCATGGGCTTGAGTTGAGCTGGCTACAAAATCCTCGATTTGACGTATCCCTTGAATTCCACATTTTAGAGTGTTGGTTGCGATCTTCTTGTCGAATTTGTTATAGGTTGCAGGGTTTGGTTCTGATGATAAGGTTTGATCAGAAAATTCCAATAATTTTCTTGATCAAAGTTATTCACTTTTTAATTGTTTCATGCTTTATTTTTGCCTTTTGTTTCCACTGTGTTTCCAGTAGTTTGAATTCTGATAACACTTCATATGTGCACTCTTTGATAAGTTATTTTTTTACAATCTATTCACATACAGATTCAGTAATTTCCTTTGTTAACCTTGATGCTTTTGTTGATGCTTTCTCTGCTTGCTTTATCTGTGCTTTCCAATACTTGAATAAGATATCCTTGTGGAATTTATCTACTTGGGGTAGATCAGCTTCCTTCCCTACGTCTGATGCTTGCCATTGAATGTGTTCATTGATTTTCTTCTCAATCTTCTCACATTCAATTTTATGGATTGCTACTTGCTAGATCAATATTTCACTTGAGTCACAATGGGAGCTAGTGATAGAATCTTGTTGGCAGAATACTTCTTGTTATTGCTTTAACTTAGCATTCGCATCCAATGCTTCCTTTATGAATTTCTCTAGCTGTGGTTGGCTTTGTAATCTGTTCATTGCTGCTTCCAATTTTTTTTGCTTCTCAGTGAGTTGTACTTGATTCTACAAATTAAGAGTTTCAAAATCCTTTTGAAATTGGGACATATTTAATTCCATTTTCTCGTTGGAGTTAGACTTTTCTTGATCTAACAGTCTCTCTAATTCTTGTATTCTATATTCTCTCTGATTTAGTAACATTTTAACCTCAGTGGATTTATCAACTGTGGCAGTAGCATATGCCCCTGAAAACTGTGATAATTTGGTTAAATGTTCAGTAGGATCAGCTAGAGCATCCTTCCATAAAAAAATCAACAGATTCATTTGTAAGATTTGAGATTTTATCATCAATTCTTTTCCTTTTTATTCTTTTGAATACAGTGTTATGACTAGGACTATAGAAGACATCTAGCGAAGGGATTTCCTCAACTTGTAACACTATTTGTTCTGTAGGATAAGCCAGAATGATCTCTTGATCATGAATTTCAGGAACTTGTTGTAGTGGAGTAACAGTTTCCAATAACTTCTGAGAATGTTCTGGTGTCTGCGTACTAGTAGATTGATCAGTATTGGGATTTGTTTGAGGATATTTTGTTGCTTTAGAAAACTCATCCCATTCACTCTTTAAATCCTTTGGTTGAGGCTTTTCTGACTGATCAATTGTATCTTGACTGTGACGAAATTCTTGAGAATATGATTCTATTCCATTACTTCCTCCTTTCTCCTGCATCTCAATCTCTTGGATTACTTGATCAATTATCTTTTCTGGGTTCTCCTTTCTGTTTTCGGATTCATTTTCAAAATAATTAGAATTCTAAGGTTTATGTTCTGATTTCCCTGACTCATCTTCAAACATGTATTTCACTTCATTATCCGAGCTAATACTTGGATTAGGTCTATTGACATCTTCAGTAGTCAATAAATCCAAAGGAATCATTTCCAATCTCTTGCTTTTGTATGCTTGGAAGGCTTCCAAGTCACCTTGATTGAGTTGATTGGATGCAAACTTAAGTACATTTGAAAACTTTTCATACCTTGAAATAAATCATCAAATCTATTTATCTCTTTCACAAAAGGTTTTATTTTGAGCTATTTGATGTACTTTTCAATCACATCATTGGGGTCATATGGCTGCTTTGGCATTACAGCCAAATTCAATAGATTAACATTCGAAAATTCCTTATAGGCATGAACAAATCAAAAAGTGCAAAAGTACCACATTGTAAAGGAAAATTAGGCCAAACGACCTTCTTAGCATCTTTAATCTATTTAGAAATACCATTTACACAATTTGGTAGGAAATTTATCTTGCAAGAAACTTATTTGGAACATAATATGGTAGGACATGAGGAGAAGCATAACTACCAAAAACTCTGATATAAGTGAAACTTTCCTCTGCGAACCATCTAGAAACTAGAAAAATGTTTGTACTAGCTTCTTTGGAAACCCTAGGGGCTTTCTTATTGAATATAATCTGGTACATAGGCAACATGTCTCTATGGAAAATTTTGTAGAAGTGCAGATGGAAATCTGATTCCCAAAGGGCTCTGTGGTAAATGTGGATTGGAGTAGGGTCTTGGGCTGTCCATTTCCATCCCATGGTAGGAAAACTAGAAGAAAAGAAAATTGTGTCCATGAAATAGGCACTCATGTAAAAGGGGGGTATTTCTCTAGATGAAACACTTCTTTTACTCCTATACTCCATGATGTTTCTGGCTAAATTATCATATAGTATATTTTCCCAATTTAGGATTAAGGAATTGACAATTCCATCAATTAATGGGACCCAATCTACAGAAAACCTAGTGGTATTAGGTTTTTCATATAATCTACACAACATACTGGTAACATAACAGTAAGGGGAAGAAATTTTTCTATTGCATACGTACCGAGTTTATCTCGTTTAGGCTTGACTTAGTCTTACTTCGATTCCTTTATGAATTTCATCAGGTCTAGATGTTTTTCTCTAAAGCTTTGAAGAAAATCTTTTTCATAGTTCTATTGTGGGACGGGTAAGTGGTACATTGTCCTCAAATATTCTGCCCTGAACGAACAGATATTCTCGTCCTTTGAATCCTTGAATGTTCTATCTTCTATGTTCAAGTGGTCAATTACCCACTTAACCATATCTCTATAGGGGAGAATTGGGGAGAATCTTTGGCGTTGCTGCTACCTTATGGATGAATGACCATGCAACGTCGAAATAGGTCAGGTCTGAAGGAACTGATGCACCTGCTGTAGCAACTCTAACTATTACCCTTGACTTTTCATCTTCGAAAAACTTATACATTGCCTCCCATGAAGAACTTCCGCATTCCTTGTTGCAGGTGGTGTCTGAGAATAAGGGAGACATATCTGAGTCTTCGGTAGATGACGCTTGGGAAATTTCTTTGCCTTTCTTGCTCATTTCTATTTTCCTTGCTCTGTTAATTGGTTTCCTGATTTCAAGCGAACAGAGAAAATACTAAAAATATAGACAACGGAGAGGTGGATAGAATTTTTAAAAAAATCAACGTTCAATCACTTCAACACATGCAAGAAGTAGATATGAATCTATCAAAACCTTACTTCTATTAAATGTTGTTAATCACCAATAATATTTTTAAATCAAAGCTCTTACACGTTTGCATGAAATGTCTATCGATCAATTTAAGACGATGGATTTCATATTTAGTTTGATTTGACATGAGTCATTTCGCATGCTTGAGTAATTTAACTATCATACATCGCGTATCGCAACTAATAGCTATTTCCATTTGTGACATTACCCATAAACCCCACGAAATGCGATCTGCACAAATCGCACATCGCAACTTTTATGCGGTATTGAGTTTGATTTTAGTTACGCCTTGCGAAATGTGAAATGTGCATTAATAAATCAAGATGTTGCGCTTTATTGGACCTTGGAGTTTATGATTATTTCTTTATTGGCTCATCAGGTCCGTTTAATCGAAACTTTCACCGAATTGCTTTATAAGTTGATCGTTTTAATGAGGCACGATATGATTTTGGTTTATAACGGTGCTTAGGGTGTTTGCAATAAGATTTTAATATGAATTTGGAAAGGCTTTAGCACATAATGAAAATTGCGTTGAGAACTAAGGAATGAAATTGGAAAAGTAAAATAAACTCTATTTCCTAAATTTTTTTTACTTTAAGTTAAAAATTAAACAAAATAAATTTCCTATTATTTTTAAAGGGTCCCCATTTAGTAAAATAAATGGGGGTTTTTGTAAAGCACAACAATTGGTGATTCACTTGGGAGAACCATCTATCTCTGACTAAATTTTTGAAATTTCTAAAAAAAAAATTGAAATAAAAATAGTTGTAGGGATGGAATTTCAAACAAATAATATCTCACTAAGCAAAAAAATCTCTCTTAATTATAATTCATAAGAATTCCTCTTTTAAAAAAAATAAAAATATGAGAATCTATATCAGTCTTTCCTCAGTTCAAAAAGATAAAGCAGGTGGCTCTTACAGATTAGATTTATAAATATTTACTCTTTTATCACAGGTAAAGCCTCTTATCCAACTAGGCAATTTAAGCTCTTGGGAGGGTTACCTTTTACCCAACAATGATTCATTGTCCCATCCAGTCTTTCTTACAATTTCCAAAAATAAATTCAAACCTTATATACTTGATCTTTTTTGAAAATTATTTTTCTTTTTTGTATTATATTTTTATTTACTTAAAAGCCATTGTCTTGACTTGGTAACCAAATAATGACAATGCCACTCACTAGTTGTAATTAAACAGATCAATCTGGCTCTTGATGAGACCCCTTGTACTCTTGATATAATCTCAAGTCATTACCCTATTTTGGTAGGCAGTATTGGTAATGTCAGCTCAACCATTTCCCTATGAACATGGTAAAAAAGCTAGTGATGAGACTTATTATCTTTTAAGCTTTTCTCGTATAATATTTTTTGAATTTCTTTAAAAAATTGATAAGTTTTCCTAGATGGGGTGAATCATTAGTCCTTTTGAGGATTCTAGATGATAATTTTGAGTTTTAGATTGCTTTTGTTGAAAAGAGTCCTTATTTATATGTTAAAGATTATTGTCTTGACTGATAACACAAGAAACATGCTTTATAAAAAATGAGAGTTCATCAGAGAATGAATAATTTCAGTGAAATTGTATCTTTTAGTAAAAATTAGAATCTATTTTTCTTTCAAATCTTTCAATTGTTTCCTTACATTTCTTATTTCTATCAGCGATAAATCAAAAATATCAGTTGAGATGTTTATTTGAGAAGACAAAAAATTATACTATGCAACTTTTATTTTGCTAAGAGAAAAGAAAAAGACACTAGCATACAGGAATATAAGGGGTTGCCTCCTATGCAAAGTATTTCTTCAAAATTTTCCCATTAACAGGCAAAGAATCTCTTTTTCCCGATAGATCTTGCAATAAGAATGTCGATAGGCCTATTTCTTCAATTATTTGAAATGTACCTAGCCAGAGTTTTTGAAACTTTTCATGTTTACCTTTTTTCTCATGTGCTTTATCCCATTTCAATACCAAATCACCAATTTTAAAGTTTTTTGGAGTAACAGAAGTTGAATCAAATGAAGCTTTTACTATCTGTTGATGATGTGCATGTGCATGCTTAGATTTTTCTCTTTCTTATTCTAGCTTAAGCATTTGAAATTGTCTTAGTTGTAATGAAGAAGAAGGAGATTCATCAACGAATTGAACTAAGGCAAGGGAAGGAATAAATACATTGGTAGGAAGAACAAATTCTTTTCCATAAACAAGATTGAATGGAGAAGTGCCAATAGACACTTTCTGAGTTATTTGGTCTGCCCAAAGAGAAAATATTAATGACTTATGCCAATTTCTTTGGTTTTAATCAATAGTTCATTTGATTATTCTAATCAAGTTTTTGTTCGTGGATTCTGCTAAACCATTTCCTTGAGGGTAATAATTTGCAGAATACTTAAGTTTAAAACCTCTTTTGATTGCGAATTCGATCATTAGCGGAATTTTGAGGTCTAAAATGGGCCTCCTAAGGAAATTATAAAATAATAGTGGAAATAATAAAATAAGATTTGATTACATCATTAAATTTTTGAGGGAAAAAATAAAAAACTACTTTTTCAACTCATATTTTCAACTTATCTCCGAACATTTTTACTCAAATTTCGAGTGAGAGTACTCGTTGGATGCAAAATTTAATTCCTCATCCAAGGAGTACCCATGTTGCATACTTTCGATGGGTCCTCCTACACAAAAAATAATAAATACATGAAAAATGTGATAAAATTTAATTCCTCATCCAAGGAGTACCCATGTTGCATACTTTCGATGGGTCCTACTACACGAAAAATAATAAATACATGAAAAACGTGATTGTAATCACGTTTTTCATGTATTTCTTATTTTTTGTGTAGGAGGACCCATCGAAAGTATGTAACATGGGTACTTCTTGGATGAGGAATTAAATTTTGCATCCAATGAGTACTCCCACTCTAAATTTGAGTAAAAACTTTGAGAGATAAGTTGAAAATACGAGTGGAAAAAGTAGTTTTATTATTTTATTATTTTTTAATCTTCTTACCCTTTTACTTAAAAAATAGTTAATCATCCCCCATGGTTGACATCATCATCTTGAATCCTATTGGTTCTTATAAAGTTTATTTTTGTTGTACATTTTTTTGAGGAGGTCCATTTTATACCTCAAAATTCCCGTAATGTATGGCATTTCCTGAGAAATAAGATGCATTATCGAACATTAAAGCAGTAGGTAAACCAAACCTAATTATGATATATTGGTTAATGAAATCAATGATATTTTTAGAGTTGGCTACCTTCAATGGTATTTCTTCCACCCATTTAGTGAAATAATCTGTAGTTGTGAGAATATATATATATATATATATATATGCGTGTGTGTGTGTGTGTGTGTGTGTGTGTGTTATTTGGAAGAGTTAGGAACGGTCTTACCGATTATATCTAATCCCCATTGTTCAAATGGTTTTTCGATATTAACTGGTTGTAATGGGAACGCTGGTTTCCTTTGTCTTCTAGATGCACTTTGGCACACTTTTGATTTTCTTGCATATTTGTGGGCATATTTGAAAAGTGTAGGCCAATAGTAACCTGCATGCAGGATTTTTTTTGCAGTCGTATTTCCTCCAAAATTTCCTCCAGCTGGTCCATCATGGAGTTCCTACAAGACTTTCTTTGCTTCAGATTTTCCTAAGAATATTAATAGTACAGAATCAAAATTTCTCATAAACAATACATCTTTGATTAATTCATATTGCTTGGCTTTTAATCTTAAAGCATGTTTTGTTTTATAACTGAGTTGGGTTGGGGCGTATCCATTTTTTAAACAAAATATGAGATCAGTGTATTGAGATTGCATATCGTTGAGGCTTACCTCTGATATTTGCACATTGTTACCTGAATCTTCTTCTGATGATAAATGGGATGCTCCTATTAGCATTATGCAAAAAACTTGACCTATGACAATTTTAGAGGGTCTAATTTCTACATCATATTCTTGTAAAGCGGTAACGCAGTTAGCCCTTTTCTCTCCTAATTCTCTTTGCATTAATAATTGTCTCACTATAGAGAATGGAACTCTGATTTTGGTGTGAGTTTTTAGGAGAAAATGTCTGAAATTCTTTATAGCCTTAAAGACAACAAATTCTTGCTTTTCAACCGATGAATAATTTAGTTCTACACCTTGCAAATTAGAACTGAAAAATGATATTGGTGCTTCAATTTGTTGGTCATTAAGCCATGTTAAAACAACAACATATGATGTATCTAATGAGAAAGTATATAAAGAAAAAGGATTAAGAAAATTGGGGGTAGTCAGGAACAGATCTAGCATTGCCAATGGATTGTTTGATCAAGTTAAATGCTTCTATTTCATTATGTCTCCATTTAAAGATTGAATTTTTCTTAACCATGTTTTGTAATGGTAAAAAATTTGTGAAAAATCAGAGGCAAACCTTTTTACAAAATTAATTTGTCTTGTTATGAGGGAAACGAATTCTTTTAATCTCTTCAATTCTTTCAGGATCAATATAGATACTTTTATTTGACACAATGAATCTTAAAAGTTTTCCTTCATCTAAAGCAAAAAATGATTTCTTTGAGTTTAATGAGATCCCATACATTTTACATCGCTCGAAGACTTGCTTTAGATCTTTCACATGATTGGTTGTTTGTTTAGAAAAGATTGTAATGTCATCCAAATAAATAACCACTAATTTATTTATGAGCCCCCCTAAAATTTGTGTCCATAGCTCCTTGAAAAGTGGAACCTTCATTAATTAATCCAAATGGCATATTTTGATAGGTGTAAGTTCCCCACTTAGTCCTGAATGTAGTCTTTAATCTGTCATCTAGGTGCACGAGAATTTAGTTATATCTCGAGAATCCATCTAGAAAGGACATAAGTTCGGAACCAGCTACTGTTTGCAGTTCTTGTTCCATGGTTGGTAATGGAAAGTTTTCCTTTTTACATGATTTGTTTAAATTCCTAAAATCAAAAAAAAATCTAATATCGCCATTTTTCTTCCTGGCGGGAACCAAATTTGAAACCCATTTAGAATGTTTAACTGGAAATATGATCTTTTCTTTGAGGAGTTTGTTCAGTTCTATTTTGATTTGGTTTTCAAGATTTGGGTGAATATTCCTCAATTTTTTCTATATAGGTTTCTCATATGAAATCGTGGGAATTGTGCGTTGAATCATAGAAGTATCATATGTTTTAATATCAGTGTAATCCAAAGAAAAAATACTTTTGTACATTCTAAAAAACCTGATGAATGATAATATTTCATTGGAAGATAGACCAAGACCTAGATTGACATTTTTTGGTTTATCGCTAGTTCCAAGATTTACTAACTCAAATCTTAAGGTAGAACTTTGATTTTTTGAGTTAGTAACTCTTTTAAATCTATCTTTCAGATCATAGAGGTCTTATAACTTAACATCTGACTTAGGAATTGAATTTTCATCTTATTATTCCTTAATCTAAGTGTCATGTTCATTTTCATCCAAAATTTGACTATCATAAGATCCTTCAAATGTTAAGAAATCTATGATATATGAATCATTATTGAATACTCTCTAGTTGGTAATATTGTCAGGGACAGATGGCCTAAAAATTAATTCAATGGAAAATCTATTTGGACTAAACTCTTGAGATGGAATTAACTTTGATGCTATATTAGCCAATAGATCTACACTAGCATTATGCATTCTAGGCACGGAAGAAATATTGAAGGCTAATAAATGAATGGTCAAATATTGGACTAATGATTGGTAATGCTTTAAATATCAAAAATTACAATGAATGATATTTCTTACCTGTCTAACAATATTTCTGAATCTCCTAGGACTTTCAGATATTTGATGTTGAAATCAATGGATTTGTACAAACCTTGGATTAATGCTTTGTATTCAGCTATATTGTTCGTGAAATTGAATTCAATTCTATAGGCTAACATGGTTTTTTCTCCTTCTGGGCTTATTAAAGTATAGCCAACGCCTACACCATCTTCAGATTTAGAACCGTCAAAATAAAGAGTCCAAAATAAAGAATTAACTACTAGTTTATCTACAAAAATTTTACATTTTGAAATGTCTGTCTGGGAAAAAATCTCGAACTGAGAAATGACTACAATATTAAAAAAGGGTGATGGTTGAGCGTTAAAATTTCCCAAAAATGATTCTATCGAGTAGTTTCCAATAATGTTATTATTGAATGATACTGGCTCATTTATTCCTTCAAGATCGGTGACTGTATGTTTCATGAACTTTTCACGGTCTACCCGTATTTAATTTGGCTTTCCATTATATGGTAGCCACATATGTGACCAGTCTGTTGCAAAATATCCATGAAATTTTTCAAACCAGTCTCTGCTTAATACTAAACCGTAAAACTCAGGAACATCAGCAACCAATATATTGATTATCTGAGCAACCTTAGGATTTGATGACAATCTAATAGAAATAGAATGTATTCCTCCCACAACATCTACTCTAGTTCTATCAAGTTGTACCATATGAACAGGAGAACTCTGAGGAGTTATGTTCAATTTAGCACAGACTGAATTTGGCATTATATTAGAGGAAGCCCCTAAATCTATTAAAAAATTATGGGCGTTTTTTATTATATATCTCATAGGTTAAGAGAAATGGAGTATGAGAGATGGATCGATCACCTATCCTAGTCAAATTTGTAGCATCTATTTTAGTTGAAGGGGAAGGTGGCTTACCCATTTCATTAGTAGCTTCCACTACTACTAGAGCAGGTAAAGCTAAAGCAGGAACCACATTCAAGTCTCTAAGTAAGATTTTTTGTTGCTGCTTTAATTTAGTAAGCTCGTGAATCAAAATGTTGGCCCTGGTTTTCTTCATGTCTTCAACTATATTATACTCAATAGTTTCTGAGACTACCATTGTCTTTGACGTAGGTGGAGTATTTGAAGTAACGAGACTTGTTTGTGTAGCCTTTGAAGTAGAATTTTTGCTTACTGTTTTATCCTTAGCAGGCATTGAACTATTCTGTTGTTGATTTGACTACGTTGCTTCAATTGTATTTTTGCTTCTTGTTCTCATAGGTTATTGTTTTTCTTCATTTGGTAGGATAAAATCCCACATTCCATTTAGTTCAACTTCTTCTTCTTTTTCATTTTCTTCTTCATCTGTTTTCTCTTCCTCTGTATGTTGATTAGAATCAGCGTTAGATATGATATTCGATGGTTGAGTATTAGAGGATTGATTTTTCTTGAAGGATCTGAAAGTATTTTTTGAGCTAGAACTTTTAGCTACTTATTTCCTGATATATGCCATCTCATTTGTCACAGTCTTTAAAACGTTTTGAAGACCTTCTAGATCAAAAGGGTCTTTATATGGCTTCTTTTTAGAATCATCTTTGAAGGATACCTTCTTTGATTTTATGTCTTCTTGAGAATTCTTCTTCTCAAGAGCTGTTATTCGTTTCTCTACAGATAGAGAATCCTTCATGTTTTCTGAAACTGTCGGCAGTTTTTCTCTATCAACAAAAATGGCTAAATTGGATGGAAGGGATGAAATATACCACTCAATTTGAACTTCTACACCAGGAACTGATGTAGCAGGAATTTTATTGAGAAATTTATTAAATCTTGAATCAAAATATTTTATTTTCACCCCCAATTTAGCTTTTAGATTTGATAAATCATTGATGAGCGTAGTACTGGTCCTGTCATCCCCAAAATTAGCTAGAAATTTTTCTTCAAACAGATTCCAGCTAGTTATAGAGGTGGCCGGCAGTGAAAAATACGAGGATCCTGCAGATCTTGTGAGATTGTATGGAAATAATCTTACAACCCAATCCTCTTCAACTACTCCATTTAAATTGATGGCTAGTATATAATTATGAAAGTGTTCTTCTCCCAGAAGACCATCATCAGGATTAAATTTGGGTAACCATCTTTCAGGTGATTTTGGTAGAGCATGAAGAGGAGCAAGCATATTTATGGCCCCTGGATTGTTCCATGGCCATACATTTGGTGGAGGTACTTGGCCTGCCATTGGACCTTGGGTGGATGTGATCGATTGAGTTTGAGTTGAAGAAGAGGCAGGCTGAGTGCTAAAACTAGTTGAAGGGATAGTAGTCTAATTACTGGAACCAGTTAAAGTAACACTGATTGTTGGAGTGGAGGTGGTGGAAATGAGTGGAGGTAATGGAGGTGAATGAGATAATATATCGTTGGCGATTAAATCTGATTGAGTTCTCTTTATTCTATTTCGATTACTATCAATGGGAAATTCAAAAGGAATAATTCTTGTTTTTTGACTTTCTGATCGAGTTAATATTCTTCGAGGTTGTAAAGAAGAAAAAATACTGATCTCCGATGTTTGAGAAGGTTTAGGCTTTTCAGCAAAAATGGATACTTTCTCTCTAATTTTTCAATCAAATACTGAACTTCAGGGGAATTTTTATGAAACTTGGGAGACTGTAAGGGTTGAATATCACTAGGAGACGTAAGAGAAGGATGATCAACTTCATATTTTAAAGATGGAGATATAGATAATTTTCTGGCAGTCAATGGGGATCTAGAGGGAGAGAGACTTTTAGATTTACCTTTAGAATGATCATACCTTCTTTCCATTCACAAGGCCCTCCATCTAGTGCCAGAATGTTGAGGCCTCAGAATTTGCTGCCACAACATGGGGGAAAACCACCCGATCCAGACCTTAAAGTAGTTCCTTTTCCGTTTGGTGTGGTACCTCCGACTGGGGATAGTGGGACCAGTTTCCCAATAAGGATGATTTTGGGGTGTGTTTTGATTTTACAACATGCAATGGAAAATGATTCTAATCTATCACATGCATCTATCTAACACTATCTATTCTACTATATCCCAAGATGTTTCTTCCTTTATGTGATCTAAAGAGATATCCTTCAACTATTAGTAATGTATATTATTTAACAATTGAAAGAGATGAAAATTATGTAAGATGGTTCTTCTAACAAAATAGTTTGACTAGAAGAATTGTGAAAAGTATATCGCATTCATATGTGTGATTATATATCTAATAAGAAATCACAGACAAATATTAGTAAAAAAGTGCATTTAACATTCATCTATAATGATGTTTCAAATATATAATGCAATAAAAGATGATTGTCAATCTAGAAAGCAAGACTTAATACAAGTGAATAGAAGTACCATATGTACAAAGTTCTACTTATGTAAACTGACAGTAGATTTCTGCTCCTCTTCACTTTAAAGAAATTTAAAGAGTACAATAGTGCAACATCAGTTAAACAGCTTCAAATGTCAAAAGATAACAGAATGTGTTCCATTAATTCATCAAAGCATTCACAAACTTACAAAACTTCATTTTTTGAGAATGTTTTTAACAAATTTCTAGACCCTTCTCTAAATGCATGAGAGGGGTTTAAATACTAAACTAACTATGTTTTAAAAATATATTATTACATAAAAATAGAGGATGTTTCAAACAACCATCCTCGTAAGAAAAACTTTAACTACAATTTAGAAAAATAAAGTAACAATGTGACTATGAATTCTAATCTTTCATTTGGATTTGATTCTGAAGTTGACAAATATCTAGCATGGGCTTGAGTTGAGTTGGCTGTGAAATCCTCGATCTGACATGTCCCTTGAATACCGCATTTGAGAGTGTTGGCTGCGATCTTCTTGTCAAATCTGTTAAAGACTGCAGGGTTTGGTATTGATGATAAGGTTTGAACAGAAAATTCCAATAATTTTCTTGATCAAACTTATTTACTTTTTAAATTTTTTCATCCTATATTTCTGCCTTTTTTTTCCACTGTGTTTCTAGTTGTTTGACTTCTGAGATCACTTTAGACGTGCACTCTTTGATAAGTTATGTTTTTACAAGTTGTTCACATACATATTCAGTAATTTCCTTTGTTAACCTTGATGCTTTCGTTGCTGCTTTCTCTGCTTTCTTTATCTGTGCTTTCCAATCCTTGAATAAGATCTCCTTGTGGAATTTATCTACCTGGGGTAGATTAGCTTCCTTGCCTGAGTCTGATGCTTTCCATTGAATGTGTTCATTTATTTTCTTCTCGATCTTCTCACATTCAATTTTTTGTATTGCTAATTGTTGGATCAATATTTCACTTGAGTCACAAAGGGAGTTAGTCATAGAAGCTTGTTGGCAGAATACTTCTTTTTGTTGCTTTAACTTAGCATTCACACCCAATGCTTCCTTTATGAATTTCTCTAGCTGTGGCTGGATTTGTAATTTGTTCATTGTTGCTTCCAGTTGTGTTTGCTTCTCAGTGAGTTTTACTTGATGCTGAAAATTAAGACTTTCAAAATCCTTTTAAAATTGGGACATCTTTAATTCCATTTGCTCGCTGGAGTTAGACTTTTCTTGATCTAACAATCTCTCTAATTCTTTTATTCTATCTTCTCTCTCCTTTAGTAACATTTTAACCTCAGTGGCTTTATCAACAGTGGTAGTAGAATATGCCGTTGCAAACAGTGATAGTTTGGTTAAATGATCAGTAGGATCAACTAGAGGATCCTTCCATAAAACATCAACAAATTCATTTGTAATATTTGAGACTATATCCTCAATTATTCTCTTTTTTCTTCTTTTGACTACGGCCTTATGACTAGGACTATAGAAGACATCCAGCGAAGGGATTTCCTCAACTTGTAACACTATTTTTTCTATAGGATAAGCCGAAATGATCTCTCGATCATGAGTTTCAGATAATTTTTGTAGTGAAGTAACAGTTTCTGCTAACTTCTGAGAATGTCCTGGTGTCTGAGTACTAGTAGATTGATCAGTATTGGGATTTGTTTGAGGCATTTTTATTGCTTTAGAAAACTCATTCCATTCACTCTTTAAATCCTTTGGTTGATACTTTTCCGACTGATCAAGTGTATCTTGACTATGCTGAACTTCTTGTGAAGATGATTCTATTCTATTACTTCCTCATTTCTACTGCATCTCAATCTCTTGGATTACTTGATCAATTATCTTTTCCGAGTTCTCCTTTATGTTTTCGGATTCATTTTCAGAATGATTTGAATTCTGAGATTGATGTTCTGATTTCCTTGACTCATCTTCAGTCATGTCTTTCACTTCATTATCCAAGATAATACTTGGAGTAGGTCTGTTGACATCTTCAATAGTCAATAAATCTAGAGGAATCCTTTCCAGTCTCTTGCTTTTGTATGCTTGGAAGGCTTCCAAGTCATCTTGATTGAGTAAAATAGATGCAAACTTAAGTACATCTAAAAACTTTTCAATACCTTGCAATAAATCATCAAATCTATCTATAACTTTCACAAAAGGTTTTACTTTGAGCTCTTTGATGTAATTTTTAATCACGTCATTGGGGTCATATGGCCACTTTGGAATTATTTCCAAATTCAATAGATTAACATTCAAAACTTCCTTGTAGGCATGACCAATATCCAAAAGTGCAAAAGTACCGCACTGTAAAGGAAAATTAGGCCAAACGGCCTTCTTAGAATCTTTAAGTTGTTTAGAAATACTATTTACAACACACTGGTAGGAAATTCTCTTGCGAGCAACTTATCAGGAACATAATATGGTAGGACATGAGGAGAAGCATAACTACCAAAATATCTGATATAAGTGAAACTTTCCTCTGTGAACCATCTAGCAACTGAAAAAATGTCTCTACTAGCTTCTTTGGAAACCCTAGGGGCTTTCTCATTGAATATAATTTGGTACATAGGCAACACCACTTGATGGAAAATTTTGTAAATGTGCAGATGGAAATTTGATTCCCAAAGGGCTCTGTGGTAAATATGGATTGGATTAGGGTCTTGGGTTGTGCATTTCCATCCCATGGTAGGAGAACTAGAAGAAAATAAAACTGCGTCCATGACATAGGCACACATGTAAAAGGGGGGTATTTCTCTAGATGAAACACTTCTTTTACTCCTATACTCCATGATATTTCTGGAAAAATTATTAGATAGGATATTTTCCCACTTTAGGATTAAGGAATGGACGATTGGGTTAATTAATGGGACCCAATCTACAGAAAACCTAGTGGTATTAGGTTTTGCATATAATCTACACAACATACCGGCATCATAACAGTGAGGGGAATGACTTTTTGCTATTGGGTACGTACCGAGTTTATCTCTTTTAGGTTTTCCCTGGTCTTCCTTCCATTCCTTTATTACTTTTATTGAGTCTGGATGTTTTTCTCTAAATATTTGAAGAAAATATTTTTCATAGTTCTGATGTGGGATGGGTAAGTGGTACATTTTCCTCAAATCTTCTGCCTTGAATGAACCAATATTCTCATCCTTTGAATCCTTGAATGTTCTATGTTCTATGTTCAAGTGGTCAATTACCCACTTATACATATATGTGTAGGGGAGAATCTTTGGCCTTGCTGCTACCTTATGGATGAATAAACATGCAACGTCGAAATAGGTCGGGTCTGAAGGAATTGATGCGCCTGTTGTAGCAACTCTAACTATTACCCTTAGTTTTTCATCTTTGAAAAACTTATACATTTCCTCCCACAAATAAATTTCACATTCCTTGTTGTAGGTGGTGTCTGAGAATAGGGGAGACATATCTAAGTCTTCGATAAATGACGCTTTGGAAATTTCTTTACCTTTCTTGCTCATTTCTATTTTCCTTGCTCCGTTAATTGGTTTCCCAATTTCAAGCAAACAAAGAAAATATTAAAAATACAGAGAATAGAGAGATGGATAGAATTTTAAAAAATCTGGTGTTCAATCAATTCAACACATGCTCAAAGTAGATATGAATCTATCAAAACCTTACTTCTATTAAATTTTTTTAATCACCAATAATATTTTTAAATCAAATCTCTTACACCTTCGTGTGAAATTTCTATCGATCAATTTAATATGTTGGATTTCATATCCAGTTTGATTTGACATGAGTCATTTCGCATGCTTGATTAATTTAACTATCATTCATCGCGTATCAAAACTAATAACTATTTCCATTTGTGATGTTACCTATAAATCCCGCGAAATGCGATCTGCGCAAACCGCACATCGCAAATTTTATGCGGTATTGAGTTTGCTTTTAGTTATACCTTGCGAAATGTGAAATGCGCATTAATAAATCAAATCGTTGTGCTTTATTTGACCTTGGATTTTATGTTGATTTCCTTATTGGTTCGCACTCCATTTAATCACAACTTTAACTGAATTTCTTCATAAGTTGATCGTTTTAACGAGGTGCAATGTGATTTTGGTTTATAATGGTGACTAGGATGTTTGCAATAAGATTTTAATATGACTTTGGAAATGCTTTAGCGCAAATCGTAGCTCGCATAAATTAATGTCTTTTAAGTCATTTAAGCTTGTAAGCTATGCAAATTGCAATGTGCACTAAGGAATGAAAGCGGAAAAGTAAAAGAAAATTTATTTCCTAAAGTTTTTTTACTTTAAGTTAAAAATTAAACAAAATAAATTTACTATTTATTTTTAAATGTTCCCCATTTAGTAAAATAAATGGGGGTTTTTGTATAGCACAACACCTGCTAAAGATGTTATTTTTACACAAGAACCAACAGTTGAAGTAGAGAGGGATTGATAAAAACAATGTGTTATTCCACAAGAACCTATTTATGATGTTATTGTTACACAAGAACCATTAAGTTAAATAGAGAAAACTGAAATAAAATTGGTCACTTCTCCATAAGAACCTACTGAAGATGTTATTGACACAAAAGAACCAGCATCTGAGATAGCGCAGCATGTGGAGAAAGGGAATGAAAATATGCTTCAGGAAATTGTTTAAATTGTTGTTGTAACAGTAACAAAAACAACCCAGTTAAAACCTGAGGATCCATTGAATTCAACATTTTTTATTGAGGAATTGGATAAGTGGATGAAATTAGAAATCTCACTAACAACTGAAGCTATTCCTCTGAAACAACATAAGAAATTTGTTGATAATTTGAAGAGGACATGGGCTAAAAAATTGAACGTTCAGGATTTACTCAGGATTTAGAAAGAAAGGAAGCAGGAATTGTTGCAAGTGGAAGCATTTAAAAAAAAAACTACAACTGTCACAACAAGAAAAGGAATATATGTATGAACTTGTTCACAATACATTAAGCTACAGACCTCCTTCTCGACCCTATCCCATGTTTTTAGAAGAAAATTGATTCCTTTTTTTATTGAAAACCATCAATGAGAAATAACCATATGAGGTAAGGGAGGCTAAATAATTTATAGAAACTCTCTAGCAGGTCAATTTTCTATAACAAAATTTACTATGTGAACTATATCTACATGACTATGTTTGTTTTCTTGGAATATCTCTTAACCTCACAATATATTTTGGAGATGTTTAGTTGAGAGCCTTTGTGTATTTTGTGCAAAATAATGTTAGTTAGAAGGTTGCCCATGATACTGTAATATCTAATGAATAAAGGGTACAATTTATTATTCAATATGAACCAAGGTTTTTTGAAAGAGTCTTGAGGCTATAAAGTAGGATATGGCAGTATTCAGACACCAAGGAGATGCTAACGGAGTTCATAAACAATTTTTTGGAAACATGTCTTAGAAGAATCAGAGGGATGAGAAAGGATGCACTGGATGGGAGAAAAATTGGATGGGACACTTGTGGGAAGGATTTAAGAGAGGAGGACCCTTATTCTTTTCTGAATTTTAAACAAGAACTATCTAAGGTTTTTCAGTATGTGGAGTGCATTAGAAGATGTCAGGTTGGTTGGCTTGGACTTAGGTTTAGATTTCCTATTATTTGGCTCCTTACTTATCACTATTTTCATCCATATCATGTTACTGATACATTATGGGAAATGGAACTGGTACTTTCTTGAGGCTACAGAGCAAAAGCAGATGATGTTGTAGGAACCTACATTTTTTTAAAATTTATCTCAGCACACCAGGAACTAGTTACAAGAGTTTGCACGAGTACATGCAAATACATAAGTTGGGAGGAGATATTGGGAAGAAAAATTGGCATCTTTTTACACTCATTTTCCTACCTTTTCTTTACCCTTTTTGTTTATTTTTGAGACCATACTCTTCCACTGTAACACCCATTATCAACCTATTTATGTTTCTTTTTATATGTCATCCTTATGATCCAATTATACATGTAATTTTGCATGAGAACTATTGTTTTAGACTATTTTTCTTGTAAAACTAACAATTGGGTTGTTATAGGGTTTTGGGTCTGTTGAGATGTTGTTGTGGCATTACACTTTCCATTTCCTCCTCACCGAGAATAGGACAAGGACTCACTAATCATTGTTGTTACACATGAATATATATTTTGGACATGTTGACCTCCTTAAACTAGTTATGAAGATCAATTTGTAAAGCATCTAGTCAAAAGATAGTTCGAGTGTCAAAGGAGAAGTTTATGGACATCGTTGTTGAAACATATAGTATTTTCTATTAGTAATTATTGTAATTTGGAAAAGGTGTTACATCTTTTCCCTAACCTTGGAAATTGATATCAAATTATTAATATGTATTCTCAAATTAGATCACATGAGAATGGAGATATTCTCATGAAGATATTATGATTGTAATCTAAAATTATAAAGAGGTGTACTCTCTTCCCGCGGGAGATAGATATATAGAAACAGATAGACAATGATAAAGGGGGAGAGCACCAACATTGTAATCATGTGAGTTTGATTAATTCAATCTCAATATTTCATAGTACCAGTAGCTTGTATTTTGTGTAGTGTACCATCCCCTGCTAAGAAGGAAGGGTCCTCCTTCATGTGTGATTTTCGCTACTATTATTATTAGTCCTATTCATGCTTTAATTATTCCATAATTATAACCTATGTATTTTGTAACAGCATAAGTCTTTGACCCGTGCCTTTGTTATTGTGAAAGTTATTTAATTCTTATTACAGGTTGATTGTGTGTTTATTTCATTTAAATGTGTGTTTCAACATTTGTTGAGAAAAATAGTTTCCAGGAGTGTTGTTATTTTCTGAATAAGAGTGACAATGTGATAGCGTGGTTTTATTCTGCTTTGTGCGTTAATTTCACTACAACAAATCCCTATGATTAGCTCCCTCTTTTTCTCCCTTTTCTACTCCATTTTTTGCTTTCAAGGACTATTTTAGTGTATTTTTCACCAATTTTTTGGGAAAAACAGTGTTATTTATCACGATGGAACTATTTATGGCGTTGTTTTCATTGACCAAAACATTTAGGTGTTAATAACGCCAGAAATAGCACCAGAAGTAGTGTTGGAAATACCAACATAAATTGTGTCAGAAATTACGCCAGTAATAGCGTTTAATTTACCTCCCCTTTTAATGCCTAAATTAGTGCCTCGATTAGCTCCCTTTTTAGTGTCGTATTTAACACCGGGTGTGACTAAATATTTAATTAATTGAGGTGTTGGGGGTTAAGTGGGTAGGGAATTTGAGGATTATGGGATTTACAGATTTGGGGTATAGGGGTTAATGGTTAAGGGATTTTTGGTTAGGGTTTAAGGTATTAAGGGTCCAGAGCTAAGGGATTTGGAACTTACGGGTTAGGTAGTTTAATGGTTAATGGCTTAGGGACTATGGGTTAATGGATTAATGTTTAAGTGCTTAGGGCATAGGGGTTTATGGATTAAGGGATTAGGGATTAGGGCTTAAGTGTTTAAGGTTTGATGGCTTAGGGGTTAGGGGATTTAGATATTTTGAAAATGGATTAGTGATTAACTAGGGTTAAGGGATTAAGGGTACTTTAGGGATTAGGGCTTAAGGGATTACAAACAGTTCTGAAAATTTAGGGTTAAATGTTATTAAGGTAAGGGCTTACAATGGTTAATTAGGAATTGGGGGTTATGGTTAAGGATTATGTGATTGGGTTCAATGGTTATATAAGTTATATAGGTTCTAATTTATAAAGATCACTAATTACAAGTTAAAGTGCTAGTGAGAAGGGTTTCATGGGTCAAGAATCATAATTTTTGGGGGTGATATGTTAGGGTTTATAGGTGATGGGGATTAAAGGTGGGAAAATTGACATAGGTTATGAATCATATATGTTACTAGTTAACAAATATAGTTGTTATGACTGAGAGATTATTAGTGATAGTGGTTACATTTCAAGATTTATGGGTTTTAGGGTTATGATTTTTGGGATATAGTGGTTATGGTTATAAGTTGTATTATATAATAGACAATAGGGGTCAAAATTAGTAGGTGTTAAGGGTTATAGGGGCTTTGGATTATATTTGTTATGTTTTATACATTTTAGGGGTGATAAGGCTTGGACATCATGGGTTTAGTAAGTATAACGGTTATGTATTTAGGATTAGGAATTAGGAGTGATAATAATTATAGGAATGCCAACAGGGTGTAGGGTATTTAAGGCTTTTGTGTGAAGGGATTAGGGATTAAGGGTTTATTGATTAAGGGTTCGGGGATTAGTTGTTAAGGGTTTAAGGGTAACTGACTTAGGAGTTAGGTGATTTAGGGATTTTTTATTAGGGTACTAGGGATTAAGGGTTTAGGACTTAAGGGTTCGAGGATTTGAGCTTAATTGTTTAAGGGTTAATGGCCTAGGGGTTCGGTGATTTAGGGATTTTGTGTTAAGGGATTAGGGATTATGGGTTATGGGATTAAAGTTCAAGTGATTAGAAATTAGGGGTTGAGGGGTTTTAAATGGTAAGGGCCAAGTTATTATTGGTTAATGGATTTGTTTTGTAAAATTTTAATTATTTCTTATTATAAAGCTTCTTTTACGGTATGTGATGCAATTTTTAAAATTTTGTTTTAATTAAGATTGATGTGGATTGTTATATATGTTAATTTAAAAAATATTATTGAGATTGAATATTCATGTTTTGATATAAAATAAGAAACTGAAATTGAGCTTTAATTTATTAAATTTTCATCTAATTATAGGTCATTAATATATATATATATATATATATATATATATATATATATATATATATATATATATATATATATATATATATATATATATATATATATATAAATTATTTTATGTTTAGTTCTTAATAAAACATAATAAAAATTTATTTCCACCAACATTAAAATGCAAACAAAAAATAATGAAGTTAAAAAAGTTTCTTATTCAAATCATTGTGAGATACGTGCATTAATATTTTATTAACTTGTATTTCTTCAGGAACATATGTTAATGATACAAAATGAATGGAAGAATCATTCAGGTAATATTGATTTTTTCTGACAATTCATACCATATCTTGAACACTTTAAAGATATTGCAATAGATAATTTGTATTGAAATAAATAATACTGAAAAATTTCAAAGTTAAGGCCATAAGAATCATCAATTTTTAAACAAGGATTACAAATAATTCTAAAAATTTAGTAGTCTTGGTCATTAACATCATTGTCTGCAACAATGTCATCTGGTGTATCATTGTCAATGTTCATATGATCTTTCAAGTAGTTAATATTATCATCATCCTCATCTTGACCCGCATCATCTTCATTATTATTGAAATCTCAATGTAGACCATCCATATTGTTACAAGATGTATTTGGATCATCATTTTCTATACCATCCATATTGTTGTGTTCCATAAGATCATCTAACATTGTATTGTTGTCTTCTTGTTCCTAAACATAACCATCTTCATCATCATCATGGATGTCAATTTTTTCGATGTTCTCTAATCCTCTCTCTCATTTTGTTGGTAATCATTGTTTTGATTAGTATCCACTAATGCATCATGAAATACATGCCTTAATCTTGAATCATAATTTATGAAAAATATCAATTTCATGTCAAAAATATCTTCATAGAAAAATACATGCACATGAATGAGTACATACATATATTAGATGTATGTTATAACAATTTTATTGATTAATAAACACATGTATATATTCACAATAAACAATGTATTAATAGATTATTGATCACTACCACTGCTTCTTTGAGTTAAAGAAATACCTCCTCACAATGATTTGGTAGAAGATAAGCCTCCTTATCCTCTGGTAGGAACTTTGAGGAATCTATAGAAAACAATCCACTATGGGTATCATGTCTTCGTGTCCTCTCAAATGGTTCATATCATCTACACTAAACTCCAACATTTAAAAGAGCGGTAATCCAACTCAATGACTTATTGTGTTTTCCTAACATATTGTAGATTCCCTTTAATAATATTCTTATCTTTTGAGTTTAATCGACAGGATTTCTTGAATTCAACCATGATCTCACAATTGAAGGATCATCTCGTTACATCTACACATTCTACATGATAATGTTGACCATATGCCCACATTGCTAGATATTTCCTTGCGTATGAAACACTAGTTATTTTGGTTCAAAAAAATATAATGATGAATATTAAAATAGTTAATAGTATCAAAACTGTAAGGAAACAATATTATGTAAAATTTCAATTGTACCTTTTTTAACATCTTCTAGACATGTTGATTTCATATTTTATTATGTTTGAATCTATATTTGCATCTTCTATTTGATTTTGAATTTGTTCAGTAACTTATTCTAGTGTGAAATATTTGCCCCACTCCCCTTGCAGATCAATAGGAAATGGGGTATTCATTGGGTTTGATCTCTTAAATTGTCTCCTTACTTCTAACACTTTTTCTCTCTTTTTATCATACGAATCAATCCATTTGTTCATAAAATCCATGTGGTGCAGAATGAAATTGTCAAGTATAGCATTTTCGTCTACACCTATTACATGTCAACGTGTTTATTTCAAACTCCAAAGGCCATGTTGTTAATTTGACAAATAAATTAAGAGTAAATTAATGATTGCAATAAAAACAACCTCAATGATCATGAGTGTACTTACTAATTTCTACTTGAACACCATTAGATTCTGGTTTTTCTCCATCAATAATATATAATGCTTTTTCTTCATCCCGGAAGCATGGCCCATATTCGAAATACATAACAAGGAATTAACATAGGAAGAAAAATGCTTCATTCAATACAAGCCATTCAGCCATGCAACCCTTTGGATGTGCCTTTTTTCAAACAAATTTTTTTATAATTTTTATATACCTCTCAAAGAAAAAAAATCTACCTTGTTGATACAACACCCTCCAATTCAATGTATTTGAATAAGTGTATAAGTAAATGGACTTGTAGGTCCATGAAACTTGTAGGGATATCCTTTTCAAATACACATACAATGTATGAAATTTCCTTCTTCCATTTTGGCACTTCACATTCGTGAATCTCCTTGGATATCACCTACCTAATATAAGAATAGTAATTTAGTATGAACCTTTAAGAAAAAATTAAAATTCAATACAATATATCTATGTCTCTAACACTTGAACATTCCATACCACATACCTTGCAAATGTTAACAATAAACTTACGGAATTTCTCAAGTCAACGGTAAGACATGAAACCCCCTTAATTTCCAATGGCATGGTATGGTATCAAACACATTTATCAAAGGTCATCAGTTATTTTTGTCACAAAATAGAATGTTAGAATATATTTAGTACCTAATCAATTTTACCAATAAATTTTGAATGGTGATATATAATACCTTCATAAAATTATGAAAATAATGTGTTTTAAATCATGTGATATGTCCATCAAATGTAAAAGATTTATCTACTGATGACCCATAGCTAGTAGGTGTCATTATTGAATGTTTGACATTTTTTAGGTTGTCTAGTTCTTTCTTTTTCAAATCCAAGGAGCTTTTGCATATTTTTCATTTTCCCTGTTCGGTCACAAATGTTTTCTATCAAATTTGGTAAGTGAAAGAAAAATATCTCTCCTTGAAGACAATGTGTCATTATCTTTGCCTTCTATATGTTGAAATATTGAATCTGGGACGTTTTGAATATGTGCATAAGATATAATAGGTGAGATATTAATAGATCCTTCTAGTACAGGAGCTCATAAAATATTGATTTCCATTTCATCCCTTTCGGCATCTTAATCACTACTTGTTCTATTCCTTCAATAGAATTACCCCCATCAAAAAATTCTTGCCAAGATTTCAATTCAGCATCTTCATACTTCTTAAGCCAAACAGCTAGACCCATAATCATGGGAGGGAATTTATTTTAAAACTTTCCATCAAAATGATTCTTGTGGTGATTTCTAAACCTATGATCAGGTGGTACAAAAACCATGTTGTTTGCATAAATAAATTTATGTAGATCTTAGAATATATCCCTTGAAATTGTTCCGCACATGTTGGAAATGAAAATATCCCCTTTGTTTGAATCCCTGCAATTCAATAAGTAAGGTTAATAACATAAAACTAATAGTTTAAATCTAAGTATTAAAGTTAGGATGACAATAAATTATGAGTGTAAATACAATAAAAAATATATCTTGCCGTAACAAACACCAAGTTCTATGAAATCATGAATAGTCCAAAATAGCACACCATACACTATGAATGACCTATTTTATGGAGGACGTGATATTTCATTCATTCTTAAGCCTTTCCATAACAATTGCATCTCATCAATAAAAGGCACAAGACAATCATCCATGTTTTTAACTTAATGTTTTCCTAGAACAATAAGAGTCAACATAAGGTGCTCCTTTCTAACACTCATCCATGGGGGGGTATTGTTACTATCAATCCAACTAGCCAAACACTATAATTTGAGCTCATGAAGGGGAATGGGCACACTCCATCAATTGAAAGACCACATCTGATACTATGGGGTTCATCTTTGAATTTTCTTGGCCATTTTTCCTCTATGTGGTTCATTTCTTTGGAGTAGGCCGGAATTCGCATGAATCCATATTTAATCCTATTATTTGCATTCCAATACATCAATTTTGCAAGTGACTTGCAACGAAACATTTGTTGAATTCTAGGTATAATAATTGGCATGTTATGTAAAACCTTCTTTGGAACTGTAGGACCTTGTACATTTGTACAATATCTCTTATTTTTGCATACAAGACATTCTACTTTATCTTGATATTCATCTCTATATAAAATGCAATCATTTTTACATGAATTGATTTTCTTATATTCAATCCCAAAATGAACCAACACCAGACACACCTCTCTGCAAGTTGATGGAAACACATTCTCTTCGAGAAATATTTTAGTTTTTAGTGTCTTATAATATTTCCAAAGATTAGATAAATTGAATGTTTAACTTACGATGAACATGTTTTATATGTCAATATATATTATAACTATTCATATACCATATATAGCTTTAAAATCCCCTTAAATAAATATAAACGAAGTTGATGAATGTTTATGAATTACGTACACCAATTGATAATGGACTGTAAGAAATACATTTCAACTCACTTTAGAAGGGTGGTGAATCCTTTGTCTAACCAACCATATAGTGACTTGATTTCTAATAATATTAATGTGCATGTCAGTCTTGAGGTTCTACTTGCACCCTATTTGAACACAGGTGTCTTTACTGCTTGCTTGATGGAGTATTTCTACTTGTTATAATCAACATTACGTTGGTGGTAATCACCCTTGTTGTCGTCATTATTGTCAACCATATGATTATTATAGTCATCATTGTTTCCATCCCTAAATGAACTTGTAAGAATTTCATTCAATCCTGCTTCATGAACTACATTTTCACTATCATCATCATCATCATTAAGGCTAGGTGGCATGTCATTAGTGTATGCTAATCTCATCAACTGTTCAAATTTCTAAAGTGGCAGGGTTCTCTTTAAATATGTTTTTTTCTTATTTGTATGGTTTAAAGGATGGTTTGGACCATCCCATCCAAATCTTAATAGCCCAGTTGGATATTGGGTATTAGTAGTCATTATTTCATCATCATCTTCTACCTATTGACAAACACAACCATTATTTAATGTTTGGTAAGAATTGGATGAAACATAAATGTATCAATTTCAAAGTAATATAATCAAATATCGCTTAAAAAATCCCATCCCATGTGCTATAATCTTGACCAACCTATTCTTCAGTGCAATTATTTGTTGTGTCTAGAGGATCCATTATCATATCCTCTTCGACCCACTTTTTTCTTCGTGATTTAACATTTTTAGGTCCATGCCCACATACATATGTCTATTTTTTTTTCTAGTTAAATGCTCAAGTTGTGCACTTGCTCCAATATCCATCTAAAATATCAAAAACATGAATTAAACATATTTCAAGATAGGATTATATAATATAAATTCTAATAATTTTGTGAAAAAGGATGGACATATCACAAAATGCTTCCTAACTTAAGTTAAAATTTGATTACCTGATGTCCCGCGACATCTATTGTGTCCTTATTTGATATGACATGATCTGTTTCCATGGATTTTTATTGCCCCTATAATACATAACATATTCAATGGATTTTATTACATTGATTATATCATTTCAACCAATGTTATATCCAACACAAAACCTCACTTTACTCGTATATTTGACATATTGATATCATGTTTTGGATTTGAAAAAAACAACAACATAGTTTATATAATTTTATCTTGTCTATGTTGTAGCATTTGTGAATTCATAAACACCATCCTCCTTTGGTTGAGGTTGTTTTGTCTTCTTACCTTTATTGTATCCGCAAATTATGTATTTCATTCTATGGTCGCCCACTTTCCTCTTGTTGATTTAGTAGGTCTATATTGTCCACATCCTTTGTTCATGGAATCCTTTGGATCCTTTAATACACAACAATGACATTATTCATATAACATCTATGCAAGTTATTGTTGCTTCTTTCAATTGGTTAAATTCATAATCGATTTAAGCTCAGTTGGTTTTCACTACACCTTGTTAAATTTCCATAAGTAAATATGTGTTTCTTATTGATCAATTATGATATTATATATATACAAGAAGTGTTGTCTCAAGATAGGGAAACTATCTTGAACACACAATTTTTTGGTTGAGAGAATATCTCAACCACACTCCAAACTAGGAAATAACTCCTAACTAATAGGAACATACTCCTTTACATAGCAATAATCACAACTGAGACAAGTAGGAATTAAATTTTCCAACACACCCCCTTAATGACTACTTGTCTCGATATCCATCTACAAAATCTACATATGGTCCAATCTGGTAATTACACCTTGTGCCTTGTTCATGCAATTGTCGATGTCCATATAAAGGAACAACCATCTACCAGAATGCATGGGTTCCCAACTGTTGCAACCGCTAGTCTACTATGAAGTCTTTCACATACATGGTTCATCTAACCTCTCGATGAACTCCCCCTAGATATAAAATTTCACCTCATGGATTCTAAAACTAATACGGCCCACCCAAGTGTATCCATCCTGCATGACACACTCTTCCAGGGTGTTAAAACTACCTGACAGAGAGAACACATAACAAAGGGGCATGCATGCCTCTATGGGTCTTACAACATGTACATAAAAATATTTCAAGGATCACAACTAACCATTACAAACAATAAATGACATGTATATTTTCTCTAATTACAATATGTGACTCATACTTTACCATGTTCATGAGTCTATTCTACAAAGATAAACAAAATTTGACCCCCACCATTAATATGTTGGAACACACCACTACTTTGGATTTGTACTTTTGAGTCTTTGACATCTTCATTTTTTACTTTGGCATGTTTGTCTTGGTCTCCATGTTTTACCTATTATCATTTATAGTTGTGAATTATAAAAAATGACATCATATTGAGGTCGTAAATCTCAATATTTATACAAATTTCTAAGACTTATTCACCTTTACCCATACCAAAAAAAAACAATACCAAATGAAATTATAAGCATAAGTGATAACCATGACATTAATGTAATATCCATGTAGAAAAAATGGCCTGCAAACATTCAACAGAGGGCCATGCCATTCATTGTTGCAGACAGACTGCCCCAAACTTCAGTTCACCAAAACACCGCACACACTGTTGTTGTGGGAAGATCCAAGATCATACACTGCACGTTGTCTTCGATCTTATCCCTATCATAATGCTAAAAACTGATCGCTCCACGCTGCTTCATGAAGAGGCACCAATAACACCATTGCACTTGCTTGCTGGTTTACATTTAGACTAGCATCAATTCACCACCACCGCTCAGGCGCTCAGCCTCGAGGAGATACAATGTAGCCACCAAGGCTCAACTCAACCACTAAGGCTCAACACAACCATGAAGGATCAACTCAGCCACCAAGGCTATCATTGTAGCCATGGAGGCTCAAATCAGCCACGAATGATCTCAATCTAGCCACTGAGGCTCAACTCAGCCACCAAGTGTCAACACAGCCACCAAGGCTCTCAATCTAGCCACCAAGTCTCAACTCAGCCACCAATGCTCAAAATAGCCACGAAGGCTCTCAATCATTGTCGATCAGCATCAGGTACCGAAACACGATGCTTCCAAACATCCCTCCTCAAACTGGTTGTCGGGCTACAACATAGAATAACTACTGCTAGGCTAATCTCCTTACACTTACTTGGATTGGGAAGCTCACCACACTTCCACTGCGCCACACTAAAATGGAGGGGATTTTACCACTCTGCTTCAAGAATATCTGAATTGGCTTTCAATATGACTGAGGATTGAGTTTCCTCCACATCCTAATCTCATCTTTACTTTCATGTTTTCATCATCTCTGGTTGTTAATCATCCCTGCAAATAAGTTTGTCTAATGTTGGAATGGAAAGTTCCAAAATAGACATAATTCTGTGACAATAGTTGACCAAACTAAATATCGGAACAAAAAAAGTGTGCAATTATCTCAACCAGAATAATATGACCCAATCAAATTTGAATTCAAAGCATTTAACTCATAGGATTCAGCGAGCTTCTCCAGGTCAAAATCTGCAAGTCTTCTACCCATGTTTCTGGATCTTATGGTTACATTTTTGCATATGGGACTTGAACTATGTAAATTTTTATCACACAATGATCATATGGCTGCCACTTACACAATAAAACTGCATATGGGATCAATATTAAATTGTTGCAAAACATCTTGGAAATCCACGCAGCAGTCCATTTCACGTGCCTCTGGAAACTTCCATCCAAACTGCCTCTGCACGAATTCTATGGTTGTTTCAAAGCAATGACCACACCAAGTTAAAATCCAATAATCCAAAACTCTATATTTGGCCCACATATGACTTTAAACCTCTATCTGAAAGAAAAAAAAATAACATCACAGTCGGCTTTCCACTCGATGAACTCCACGTTTTCCACATAAGGAGGTTATTTCATCAATAAATATGGTTGATGAATAAATAGGTTTGAGGAACAAGCATCCATTTTGGAACAAGGTATGAGGAAGAAATAAAATATGCTTCAGTTGCAACAGCCTTTTCCAAATATAACTTATCATGCCCATACAAAAGAAAAACTCTCCAGGGCTTTTTGTTTCCCTGTGAAGAAATGTGGAAACTTGACGGGTAGGATGGCAGCCTCCTGCAAGACCTACTTGGGACTTTTTAGGCCTGCCATGCCAGTTCACCTGACCATTCAGTTATCCATCACATTACATGCATATCCATCAATCAATCCACTCACATCACGTTAAAGGTAGCCCCTAATCCTATCAAAATTCCGCATCCAAGCAAACAGATGTCGATCTCCTTTAAATTAACAGGGATGATATACTTTAAAACACGCTTGACGGCTTCTCCAAATGGATACTTTCTACTCTTGAGGCAAGTCCCTCCGTTAATATCGTAGACTAGGTACTCGTAGGGTGGCCAAATCAACAGGGCAGCGGCTCCAGGCATAGTAGTAACCTATGGTGACCTAAAATAGAGACTCTGCAACATAAAGTGTCCAGAAAATTCAAGAAATTTACTCCAGGAAATGATGTTCACACCTCCTATAAATATGATACATGACTCAACAATGAAAAATATCGGCTCTCAGCAGAGAAATTCAGACCCATGAATCCATGGAATGACATTCGATCCACGCTTCCACGTACACTACTTTGTATCACTATAGGAATATCCACGCATCGTTGTGGCCATATCTATAGAGAAAATTTATCACGACTCTCAAGAATATTCCACACAACACAACTTATAATTCACTGGCACACATCTCCTCATGCAATATGGCACATAAAACAACACTCCTCTTCCAGTAGTACCACGCCTCCGTCAGCCCAATTTTACAGCATGGACAGGCACCAACCTCTGCAACACTCCATGTTAGGTCCCTATATTACTAGTGTAGCCCCTTATTGTTATTGTTGTACCCTTGTAGTCCCCATATTATTATTATTGTGCCCCATAAAACCCCACTATTGTTATTATTGTGCCCTTACATTATTATTGTTAGGTCGACTAGTATTATATTGTAACCCAATGGACTCCTATATATAGACAGGAGGTTTTTTCATTTAAATCATCCAAGAATTGTTCATTTATGTAATGTAAAGGAGGTTTCCCCCTCGAAGTGATTTATTTCTAAGGTGTTGATCTCTCTTTTCTTCTATTTTTGGAGTTGGTTTCATAATATTTCATATCAAAGCTTTGGATTCTATGGTTTCGCTACTTCAAACAGGTCATTGTGGAATTTTCACTATAACCTTTTTTCTACGAAGTTTCTGAAGCTAATAAAAAAACCCATTTATGAAGACATCCTGATGTAGTTCGTGTAGAAATTTCAGATCTTGGTTCGCAATATATTCAAAGATATGATCTATGTAATTTAGGGTTTTTGTAGGCTCTCGAATTTCATCTCAAAGAGGTGACCTTGGGAAAATCATCATAACTCTTTCTCTTAGCATCAGATTGGAATTTTGTAAAAAGTGGCCAAAATCAAACGGACTATAGCTTATTTTGTATCAATTTCAAAGTCGAAGGAAGAAACAGTGATATGTGTCAGGTCGTACAGTTTTTCTCTACTAAACCAGTCCAAAATTAGGTCATTGCAGGAGAATAGGCATTACTTTGCTTTAAAGAATCCAAATCAGGTTAGGCATGTGGCATTAGAAAGAAGATCCAAAGGGCTACTAAAGGACAAATATAAAATCTCGGAGATTTGAAATTCCAGATATACATCAGTTTCAATATCGAGCTCCTCAAAAGCAAGAAAAAGGTGTGTACTTATTTTTTCAAATTGCATAATTCTTGTTTGAAAAATCAGTTTGAAGTGATTCCAAGGGCATATTGAAGCATAGATATCAGTATTGGGTTCTAAAATTTCCCCTAAAAATAAATCAACACCCATCAAGCCCTCAGAAGGCTCTACTATGACTCATGAAGAGGAAGAAGTGCAACATGATATATCAAATTACAAGACCAAGTGCACCAAATTTCTCTCTCACAAAGAGAAAACAAAAATGAAATGGAAGTTTTGAAGAAAGGCATGGAAGCTAATATGGATGGTTTGAAGAAATGAGAGGAAGCTAATATGGACAGTTTGATGAAATATGTGGAAGCTAATATGGATGGTTTGAAGAATGACACGAAAGCTAAGATGGATGGCATGGAAGCTAAGATAGATCAAAAAATGAGAGAAAACATGGAAGACATGAAGAATGATCTAAAAGCAGACATGGAAGGTTTTAAGGAAGGTTTGACAAAGTTTATACAAGAAATGATTCCTAATAGAAAAAAGGTAGTACAAGAAACTCATGATGAGAACAAATAAATGTTAATTTTGATTTCATAAACTATAATGTTGGATTGAAGACCCACTATATTCCAAACATCGGTATGAGCAAGTTTGATGGCAAGGATCCCGTAACATGGATATTATAGATGGAGCAATATTTTAATCTCCATAATGTGCAAAACACACAAAAGTTACGCATTGCAACTTTACATTTAGAAAAAAATTAATTTTTTATGGTATCAATGGCTTTTCTCTCATAAAAAAATTGTCACTTGGTCAATTTTTACGGAGAAAATAATACCACATTATGAGGATACAAAGAGAAACACATTCTTTAGCCAATTGATAAATCTCAAACAAAAGGGTTCAATGGTGGAGCACAATGAGGACTTCCAAAAATTGAATATAAGGGTAATTAATATTCCAAAGGAACACAGGATTGATGTCTTCATAGATACTTTAAAGGATAACATCCAACATGAGGTTCGCCTTTGGGAACTTGATTCATTGGAGAATGCATTTAGGTTGGCAAGAAAAATTGAAAGTAAAATTATGGCGACAAGGAATCCTACCACTCACATCTATAAATATGGGAGTGTTTCTACTCCTAGACTTCCACAACCTACAAGGTTGACACCACAAAAATTGGAAGAAAAAAGAGAAAAAGGGATTTGCTACGGTTTTGAAAGAAAATACAGTAAAGGTCATAAGTTTGCGGAGAAGAAATAATTTTACATAGATTGTGAAGAGGAGGAAATTGAACAAGAAACTTCAAAAGAAGAGGATATACACCAGGAACCAACACTAGAGAAAGAAGAAATGAGTTTGACCATATCCTGTAATGCATTGGTAGGAATTACCGCTCCTCAAACTCTCAAGATAGAAGGACATATCAAGAAGAAAAATGTAATAGTGTTGATTGATTCAGGTAGTACCCATAATTTTATTCATTGTGAGGTAGCCAAGGAATTTAATTGCTTCTTATACCCAACACCAGAGTGTCAAGTGATGATTTCAAATGGAGGGAGTATAAATTTCTCTGGAAAATGCCATAATATCAAGCTAACCATGGGGGAATATGTATTGAATAGTCCAATGCTTTCCATTCCAATGGGAGGTGCTAATGTTGTACTAGGAGTACAATGGTTACAATCTTTGGGGACGATAGCTTTTAATTATCCAGAACTTTTCTTGAATTTTTTTTTTGGGAGGAAAGGAATTTGAATTACGGGGTATCACAGGGAAGCCGGGAAAGATAATAAGCTCTAATGTCATAACAAATCTTATGAAGAAATAACAATGAAGCGTAATTGCACAATTGTGCTCACTAGAAGTTCCAACATCAAAATCATCTATTTCTCGAGATCTCCAAAAAGTCTTGGACAATCATTCCAAGGTGTTTGAAACTCCCAAAGGACTCCTACCTATTCATGATTATGATCATGCTATTCATTTGATTCCATGAATTGTTCCTCCAAATATCAGACCTTACATATATCCTTATGTACAAAAGAGCGAAATTGAATGTATGATTTCAAAAATCTTAGAGGTTGATATAATTCAACCTAGTCAAATTTATTTCTCTGCTCCAGTAGTATTGGTGCACAAGAAGGATGGATCATGTGCATGTGTCTGGATAATAGGGAACTCAATAAGCTCTCTATTAAAGATAAATTCCCCATTCCTGTGATTGATGAATTATTGGATGAATTTCATGGAATAATTTATTTTACCAAGTTGGATCTTCATTTAGGATATCATCAAATTAGAATGAAGACTGAAGATATTCCGAAAACAACATTTTGAACTCATGAGGGTCATTATCAATTTTTGGTCATGCCTTTTAGCCTTACCAATGCACCTTCTACATTTCAAGGGTTGATGAATTCCATTTTTAAACCCTTCCTTATAAAATTTGTGTTAGTATGTTTTGATGATATAATATGCAATAGATCTTGGAAGGATCATGTTCAACATGTTGACATGGTGCTCAAACTATTGGAGGAGAAACAATTATATGCAAAAACCTCTAGATGTTTCTTTGGAGTAGAAGAGGTGGAATATTTGGGTCATATTGTATCTTAGGAGGTTGTTAAGGTAGACCCTAACAAAATTAAATCCATCAAGGAATGGAAAGTCCCCAAAACCATAAAGCGGTTGCAAGGTTTTCTTACGTTAACAGGGTATTATTGCAATTTTGTTAAGAATTATGGGAGAATAGCAGCACCTCTAACAACATTATTGAAGAAAGATGAATTTTCATGGACTCCTAAAGCAACTAAGGCCTTTGAACATCTTAAAGAGGCAATGTTCCTAGCACCGGTCTTAGCTACGCCAGACTTCACAAAGACCTTTATTGTGGAATGTGATGCCTCAAGAAATGGAATTGGTGTTGTTTTAATGCAAGAAGGAAGACCCATGACTTTTTAAAGTTCTCCAATCAAAGGAAAGTTTTTATAGAAAGCTATTTATGAGAAGTAAATGTTGGAAATACTACATGTACTAAATAAATGGCGACCTTACCTAATGGGAAGACACTTCAAGGTAAAAATTTATCATGATAGTCTTAAATAATTTTTGGAACAAATATTGTCTTAAGAAGAGCTGCGAAAATGGGTCACAAAGATGTTGGGTTATGACTTTGAAATCACCTAAAAAAAAGGGAAGCTAAATTTTGTTGCAGATGCACTCTCAGGAGAGGATGAGGAGGTGGAAGCATTTCTTTGTGCCATTTCTATTATCCAACCAGATTGGATAACCAAAGCAAGGGAGGAATGGAAGAATGACGAAGAAGTGTGGACACTCGTTCAAAATTTGCAGCAAGATCCCAGTACATCGGATACATTTAGTTGGAAAAATTATTCCTTATGGTACAAATATTGCTTATATCTTTGTAATAATTTCCAACTAAAACAAAAGACTCTTTTGGAATTTCACACCTCTCCTGTAGGAGGACACTCGTGATTTTTAAAAACTTACCACATGGTGAAGAAAGGTTTTTTTGGGATGGCCTTAAATACGATATTTAAAAGTTTGTGGCAGAATGTTTGGTTTGCCAGCAAAATAAAGTTGAGACAATTAAGACCCCGGGTCTGCTACAACCCTTACCCATTCCAAGCCAATGTTGGGAGGAGGTTTCAATGGATTTTATCACAGGTTTACTTAAGTTTGAAGGAAAGAGTGTCAACTTGGTGGTAGTTGATAGAATTTCCAAGTATGCACACATTTGTGCATTATCTCGTCCATTTAAAGAAAGTACAATTGCTACTACATTTATGGAAACAATTCAAAAGCTACATGGAAACCCAAAAATTATTGTAAGCAGCAGAGATCCCATTTTCACTAGAAATGTTTTGGATGGAATTTTTTTTTTTTTGGGTACTCAACTAGCCCATATCTCATCTTATCATCCTCAATCCAATGGGAAAAATGAGATAGTAAACAAATGTTTGGAAGGATATATTCTTTGTTTTGTATCTGATAAACAAACACAATGGGTCAAGTGGTTACCTCTGGCTAAATGGTGGTATAACACTTCCTTCCATACTGTAGCAAAAATGAACCCATTTATGGCACTTTATGTATATCATCCACCGTCCATCACATCATCTTTAGGAGAAAATTCTAAGGTTCAATCAATGGTGTTGGGAAAAATACTGAGAGGGGGGGGTGAATCAGTATTTACTGCATAATCAACTCTTTTTACTTTTTCATTCCTTAAAAACCCATACGCTACTTTCCTTCAGTAAACTAGCGTATATACGCGGATCCCCTTTATGAAACTAGCGTATACACAGAGATTAGATCTGTCATTAAATCTTCACTTATATTATTCCATAATTCATTCATCAGATGTTCAATAAACAGTAAACATGTGCAGTAAGAACAGAATAAACCATCACACAAAGCATCACACATGAACACCAGGATTTTTAGGTGGAAACCCAAATTGGGAGAAAACCACCGCTGCAGTTGCTCAGCCTTCAATATTTTATTATAGAGAAAACATCTTACAACATATGTGCTGGCGCAGACTTGACCAGCACGCAGGCACCCACCCGCGCTCGTTTACCAGCCTCTCCTGGAAGGGAGCTCCAACCCCCTGACTCGTTTACCAGCCTCTCCTGGAAGGGAGCTACGACCCCCCGATCTCGTTTACCAGCCTCACCTGGAAGGGAGCTACGACCCCCCGATCTCGTTTACCAGCCTCACCTGGAAGGGAGCTACGACCCCCTGACTGAAGGCTACAACCTTCAACACCACCTTGGACCACGTTTCATCAATTTTCACACTGGATCCAACAACTTCAATAGAACACCACTTGCAGGCCACATTTCATCATATTTCCAGACTGGACCCTTTCCAAACTTTTAAGCACAAACATACATCACCAACATATACTTAACAACACAGATCAGATAGCAGAAACACAGCAGAACAGATCAGATATTTCATACCCTTTGCTTCAGCAAACCCTAGTTTGCATACGCGCTTTCACTTCACTGATGTCGCGTATATACGCGCTTCCGTCCACAAAAACCAGCGTATACCTCAGTGTATATTTTATTGCGCATACGCGCTTTCTCTTCGCTGAAGCCGCGTATATACGCGCTTCCTCCGCGGCGAAGTAGCGTATAGATCTTCAATCATTACAGAGCAGCATACTTCATCAGATCAGATATTCAGTTCAGATCTACCCTTTTGCTTCAGACAGATGTTCGCCCAGATGCTCGCCTCATCACAGATCTAAGCCTTCCATAATCAGATCTAGCAAATACAAGAGCAATTCAGATCTAGATCCCCTTCTTCATCATTGGTGCATCATACATTCATATTTATCATTCAAGTGTAACCCTTTCCATTCAGATATACTTCAGAGAGAAGTATTCATTCAAGCTCAGACATCTTGCACTCACACTCATGTTATGCACAATGAATTTGTTCTCCTTATATAGGTTTATCCTTTTTCAATACCATGAGCCCCTTTTTCAATACCATGGGCCAAAACAATACCATGAGCCCAAAACTACCTGGACGGGGTCAATTAGGCGAATCATTACCCAATACCATGGGTCAATACCATGGTGGTTACCCTTGGTTTTGCACTTTTTGAGCGCTTTAGCCCATACGCGACTTGGCACGTTCTTTTCCGCGTGCATACGCGACTTCCCCTAGGCCAATCCGCGTATACCTAGAGACATACTATTTTTCATCATAGAATCTAGCACATGCTGAAATCCTTTCTTCATTGCCTTCTGTACTCACTGTAGATACATCAGATTTCCTTCATCAAGAACATATTCTATCAAGCACAACTTCATCAAGTAAGTTTTCATCATCTTTATCAGATGGGTTGCCTTTCAAGGACAACACTCGGCATCATATTGTCAACAAACATTATATCACATCAGATTTACATCATTTACTAAGTCCATCAAGTCAAGCATAACTTCATCAGGTGGATTGCCATCAAGGACAACACATGTCAACAGTCGTATGTCTTCATCTTCATTCAGTGGGTTGCCATCAAGGACAACACTCTGCATCATATTTCCAACAATCTCCCCCTTTGGACTTGATGGCAACCATGATGGTGTTTGGTTACCACAACAGATTTAAGACAATCTCTTCATTCAAACACCATGTCACTCTCCCCCTTTGACATCAAGGGCAAAGGGCGGACCAACACCATGTCACTCTCCCCCTTTTCTCCTCATGTAGAAGAAGCGTTCTGCAGATCTGATGTATACTGAAGTGACCAAGCTCCCCCTGAGTTCATGCTGAATCTTGAAACATATTTTTCAATGAAGTACATGGCTCTATGACATTCCTATCACCAATGACTCATAATTACATCAAAGATTCATCCAAGTGGATTTACATATAAGACTCAAGTACCCTACCAAGTGGGTTTACACAATTCAACTCAGCTACCCAACCAAGTGGGTTTACAAATTTGACAAGTCCTTACATGACTGAATATTACAATTTTACATCATGGGTCTCAACAAGACCTTTTCAACAAATTACAAAGATGACCATTTAAGACCAACACCAAAAAGTCTTTAAGAAAGAGAACATATTTCAAAATCATCATAATGCCAACATTGCATTATACTCAGCAAAGCTAATGCTCCCCCTGAATCTGTGCAACCAAGTAACCTTTCCAAATGACTAAGGCTCCCCCTTAGTTTGTGCATCCTGAAAACTTCCACCAACAAATCATCAAGGCATCGTCATCAAAACATTAGAAACGGAATTATGAGAACTGGAACACCACCAGAGATACCAAACAGTATCAGAGATACCAAACAGCACTGTAGCTGTGCTGAAGAGAGCTGAACCAACCAAAAATTGTCAGCAATCAGTCATACGCGGTTTTCTTTGCAGGAACTAGCGTATATACGCGACTGTGTTTCAGGAAACCCACGTATCCCAAGCCATCTTCTAAATTTATGCAGATTTGTTCTTTTGACTGGCAGAGAATACTCCCAGCTTCTGTCTTAGATACTCGAACGCTTCCCTGGGCAGAGGTTTGGTAAAAATATCAGCAACTTGTTCTTTGGAGGGAACATACTCCAACTTCACCGTTTTCTCAAGCACTTGTTCACGTAAGAAGTGATACTTGATGGGAATGTGCTTGGTCTTTGAATGCATAACATGATTCTTTGAAATACTGATGGCACTTGTATTGTCACACTTAATGGGGACAAGAGGAGTACATTTGATTTGAAAATCTTGTAAGGTTTGCATCATCCAAAGGAGTTGAGTGCAACAAGATGCGGCAGCTACATACTCTGCTTCAGCTGTTGATAAGGCAATAGAATTTTGCTTCTTGCTGAACCAAGAAACTAACCGGGGCCCCATGTAGAATGCACCACCACTAGTGCTTTTCCGATCATCAACACTTCCAACCCAATCTGCATCAGTGTAAGCATGAAGAGTAAGATCAGCATTCTTTGGATACCATAGACCAAAGTCTTGAGTTCCTTGAAGATATTTGAATATTCTTTTAACAGACTGAAGATGAGACTCTTTTGGATTAGCTTGGAATCGTCCAACAATCCCAACAGCATGCATAATGTCTGGTCTAGTCCCAGTGAGATAAAGTAAACTTCCTATCATCGATCTATACTCTGGTTGATTCACTGTGGGAGAATCATCATTAGAACTGAGACTGCATTCGGTTATCATTGGTGTACTTACAGGTTTGCATTCTTCCATGCCATACTTCTTCAGAATTTCCTTAAGATATTTTGCTTGAGATAAAAAAATACCATTTGCCGTTTGGTGCACTTGCAAGCCAAGAAAGAATGTTAGTTCCCCAAGTAAAGACATTTCAAATTCTTGCTGCATGACAGAAGCAAATTTTTGACTCAAAGATTCTTCGTTGCTCCCAAAAATGATGTCATCAACATATACAACCACAATCAATAGTTTATCATTTTCAATTTTTGTGTACAAGTTACTATCAGCAGACCCTTTTGAAAAACCTTGTTGATGAAGATATTTGTCAAGACAATAATACCAAGCTCTTGGAGCTTGTTTGAGACCATATAGAGCCTTTTTAGGTCTACAAACAAGATTTGCATCATTTCCCAAAATGAATCCTTCCGGTTGTTCTATATATACTTCTTCTTCTAGATCACCATTAAGAAAAGCAGATTTAACATCCATTTGATAAACTTTGATTTGTTGATAACTTGAAAAAGCAAGAAATGTTCTGATGGCTTCAAGTCTAGCTACAGGAGCAAAAGTTTCTTCAAAGTCTATACCTTCTTGTTGAGTATACCCTTTGCAAACCAGTCTAGCTTTGTTTCTTACAACATCCCCATTCTCAATTAACTTGTTCTTGAAAATCCATTTAGTTCCAATGACATTTTTATCATGAGGTCTTGGAACCAAATCCCAAGTGTCATTCCTTTCCATTTGAACAAGTTCTTCATCCATGGCTTGCCTCCAACATTCATATTTACTAGCTTCATTGACATTGTGTGGTTCAATTGTGGATATGAGTGCCAAATGATTAGAAGATCCTACAAGAGTTCTCCTTGTTCGTACACCAGATTCCTTGTCACCCAAAATTTGAGATTCAGGATGATTCTTTTGAACATATCTGGATGGAGCTTTTTCAGATAGATCATCTTCAGGTTCTTCATTGGATCCACCGTCTATATCATTGCTATCTGATGTAGAAGGCCATATGTCGCCATCATCTTCTTTTGTTGTTTGTTTTTCTTCTTTAGGAGCTGCAGGAGACTCATCAATAACAACATCAATACATTCAACAACATTTCGAAGCCTTTTATTGTAACATGTGAATGCTTTGCTTGACGATGAGTAACCAAGAAATATCCCTTCATCTGATCTAGGTTCAAATTTGCCAAGCTTTTCATCATTATTTTTGATAAATCATTTACTTCCAAAAACCTTAAAATGCCTCACAGTGGGAGAATTGCCATACCAGAGTTCATATGGAGTTTTGTCACTATTTACCCGAACATGAGCCTTATTGAGAATGTTAACTGCTGTATGTGCTGCTTCACTCTAGAACATGTCAGGAACATCAGAATCAGCAAGCATAGCTCTAGCCATTTGAACAATTGCTCTATTCATTCTTTCTGCTACACCATTTTGTTGTGGAGTGCCTGCTACAGAGAACTGTCTTTTAATGCCATGTTGTTCACAAAAATCAAAGAATTCATTTGATGAATATTCTCCTCCTCGATAAGATCTAAGACACTTGATTTTTAAATCTAATTCATTTTCTGCCAATGCTTTGAAGCTCTGAAATTTTTCAAGTGCTTGATCTTTGTGTTTAATGAACCCAATCCAACACATTCTAGAGTAGTCATCAATAAATAAGATATAGTATTCTTCCCCACGTAATGAATTTTTCCTCATAGGTCCACAAATATCAGTATGAATGAGTTCAAGAGGCTTACTTGATGATCCTTCTTTGGCATTAAATCGTACTCTGGTCTGCTTACCAAATTGACAAGATTTGCATATGGTACTTTCCGAAAGATTGACCTTGGGAAGATCACGAACAGCTTGAAGTCTGCTTGCTTTGTTGATTTGAGAGAAACTCAGATGCCCCAGCCTTCTATGCCATAGCCAATTTTCTGAAGACTTGCTTAAGTAACATTGATCTATGTCGTTTAGTACATACATGTTGCTTGGATTTCTTTTTCCTTTTATAATGATTTTACATGTATCGAGATCACGAACCACACATTCTTTGGAACTGAAGACCACTTCTGCTCCTTGATCACACATTTGACAAACACTTAGCAGGTTATGCCTTAATCCATCCACATACATGACATCTTTAGCCTTCACCTTTTCTTTTAGAAAAACTGACCCTTTTCCTTTAATTACAGCAGGAGTATCATTTCCAAATGTAACTTTCTTTTCTTTTTCTAGAGAATTATAAGTATGAAGTTTTCTTTTGTCACCTGTCATGTGTCTTGAGCACCCACTATCGATGTACCATTGATTTTCTTCACCTTCCGCAAATAATGCTATCCCACAATTTTCAACCGGTGGTTCTTTCTTTTTCCATATTTTAGAGCTTGAGGGAACATGTTCTTTTGGCTGGATCTTGTTCCTGCATTCAGATTCTTCATGGCCAAAGTTATTACAATAAGTGCATTCAACTTCACTTTGAAGAGGAGAAAAATTGTTATAGGTATTCTTCTTTGGTTCAGCATCCAACCTTTTCTTTCTTGCTTCTCTTGTCATGATGGTTTTATATGAAACACATTGAATAGCTTTATGACCAAAATTGTGACAAGTGAAACATTGCCCATTGAAGTAGAAATTTCTGCGATCATGGAATCTTCTATTTGAATTTACATGTTGGTTGTAGTGTCTTTGAAAGCTATCCTTGTTAGTGTTCCTTGAATTGAGATGGTCCTGCTTTCCCTGTAGAGATCCTTTATTCCCTTGCTGAGTGGTTGAATGATGTAAACCACCTGTAACTGCTTTTAGATAGTTTGGTGCTGAAGTTTGAGAAGATTCTCCGGTATAACCAAGACCTGTCTTTATAAGAGGAGAACGTTGTACCTTGATGATCTCATCTAAGGTTTCAGATCCTTTAGCAAATCTAATATTCAAGGTTTTTGCTTTCTCAACTTCTTTTCTTTGACTTACCACTTCACATTCTAGTTTTTCAATATGTTTCTTTGCTTCTTCAAGCTGCTTTTCAATGGTCTCTCTGATTATCTTTTGTTCTTCTAAGCGTAGTTTGAGTTGATTATTTTCTTCAAGAAAATCGTTTTCCTCTAGAGCATCCATAAAAGTATCATTTTCTTCTTTTTGTTCAAATTCCATGAGAAGTCTAAGATCTTCTTCACATTCTTCCTCACTATTAGATGACTCATCACTATATTCATTAGCATAGTAACTTTTCTTAGAGCTAGATCGGTTCTTATTCCTTCTTACTACTTCTTTTCTTTTATAAGGACATTTTGCAGCATAATGACCAACTTTACCACACTCAAAACATTTGAAGGGAAGCTTACCTTTGAATCTTCCAGTACCTAGTTGGAGCTTTCTCACGAAATTTGCTTCTTCTTCATCGGATACATAGCCGGATTCTTTGACAACCTCCTTTTCCTTTCCTTTTGTAGATGCCTTAAAAGCAGCTTCTCTTATTTGAGAAGGACCTCCTTGTCTCATTTCAAAAGCAGTCAAAGTACCATGTAATTGAACAATAGTAAGCGATTGCAGATCTTGCCTTTCTTCAATAGCTGAAACTTTAGAGTCAAATTTTGAAGTCAAGGATCTTAAGACCTTTTCCACCAGAGTAGTATCAATTATGGTTTCACCCAAATTTCTCATTCGATTTACAATGTCATCCAGACGAAGAAAGAAACTGGCAACACTCTCATCACTATGCATCTTCAAATTTTCATATTCAATTCTAAGAGTTTGGAGTTTTGCACTTTTTACCTTTGTGTCTCCTTCATAGCTTAGAATGATTTTGTCCCATATTTCTTTTGCCGAATGTAGCTACATCACTTTAGCAAATTCTGATTCAGACATGCTTCCCAATAAGACATTCACTGCTTTGGCATTGATTTCATACTTCTTTCTTTCAGCTGCATCAGTAGGAATACTTGCCGGGTATTGATAACCTTCTTCCACGATTGCCCATACATCTGCACCAAGACTTTGCAGATATGCTTTTGTACGTACCTTCCAGAATATCATATTGCTTCCATTGAATAGAGGTGGCTTTATAGACATTACTCCTTCTTGACTTCCCATTGCGACGGATCTCCTTTAAGCGATCAAGCTTCTGCACAAGGACCGGCTCTGATACCAATTGTTGGGAAAAATACTGAGAGGGGGGGATGAATCAGTATTTACTGCATAATCAACTCTTTTTACTTTTTCATTCCTTAAAAACCCATACGCTACTTTCCTTCAGTAAACTAGCGTATATACGCGGATCCCCTTTATGAAACTAGCGTATACACAGAGATTTAGATCTGTCATTAAATCTTCACTTATATTGTTCCATCATTCATTCATCAGATGTTCAATAAACAGTAAACATGTGCAGTAAGAACAGAATAAACCATCACACAAAGCATCACACATGAACACCAGGATTTTTAGGTGGAAACCCAAGTCGGGAGAAAACCACCGCTGCAGTTGCTCAGCCTTCAATATTTTATTATAGAGAAAATATCTTACAACATATGTGCTGGCGCAGACTTGACCAGCACGCAGGCACCCACCTGCGCTCGTTTACCAGCCTCTCCTGGAAGGGAGCTACGACCCCCCGACTCGTTTACCAGCCTCTCCTGGAAGGGAGCTACGACCCCTCGATCTCGTTTACCAGCCTCACCTGGAAGGGAGCTACGACCCCCCGATCTCGTTTACCAGCCTCACCTGGAAGGGAGCTACCACCCCCCGATCGAAGGCTACAACCTCTCAACACCACCTTCGGACCACGTTTCATCAATTTCACTCCGGATCCAACAACTTCAATAGAACACCACTACAGGCCACGTTTCATCAATTTTCAGACTGGACCCTTTCCAAACTTTTAAGCACAAACATTCATCACCAACAGATACTTAACAACACAGATCAGATAGCAGAGACATAGCAGAACAGATCAGATATTTCATACCCTTTGCTTCAGCAAACCCTAGTTTGCATACGCGCTTTCACTTCACTGATGTCGCGTATATACGCGCTTCCGTCCACACAAACCAGCGTATACCTCAGTGTATATTTTATTGCGCATACGCGCTTTCTCTTCGCTGAAGTCGCGTATATACGCGCTTCCTCCGCGGTGAAGTAGCGTATAGATCTTCAATTATTACAGAGCAGCATACTTCATCAGATCAGATATTCAGTTCAGATCTACCCTTTTGCTTCAGACAGATGTTCGCCTAGATGCTCGCCTCATCACAGATCTAAGCCTTCCATAATCATATCTAGCAAATACAAGAGAAATTCAGATCTAGATCCCCTTCTTCATCATTGGTGCATCATACATTCAGATTTATCATTCAAGTGTAACCCTTTCCATTCAGATATACTTCAGAGAGAAGTATTCATTCAAGCTCAGACATCTTGCACCCACACTCATGTTATGCACAATGAATTTGTTCTCCTTATATAGGTTTATCTTTTTTCAATACCATGAGCCCCTTTTTCAATACCATGGGCCAAAACAATACCATGAGCCCAAAACTACCTGGACGGGGTCAATTAGGCGGATCATTACCCAATACCATGGGTCAATACCATGGTGGTTACCCTTGGTTTTGCAATTTTTGAGCGCTTTTAGCCCATACGCGACTTGGCACGTTCTTTTCCGCGTGCATACGCGACTTCCCCTAGGCCAATCCGCGTATACCTAGAGACATACTCTTTTTCATCATAGAATCTAGCACATGCTGAAATCCTTTCTTCATTGCCTTCTGTAATCACTGTAGACACATCAGATTTCCTTCATCAAGAACATATTCTATCATCAAGTAAGTTGTCATCATCTTTATCAGATGGGTTGCCTTTCAAGGACAACACTCAGCATCATATTGTCAACAAACATTATATCACATCAGATTTACATCATTTACTAAGTCCATCAAGTCAAGCATAACTTCATCAGGTGGATTGCCATCAAGGAAAACACATGTCAACAGTCGCATGTCTTCATCTTCATTCAGTGGGTTGCCATCAAGGACAACACTCTGCATCATATTTCCAACAAATGGAAGATCACATCAAGCATCAACAAGAAGTTATTCAAATCTTAAAGGATAACCTAAATTTGGCACAAAATCGAATGAAAAAATAGGCAGATCAACATCACAGCGAGAGAAATTTTGATGTAGGGGACTAGGTATTTTTACGGCTACAACCAGACAAAAAAATGTCCATCAAGCAAGTTAAGAAGGATAATAAATGATCACCAAATTACTATGGTCCTTACAAAGTGTTTCAAAATATTGGTACTATGGCATACAAATTGGAGCTTCCTGCTTCTTCTCGAGTGCACCCAATTTTCCATGTTTCATGCTTAAAGAAGGTTATAGGTCACAAACTTCCAGTTCAAAAAATGTTACAGGTCGATTTGGGCATCATCCGAAAACATAGATCAGTATCTACTAGTGTCTATCATACTCTAAATTATTTGCTACATGCCCTAAACAAGTCATTCCATTGGTGGTTTTCCTTCATGAAAGTTTCACTGCTTAGATGCCATTTGAAGTGCCCCAATTAGCCATCAACGCACCCCTAGACAACTGAAATTTCTTTACAGAGCATATACTTCCATGCAAGGTTGTGTTGCAGAGTATCTAGGCCCACTTTAGAGTGCGTTGGTCGACTAGGAACAAATTGTTCATTAGATTCTGGGAATATTCCCAACCTCTAGTGGCTTCTAGAAGTTTTTCTAGCTTTCACCTCATCTGATAGCTTTGAATATGGACACCATGAAGCCATTAAACCTCTTATCCTCCTATTCCCATGAACAAGGAAACATCTTCATCCATTTTTAGGAAATCCATTCAATGACTCATTTATGTCAAACTACCTTCACCTACTTATAAATAGAGCACTGATCATAGTGCATAAGAGAGAAATAATTTTTGTTAAGTAGAATTATGTTGGTGAGATCACAGCTCTTGGAGGTATTGTGCATGTACTATGATGTTGCTAGATTTTTTATGTTGAATGTGCTGAGGATGGGACTAAAGCTAGATGAGTGACAACGAATCGATCAACTGGTTTTACTCTTCCTTCTACTTCATAATAAATACATTTGTTGCTTTCCTAATGCATGTGTCAATGATGTTATATGTGTATTTATTAATTTAATCGATTCAATTTTTTAACTTGAATAGATCATATTTCCTTTATGTTGTTTTATGTCTTATGTTTTCTATTGCAGGTATCAATCAAGCGAGTTAAGTTGGATTGAGAGTGATGAAAGTGACGAAGGGAGGCGAGGAAAAGCGAAGATATTACAAGTAGGTTTTCTTCCCTTTATTTATTCATTTTAAGGAAAAGGTCATATATTTATTTTTCTTTTTGTTGTTCTAAGTGCACCACCACACTTGCGGAAAGCATACTTATCTGTAGGCTTGATTTCAGTAAAACAAACAATATTTCCAGAACTTTATGAGGAAGGAAAATTCATATTGGAAACTTAAGCAGTCACAAAAACAAGAACTCGACAGCTACGAAATCGATCAATTTCAAAGTATCTCATCATGTGGAAGAACTTACCCACTGAAGATTCCACATGGGGGGATGAGAATTTTATACAGAAACATCCAGAGCTACTCAAGCGTTGAGGACAACACTTTTTTGAAGGAGAGGGGCATGTTAGGTCCCTATATTACTAGTGTAGCCCCTTATTGTTATTGTTTTACCCCTGTAGTTCCCATATTGTTATTATTTTGCCCCATAAAACCCCACTATTGTTATTCTTGTGCCCTTACGTTATTATTGTTAGGTCGACTAGGATTATATTGTGACCCCATGGACTCCTATATATAGAAAGGGGGTTTTTTTCATTTGAATCATCAAGTAATTGTTAATTTATGTAATGTAAAGGAGGTTTCCCAATCGAAGTGGATGATTTATAAGGCATTGATCTCTCTCTTCTTCTTTTTTGGAGTTGGTTTCATAACACTCCAAACTTTATGCAACACTCTAAATATGAAGCTTACCACAAGTTTCGCTGCTCACCACAGGCCACTCTAAATAGATCATCTCACCAATAGTGTTCCGCTCAAACATCAGCGATCCAGCTCACCTGCCTAGGATCCGTCAACTCACCACACTCCATGCCTTCAGGTCTAGGTTTCTCAACAAGCCCTAATCATTGTGATAGGTAGTGATCTCCAATATGCCATTTCCCACTATAACCACAAGGGATCTTGCAGAGATCCATAAATTGATGGAAAAACTAAAAAAAAAAAAAAATAATACAAATACACTATTTTACTTACCTCTGCCCAGGAGGGGCCAAGAGCCCTCACGGTCTTTGATACCATGATAAATTTCCATAATTAAATCTGTGTTTCTTATTGATAAATTATGATATTAAATATATACAAGAAGTGTTGTCTCAAGATAGGGAAACTATCTTGGACACACAATCTGTTGGTTGAGAGAATATCTCAACCACACACAAAACTAGGAAAAAACTCCTAACTAACAGGAACAGACTCCTTTAAATAGAAATAATCACAACTGAGACAAGAAGGAATTACATTTTCCAACACACCTTTCTAACTAAAATTCCCATATTTTCAATATATACCATTTTTGTTAATTTATACTCCCAATATAGTGACATGGCACAACTCTTATAAATATTAGATGAGGATTATGAAAACTAATGGACTACTTTTTTCATATTTTCATTTAACTAGATTCAAAACCTTCATACATAATTTTAAACCACAAAATATATGTATTTTTGTATATTTAAAATATATCCTTTGAACTTATATGTTAGAGAATATACTATTTTCAAATTTTGTTTTTTTAAGTATTCTAAATGAACTCAATATATAATATAATAATTAGTATAAGTTACCTTGTGGATGAGATATACTTTTAGCACCACCATCCACCCTATAAATGAGTAAAGAGTGAGTGGCGGGATTGAAAATGATTGTGTCACATGTATACACAATCACTAAGAAACACAACTTTTAAAGGTGAAAATGTGTGTATGGGACTATAACTAGTGGATTGTTACGTTATAAATCATTGTCTATTAAACTACGATTAGAAAGTTTGAAATCACACTAAATTCATTAGTGAGCTCGGAAAATATGACATAAAACGCCCTCCATTGGATTAAAACACCATTTATAGGGCTTTACATGAACCGACATTTCAACACATTACACATCCAATATTGATATTCAAACCTCATAAAAAATTATAATGACATGGAAGCCTCCCACATCGACATTGGAAAGTGAAAATATGAAAATGAATACAAATTAGATGGAGATAAAAAAAGGAAATATTATAGGCACTAAATTAGGCGCAATTAGCGCCCCATTTGGCGCTCCAAACCGACTATATTTTTTAGCCAATAATCTGTTGAGAAATCAATGCTTATAGGAATTAGGGTTTGATTCCTCCTTCTTGATAATTACTTGTGATTTATGCCAGAAAATTTTACTTCTATGTTTGATTATTTTTCATCAAGTAACTATCAAATTAAATGTATATGAAGACTATAAGAATAAGAGACACAAAATGTAGGCATTCATCCAGGGAAAAACCCATCCAAAGGGAAAACCCAGTCCAGCTCTTCCACTAGTAAATTCAAATCAAGATGAGATAATACAAGACCCTTTAGACCTAGACGAAGACATCCTCCAGTAATCAAGTAAGCCCTTCCTTTCAATAGATTATCCCTGCCAAAGTCTCCATGTGTTAGCTTCTCAGATGTAGCTTCAATCTAGAATTTTGGCCCCCAACTTCAGAACTCCAACACCCAGCTTCAGAATTTTGGCCCCCAACTTTAGAATTTTGAATGTGGCAATTGATCCAAAAATTTTGGCCCCAACTTCAGTCCAGTAACTTCACATGTGTGATAGATATATTCCCAAAATCTCTATTCTTGTCTTCCCAAACTTCTTCCTTCTTTCTCCTAAACTACGCTCTTCTTTTCTACCACTTTATCTTGAAGATGGAACTCGTTGAGTTTGTTCTTAAAATGAGTTGAGATGCCTCTCTATATATACTCCTAATACTAGGTCAAATAGACTTAATCCAAGTTGACTTCATGAGGAGAGGGTCGACTCGGTGTGGAGGTGACAAATGACACTTTTGACTTAGAAATAATTATTTTTACATTATAAAAAACCCCAAGAAGGGTCTAATAAAAATCAAAATGACTCTATTGACTCGTGAAAAAACCTAGAAGCCTTCAATGGAGGCTTTGACCTAGAAAATAAATAAAATAACATGAAACCCATGCTTCAAAATAAATTTTCTCTTACAATAAATTTATTTTCATCAAATACAATTATGAAGACTGAAATTAGTTACATTCTTCAACACTCCCTCTTAACTAGGGAGGTATTCATAATTACATACATATATATGTACATGGAAGATCTCAAAATGATATGAACTATGAAGATTCATAGCACACACAATGCTACATATTATATACCTGACAAGGGTAGTCTAATCGGGTGGGACTAAGGTGTACTCAACATTTAGCCACTCTAGGTACCATTAGACTTTTAATATCTAACACCAACCTAGGGATTTAGGTGTGTATCCATGGTTGGAGCTCCAATACCAATGCCACCCTCCCTAATTCAGGATATAGACATTAACACATAGGTCAGTTAGATTACCAGGCTAAGCATATTGTTTCCATAAGATGCTTCATATCTACCTATCAACTAAATTTTTAGTATCAACCAATCGAAGCATGCTTTGGAAATATTCAGACTTCTTATTTGGAAGATAGTTTGATAACACGCCAACTACTTATTCATATATCATAATATATTGTGGCTTCACGACCCCATATTCTACCAAACTTCTAATGTAATAGTACTTGTTATTGATTTGCTTCATCCTAGAATGAAACATGGGGTCTTCATACACCTTAATGTTTCTTTGAGTATCACAATTTATCACTGTAGGATCTATAGGTTTTCCAAAAAAATATGATAAGAGTTTTCTTAACCATCACATGAAACAACATATTCAGCTTCAACACTACTTAAAGAAACAAGATCTTTTTTCTACTCATCCATGGAATCATTGCAGATCCTAAACTAAAATAGCCATTGGTAGTGCTTCTTCTATCAGTCTCACTGCCACCCCAATTAGAATCGGTAAAACTTGTTAATTTAACTTCCTTTCCATCACACTTCAGGCAGTGATGAATTGTTCCACACAGGTATCTAAATATGTGATTGGAAGTTATCCAATGGTCATGATGAGGATCCAACTAAAATTGACTAGGAATGTTTACTACAAAGCATATGTCAGGTATTATATTCACCAAGTACATCAAAGAGTCCACCAACTTACAATATCTCGTAGGATCAACGAGACTAAAGTTGGAGCTTCTCAACTTCTTGATATTTATGATCATGGGATTGTTCATATTCTTGGAATCCATCATACTAAAATTTTGTAACATCTTGATTATGTACTTTCCTTGACCAATATATACCTCACCATGTTTCTATCAAACTTCCAAGACCAAGTAGTAATACATGAGTCCGAGATCTTTCATTTCAAATTTTATTTCCAACATTTTCTTGCATTCTATATTTCTTCTCTCCACGCCTATAATAAATAAATCATCCATATATTAAAGTATAATAATTGGTTCATTCTTCACTATCTTTATGTATAGGTTTGCATCAATATAACCTATGATGAACCCAATCCTTAAAATATATACATCCATCCTTGCATATCAAGCCCTATGAGCATGCTTCAATCCATATAGAGCTTTCTTTAGTTTGCAAACATGAGTATCCCTATTATTTATCTCAAATCCTTCTAGTTGTTCGGTGTATACTTATTCATCAATGATACCAATTAGAAATTTTGTTTTTAGCATCCATTTAATGGATATTCCATCCCATAGTAGTAGCTAGTGAAACCAAAGATCTAATAGTAGTGTACCTAGAAATAGGAGTAAAGGTTTCTTCATAATATATTCCTTCCTTTTGAGAGAAACCCCTTGAAAAAAAACTTCCTTTGTATTTTTCTATGCTACCATTAACAACATGTTTGATTTTGTAAATCCATTTGGAAATGACAACCGATTTCTCACTAGGTCTAAGAATGATTTCCCAAACCCCATTTTTCTTGATAGATTCATATTCTTCTTGCATTGCTTTCTTCAATTCTTCTTGATGAGCGGATTCTTCATAGGTAGTTGGTTATTCTTCGATTAACTTCGCCATGTATGATGCATATCCTAAATATATTTTTGGTCTTTTTTTTTCTCTGAAAGTTTCTTTAGTTGTTCCATGTCCTTTGACATCTTCAAGTGTAGCTTTTAATCAATTTGGACTCTTATTTTTTTTGGGAATGATTATAAGTTGAATTGGTTCACTTGGTCCTTCTTCCTTTAGGTTTGCAGTTGACTTTTCATGTTGCTCTTCTTCTTCAAATAGTGGTACATCTTATTCATCATACTTGATTGGTATACCTTTGGATTTCTTGTAGGTGTGACTTTCATCAAATATAACATCTCTACTAACTTCAAATTGTATATCTTCTTTGATTTAGATTCGATACGCCTTTGATGAAAGGCTATAACCAACGAAAATATTTTTAATACTTATAGATTCTAACTTATTTCACTTTCCTTTTGGAACATGATTGTATATAAGACATCCAAATATTTGAAGATGGTATACACATGGCCTCTTCCCTGAAAATGTTTCTTCTCATGTCATATTGACAAGGATTATATGAGGACTTCTATTTTGTATGTATATTTTTGTCATGGTTTCTTCTCCCCTTAGAAAGTTTGGTAGGTCCTTATGCATTCTTCAATGGTTATATTTTTCCTTTCCGCTACTCCATTTTGTCCGGGGTTGTAGGGAAAAATAAGCTCCCTCTTAATGTATGCTTCTTTACAATATGCTATAAGTTCTTTTGAAGTGTATTCACATCCATTGTCATATCTTAGAGTTTTTATCTTTCTTTCAGTGAGGATCTCAACTTCGGATCTAAACTCCTTGAAATGATCAAATACTTCATCCTTTTTCTTGAGAAGATAGAGTCATGTAATAATCAATGAAGGTCACCTAATATTGATGGCCTCCAAGATATTTATTATACATGGGCCCACATACATCAGAATGAATGAGATATAGTATCTCCTTAGATCTTGTATCACTAGTTTTAAAAGGTTTCTTAGTATTCCTTACTAAGGCACATCCCTTGCATAATCCTTCATGTTGATCCTTGATGTTGGGGATGTCCTTCACCATTTGACTAGAGGTTATTATCCTCGGGTGAATATGTCCATATCTTCTATGCCAAAGTTCGATGGGACTAATTCCATATGAACATGAACTTGAGGAGATGGATTTATAACTCTATATAATCTTCCATCATGAATCCCAATAACCCTTTCCTTTTCAAAACTAGAATCTTTTCCCCAAACCAAAAATGTACCATCTACAAATACAACTCTATCTCCTTTATCTTATAAACAAGAAATGGAAAGAAAATTATTTTTCAAACCTAGGACATAGATGATGTTGTTGAGATGTAGCTTTGCTCCACTTTCTAGCTTCAATGATGTAGATATAAGGCCCTTTACTGCGTAATTGTTGTTGTCTCCAAGCTCCACTGCATGTGATGATGATTATTTTGATAGAGTTTGAAGTTTTCCACTTTCTCCTGCCATGTGTCTTGAGGCTCCACTATCAATAATCCATGCATTGTCATCATCAAATGCACCTATAAGTGTAGCCAATATTCCTTCACTCTTGACTCTCCTAGATAAATTGTAGATGAACCTCCCAACCAAGATTCTTACAATTTTTATGAGATTGAGTCACATATTCAAATAAATTTCCATTGAGAGAGTGATAATTTCTTCCAAGATTGATTTTCCTTCCTCCAATTGATAGCCAACAAAGTGATATTCAACTAATCCTTCTTTCACCTTTGCTTTGATACCATGTTAAGAAATCAATGCTTATAGGAATTAGGGTTTGATTCATCCTTCTTAATAATTACTTGTGATTTATGTTGGATTCTTTTAATTCTATGTTAGAATATTTTTCATCAAGAAATTATCAAAGTAAATGTATATGAAGACCACAAGAACAAGAGGCACAAAATGTAGGCACTCAGCCAGGACAAAACCCCTCCAAGGGAAAAGTTAGTCCAACTCTTCCACTAGTAGATTCAAATCAAGATGAGGCAATCCAAGACACTTTAGACCTAGACAAATACATCCTTCAATCACAAGTCAACCCTTCCTTCCAGTAGATGTTCTCTGCCAAAGTCTCCATGTGTCATCTTCTTAGAGCAACTTCAATCCAAAATTTCGGCCCCCAGCTTTAGAATTTTGGATCTGCAACTAATTCATAAATTTCAACACCCGCTTCAGTCTAGTAACTTCGCATGTATCAGAGAGAGATGCCCAAAAACTCAATTATTGTCTTCCCTAGCTTATTCCTTATTTCTCCTCAAATTTTTTCTTCTTTTCCACTTCTTTCTCTTGTAGATCAAACTTGTTGAGTGTGTGATCCAAATGAGTCGAGTTGCCTCTCTATATATACTTCTTATGTTGGGTCGAATAGCCCTAATATAGGTTGAATTCATGAGGGAATGGTTGACTTGCTGTGGATGTGAGAAATGACACTTTTGACTCAAAAATAATTCTTTTTACATGATACAAAATCCCAAGAAGGGTCTAATAAATATGAAAATAACTTTATTTACTCATGAAAAAATTTAGAGCCTTTAATGTGTTAGGTCCCTATATTACTAGTATAGTCCCTTATTGTTGTTAGTGTAACCCCCTTATTGTTATTATTGTACCCTTGTAACCCCCATATTATTATTATTGTGCCCTTAAATTATTATTGTTAGGTCGGCTAGGATTACATTGTGGCCCACTAGGATTACATTATGGCCCCATGGACTCCTATATATAGAAAGGAGGTTTTTGTAAATTGAATCATCCAAGAATTGTTCATTTATGTAATGTATTGGAGGTTGCCCCCTCGAAGTGGCTTATTTCTAAGGCGTTGATATCTCTTTTCTTCTATTTTTGGAGCTGGTTACACAACATTTGGTATCAGAGCTTTGGATTCTAGGTTTTCGCTGCTCCAAACAGGTCATCGTAATGCTACTACATTGCTTTTTCTACGAAGGTTCAGAATATGAAATTTTTAGGGCACAAACCTGAAAGCCTAAGTAAACTCGTCGCAAAATTTCAGAGCTTGGTTCGCAATATTTGCAGAGATATGATATGTGGAAGGTAGTGCTTTTCCAGGCTCCCGAATTTCATCTCAAAGAGGTGATTGTGGGAAAAGATTCATAACTCTCTCTCTGAGCATCGGATTGGAGTGCCGTAAAAATTGGTCGCAAGTAAGTGGACTTTAGTTTCTTTTATATCAATTTCAAAGCCAAAGGACAAAACAGTGACACGTGGAAAGTCGTACAAGTTCGCTCTACTGAACCAGTCCATAATTAGGTCATTGTGGGAGATTGGACATAACTTTGTCTTGGAGAATCCAAATCAAGTCAGACCTGTGGCATTCAAAAGAGAATTCAGAGGACTAACTCAGTGCCAAATTTCAGATATTGAAGAGCCAAAATCACAGAGATAATCCAATTTCAATATAGAGCTCCTCAAAAGCAAGAAAAAGGTGTGTATTTTTTTCTGAATTGCATAAGTCTTGTTTGAAGAATCAATTTGAATTGATTACAAAGGCGTATTGTAGAATAGATATCAGTATCGATTCTAAAAAAAATGCCCCGTAAAAATAATTCAACACCCATTAAGCCTTCAGAAGGCTCTACTATGACTCATGAAGATGAAGAATTGCAACATGATGTTTCAAAATTACAAGAGCAAGTGCACCAAATTTCGCTCTCGCAAAGAGCAGCAAAAAATGAAATGGAAGTTTTTAAGAAAGGCATGGAAGAGAACATAGATGGTTTGAAGAATAATATGTATGGTTTGAACAAAGGCGTGGAATCTAAGATAGATGGCATGGAAGCTGGCATGGAATCTAAGATGGATGACATGGAAGCTAAGATCGATGAAAAAATGGAAAAAATGAAGAATGATATAAAAGCATACATGGAAGGTTTGACAAAGTTGATACAAGAAATGTTTCCTAATGGTGAAAATATAGTAGAGGAAACTCATGATGAGAACAAAATAAATGTTAATCGTGATTTCATAAACTCTAATGTTGGCGGGAAGAACCACCATATTCCAAAAATGGATATGAGGAAGTTTGATGGAAAGGATCCAGAACAAATTAACTGCTAGTATTTAGCAATAATAGATCTCCATACGTAAAAACACATGCAGTGGTACGCATTGCAACTTTAAATTTTGAACAAAATACATTTGTATGGTATCGATGGATTTGCTCCTATAAAAAATTATCACTTGGTCAATTTTTACGGAGGAAATGATAGCACATAATGAGGATACAAAGAGGAACACCTTCTTTATCCAATTGATAAATCTCAAACAAAAGTGTTCAGTGGGGGAGCACATTGAGGACTTCCAAAAATTGAATATAAGGGTAACTGATATTCCAGAGGAACATAGGATTGATCTCTTCATAGGTACTTTAAACGATAACATCCAACATGAAGTTCACGTTTTGGAACCTGATTCATTGGAGAAGGCATTCAGGTTGGCAATAAAAATTGAATGTAAAATTATGGCGACAAGGAAGCCTACCACTCACTTATATAAAGATGGAAGTGTTGCCACTCCTAGGTTTCCACAACCCATAAGGTTGACACCACAACAATTGGAAGAAAAGAGAGCAAAAGGGCTTTGATACAATTGTGATAGAAAATACAGTAAAGGTCATAAGTGTGCTGAGAAGAAATTATTTTACATAGATTGTGAAGAGGAAGAAGAAAATGAACAAGAAGAGGATATACACCACGAACTAGCCCTAGAAGAGGAAGAAATGATTCCACCATATCGTGTAATGCATCGGGCAGGAATTACCACTCCTCAAACTCTCAAGATAGAAGGACAAATCAAGAAGAAAAAGGTAATAGTGTTGATTGATTCAGGTAGTACCCATAATTTTATTCATTGTAAGGTAGCCAAGGAATTGAATTGTTTCCTATACCCAGCACAAGAATGTCAAGTGATGGTTGCAAATGGAAGAACTATAAATTGCTCTGGAAAATGCCATAATATCAAGCTAACCATGGGGGAATATGTATTGAATAGTCCAATGATTTCCATTCCTATAGGAGGTGTTGATGTTGTACTAGGAGTACAATGGTTACAATCTTTGGGGACATAGCTTTTAATTTTCAAGAACTTTTCTTGAAATTTTTTTAGAAGGAAAGGAAGTCGAATTACGGGGTATTGCAGGGAAGCCGGGAAAGATAATAAGCTCTAATGTCATGAAAAATTTCTAAATAAAGAACAACGAGGCATAATTTCACAATTATGCTCACTAGAAGTTCCAACATCAAAATCATCTATTTCTGTAGATCTCCAAAAAGTCTTGGACAATCATTGCAAGGTTTTTGAAACTCCCAAAGGACTCCCACCTATTCGTGATCATGATCATGCTATTCATTTGATTCCAGGAAGTGTTCCTCCAAACATCAGGCCTTATAGATATCCTTATGTCCAAAAGAGCGAAATTGAATGTATGATTGCGTAAATGTTAGAGGTGGGTATAATTCAACCCTGTCATAATTCAACCCTGGTCAAAGTTCAAGGTATAATTCAACCCAGTCAAAGTTCTTTCTCTGCTCCTGTAGTGCTGGTACACAAGAAGGACGGATCATGGCGAATGTGTCCGGATTATAGGGAGCTCAATAAGCTCACCATTAAAGACAAATTTCCCATTCCTGTGATTGATGAATTATTGGATGAATTACATGGAGCAATTTATTTTACCAAATTGGATCTTCATTCAGGATATCATCAAATTAGAATGAAGACTGAAGATATTCCAAAAACAGCATTTCGAACTCATGAGGGTCATTATGAATTTTTGGTCATGCCTTTTGTCCTTACCAATGCACCTTCTATATTTCAAGGGTTGATGAATTCCATTTTCAAACCCTTCCTTAGAAAATTTGTGCTAGTATTTTTTGATGATATACTAATCTACAGCAGGTCTTGGAAGGATCATGTTCAACATGTTGATAGGGTGCTCAAACTATTCCAGGAGAAACAATTATATGCAAAAACATCCAAATGTTTCTTTGGAGTACAAGAGGTGGAATATCTAGGTCATATTGTATCTCACGAGGGTGTTAAGGTAGACCCTAACAAAATTAAATCCATTAAGGAATGGAAAGTCCCCACAACCATAAAGCAATTGCGAGGATTTCTAGGGTTAACAGGGTATTATCGAAATTTTGTTAAGAATTATGGGAGAATAGCAGCACCTCTAACAACATTATTGAAGAAAGATGCATTTTCATGGAATCCTGAAGCAACTAAGGCCTTTGAACATCTTAAAGAGGCAATGTGCCTAGCACCAGTCTTAGCTACGCCAGACTTCACAAAAACCTCTATTGTGGAATGTGATGCCTCAGGAAATGGAATTGGTGTTGTTTTAATGCAAGAAGGAAGATCCATTGCTTTTGAAAGTCATCCAATCAAAGGAAATTATTTACAGAAACCTATTTATGAGAAGGAAATGTTAGCAATACTGCATGCACTAAAGAAATGGAGAACTTACCTAATGGGAAGACACTTCAAGGTGAAAACTGATCATGATAGTCTTAAACACTTTTTGGAACAAAGACTATCTTTAGAAGAGCAGCAAAAATGGGTCACAAAGATGTTGGGTTATGACTTTGAAATAATATACAAAAAAGGAAAGCTAAATGTTGTTGCAGATGCACTCTCGTGAAAGAATGAAGAGGTGGAAGCATTTCTTTGTGCCATTTCTATTATCCAACTAGATTGGATAACCGAAGCAAGAGATTAATGGAAGAGGGACGAAGAAGTATGGACACTCATTCAAAAGTTGCAGCAAGATCCTAGTACATCTGATACAATTAGTTGGAAAAATGAGTCCTTATGGTACAAAGATTGCTTATATCTTTGTAAGAATTCCCAACTAAAACAAAAGATTCTTTTGGAATTGCACACTTCTCCTTTAGGAGGACACTCAAGATTTTTAAAAACTTACCACAGGGTGAAGAAAGAATTTTTTTGGGATGGCCTTAAATCTGATATTCAAAAGTTTGTGGCAGAATGTTTGGTTTGTCAGCAGAATAAAGTTGAGACAATTAAGACCCCGGGACTTCTACAACCTTTATCCATTCCAAGTCAACGTTGGGAGGAGATTTCAATGGATTTTATCACAGGTTTACCTAAGTCCGAAGGAAAGAGTGTCACCATGGTGGTAGTTGATAGACTTACCAAGTATGCACACTTTTGTGCATTATCTCATCCATTTAAAGCAAGTACAGTTGCTACTACATTTATGGACAGAATTCAAAAGCTACATGGAAGCCCAAGGGTTATTGTGAGTGACAGAGATCCCATTTTTAACGGAAATTTTTGGACGGAGTTATTTTCTTGTTTGGGTACTCAATTAGCTCATAGCTCATCTTATCATCCTCAATCTGATGGTCAAACTGAGATAGTAAATAAATGTTTGGAAGGATATCTTCGTTGTTTTGTATCTGATAAACAAACACAATGGGTCAAGTGGTTACCTCTTGTTGAATGGTGGTATAAAACTTCCTTCCATACTGCAGCAAAAATGACCCCATTTATGGCACTTTATGGATATCATCCACCATCCATCACATCATCTTTAAGAGAAAATTCGAAGGTTCAAGCAATGGAAGATCACATCAAGCATCAACAAGAAGTTCTCCAACTCTTAAAGGACAACCTGAATTTGGCACAAAATCGAATGAAACAACAGGCAGATCAACATCGCAGCGAGAGAAGTTTTGACGTAGGATACTGGGTATTTTTATGGCTACAACCATACAAAAAAATGTCCCTCAAGCAAGCTAAGAAGGATAATAAATTATCGCCAAAGTACTATGGTCCTTACAAGGTTTTGCAAAATATTGGTACTATGGCATACAAATTGGAGCTTCCTGCTTCTTCATGAATGCATCCAATTTTCCATGTTTCATGCTTAAATAAGGTTATAGGTGAAAATATTCCAGTTCAAACAATATTTCCAGAACTTGATGAGGAAGGAAAAATCATATTGGAACCTAAAGTGGTCACGGAAACAAGAACTCGACAACTACGGAATCAATCAATTTCAGAGTATCTCATCAAGTGGAAGAACTTACCCACTGAAGATTCTACATGGGAGGATGAGAATTTTATACAGAAGCACCCAGAGCTACTCAAGCGTTGAGGACAACACTTTTTTGAAGGAGAGGGGCATGTTAGGTCCCTATATTACTAGTATAGTCCCTTATTGCTGTTAGTGTAACCCCCTTAGTGTTATTATTGTACCCTTGTAACCCTCATATTGTTATTATTGTGCCCTTAAATTATTATTGTTAGGTCAGCTAGGATTACATTGTGGCCCCACTAGGATTACATTGTGGCCCCATGGACTCCTATATATAGAAAGGAGGTTTTGTAATTTGAATCATCCAAGAATTGTTCATTCATGTAATGTATTGGAGGTTGTCCCCTCGAACTGGCTTATTTCTAAAGTGTTGATATCTCTTTTATTCTCTTTTTGGAGCTGGTTTCACAACACAATGGAGGGTTTTAAGGGTTTGAACTGTAAAATAAATAAAAGAGAATGAAACACATGCTTCAAAACATTTTTTTTTTATAATAAATTTATTTTCTCTTTATTTTGATCAAATACAATTATGAATACTGACACTAATTACATTCTTCACCGTAGTCGGCACTAATGGCGCCCAATTTAGTGCCGACTATTCAACCAAATTGAAAAAAAACAGCCAATCTATAATTTTCACAATGGATACACCTATGTGTATCTTGAATATTCAACCAAAACATGTAATAATTTCACCATGTTTCCATTCTCATACTCAAAAATTGCAAATCGATGGAGCTTTGAAGTTATGTGCGGAGTTGGAGCAAACCACAGCTGGAGCAGACTACGGTTGGAGCAATGTGTTGAGACTATGAAAGAAAATAATTGATCGATTGAATATTTTTTATGGTGAGTAGATATATTGATGGACCTCTCCTCCCTTGTTTTGGATTTCAATAAATAAATAAATAAATTATTTATGGGTGTGATTCGGCCTCTAATAGTCACGAAATCAATTCGTGCATCTTATTCACCCCTACCACAAACGAAAATCAAATCCTTGTCCATCCATTTTGTACTATTTTTGTTTATAACCATTATACGGAAGGGAGCAAAACGTAGGGAGAAAAGAGAAGGGACTTTCATAGTCTGTGTTATCACTCAGAAAAAGTGAAACATTATTTGACATGGTTATAGAGTTCATTTGTCAAAGGTATGGTCATAGAGTTCATCAGGAAAATTCGATGAATCTAGCCACCAGGAAGATCATCCTTGTTGTAAGAATGTCTATTTAAAGACAAAGCATCGAAGTAGTGAAGGGTTGGAGATTTTTTGCACCAAACTACTGCTTTTATGTATTTGACTTATATCAATAATTCAGAGTGACTTTCCTCTTGACAAACCTGAGATTCTCATGAGGTTTTTTGATGTCTTATTGATCTATATCTTTATGTTTTACCACTTGCAGTAGATTCCATCTCTATTACTCAGAATTCATAATTTTATGCTTTGACTTTCTTTAGTGATGAAATGATTGTGTTATCCTATGTTTTATGCGTGAATTTTCTCTGTTAAAGACCTCTATCTGCTTCAGCTTCCATATCAAGAAAATTTTCCACTGAAACTACTGATTGTTGACTCCATGAGCCCAATGGTAGCAAGCCTGCATTCTTTTCAACTTGCAAACATAAAAAACAAGTTACATTTCTCATAGAGTTAATCATCTAGTACTATCATTATTCAATATCATAAAACCCCCTTGAGAGAGCCCTCTCAAACTGAAGAGGCTAAGCTTCAGTTAGAAGTGGTTTGAAACAGTTACATAGAGTTGTTTGATAAGCAGCCAATCATTTAAAATTTTTGTGATAACATTTTCGTGCATCTACCGGGAGTCTGAAGACATATTTCCTAAATTTTTTGTGCAAATAGTGAAGCTGAACTTTTGGATGTAACAAGAGATTAGAATTTTTTGAGGCTGCAGAACTACCTTGGCGACTCCATTGTTGAAGGATTCAAAAATTCATAGCTTCATGTTGATTCCACTGGACTTATGAAGAACTTAGATGTTTCCATTCTTGTTTCGAGGCATGCATGTGTAGATTTTTCAGAAATTTATGGTGTCCCAAATCCTTTTCCCAAGGATGCATATTTTTGAAGGAATTGTCCAAAATTTAATGGAGAAGATTTGAGTTTGACCTTAAAGCGTATATCAGATTTCCATGAATTTACTGAGCTTCTTAGAGTCAGACATGAAGATATTTTCATCATATTGTTCTATGATTCATTTCAAGGGAAATGTAAACAATGGATTGAAATTTTTCCTGTCAGATTTATTAAGTCATTTGCAAATTTTTGGCTTATTTTTTTGGAAACATGGATGGAAAGAATAGATTTGGTGGCAGACTCTCCTTCCATTCAAGGTTTTGAACAATGGAATGATGATCACACTCATGAGGAAGTGGATGAAAAATTTTCTTTGTCATTGTCTTCTTATTTAAAGTCATTTGTGCAAGTCAGAAGATAAAATTCAATTTTTGGATGAAGTTGCTAAGAACATTGAGAAAGGAATGGAAGTTTTAGAAGATCAAATTCAATCATATAGTCTTCATGGTCAAGATCATTCTTTTCAAAAGTTTTTCATGCCAAAATACAAAGAAAAGGTGTTGTTGTCTTTTTCTTTTGAGATTGAGGAAGAATGCCTTGTTTTTGAAAATCAGCTTGATAGCATACAACTGAAACCTTATGTTGCTAAATAAATCATATATGAGTTTTCTAAAAATGTAGAATGTCTTGAGGATTATCAAACAAACTATGTCTTTTATGATCCTATAGTTGACTACATGGAAGAGTTCTACAGTCCAAATTTACAATTATGTTTTCATTGTGAAAATTAGGCCCATCTTCTCTTACCTTTATCATTTCAGAACACAGTTCTCTTTTGGTTCAAGTGCAGTTAAGGATTACAGGTATCAGATCAGCTCATTGACTCGCTTTATTGGAGGTTTCATGTTGCTTGAATCAAACATGAAGATTGTAGTTGTTAGGGTAGGTAGGAGTGTGTGTGAATAAGCTCAAAGTAGACTGAGCATCTTTTCAGTAGGTACGAATTTGGTTTTTCAATAGTAATAATCAAGCTTGAGCCTAAGGTGAAGGCCATAAGAGTTTGAAGAACGCTTGGTAAATTTCATAGTTTTTATTTCCAAGAAGATGGATAGCACTAGAACTACAGGTTCTTTGGTGTACCACAGGGCACACCATCCCAAGTGGAGCCACTATTATCACTCAGAAAAAGTGAAACATTATTTGACATGGTTATAGAGTTCATTTGTCAAAGGTATGGTCATAGAGTTCATTAGGAAAATTCGATGAATCTAGCCACCAGGCAGATCATCCTTGTTGTAAGAATTTCTATTTAAAGACAAAGAATCGAAGTAGTGAAGGGTTGGATATTTTTTGCACCAAACTGCTGCTTTTATGTATTTGACTTATATCAATAATACAGAGTGGCTTTCTTCTTGACAAATCTGAGATTCTCATGAGGTTTTTGATGTCTTATTGATCTATATCTCTATGGTTTATCAATTGCAGTAGATTTCATCTCTATTAATCAGAATTCATAATTTTATGCTCTGACTTTCTTTAGTGATGAAATAATTGTGTTATCCTATGTTTTATGTGTTAATTTCCTCTGTTAAAGACCTCTATCTGCCTCAGCTTCCATGTCAAGAAACTTTGCCACTGAAACTACTAATTGTTGACTCCATAAGCCCAATGGTAGCAAGCCTGCATTCTTTTCAACCTGCAAACATAGAAAACAAGTTTCTTTTCTCATAGAGTTAGCCATCTAGTACTATCATTATTCAATATCATAAAACAGCCTTGAGAGAGCCCTCTCAAACTGAAGAGGCTAAGCTTCAGTTAGAAGTGGTTTGAAATAGTTACATAGAGTTGTTTGATAAGCAGCCAATCAAGTACAATTTTCTAATAACAATCTGGAGGAAACAAATTCAACCTAAGACGCCAAAAAATGTCAAGTAGGAGAGGGAAACGAGAAAGGGATCAAATTATTTTCCATAATGAGGTATTTCATGTTGGGTGTGTGTTATATCCTTTCCACTACTAGTCACACATGCGTGGGGGCCACAGGTGGGGGGGGCAACAACTCCCCCTATTTTTTGTGTCGTGCGCAGCAAGGGGATCACATGGGGGGTTGCGCCCTCCCCTATTGGGGGGTTTTTAGGGGGGCGGTAGCCCCCCTACATAAGATCCGGGGAAACACCCCGGGAAAATTTTTTGGAACCTATATTAGGTGGGTGGACCTACCTATGATTTTTTGCATGGGTTTTGCACATGGTTTTTGGCATGATGGTTTTCTTCCCATGGTATTTTGTAGATCTGGTAAAAGGAATTACAGTTATGTACTAATCCAAGGTTAATGGATTGGGGTTTATGAATGCTTCGGCATGTATATATATGTATTGTAACATTAAAAGGAATATAATGAAAAATAAATATGGCAGTCCTGATTTTGGGATCCAGGGGAAAATATCTGTGTATATCTATTTTATGTTTTATGTTCTCACCATTGTTTATTTTCTATTTTTAGAATTCTTCTACAGGTAATTTTTGTACAGGGTTAAAACCTACATTTCATACTCAATTTATAGATTATTACATGTTTCCATTGCTTTTTTGGATTGTATTTTTTAGTTTTTTATTTCAAAATTATAAAAGAAAAAATTTCATATATATAGGGTTTATTTTTTTGTTTCTAAATTTAAAAGAAAAAAATTATTGTACATATATACAGACCTCAAAGTGAGAAACTAAAAGAGGCAATGGATTATATATTGGGGGTAGAAGTAGTGAAAAATAGAATTTATGGACTTGTCCATGTTTTCCAAATACGTGGAAGAATGATATAACTAAGGCACTGAAACAATCCAACCAAAGAAACCCTGTCAAAGGGAATCGATTTATTCCCCATAAACTCTTGGATTGAGAAAAATATCTAGAATCACAATAACCTCTAAGAATGTGGAACAAGGAAAAAATACACCCAATGTCCCAACCACCCTTGGGACACAAATTTATTCCACCACCAGTACAAGTTATGCATCTTGCATTGGTACATACGAAACCGAGGTAGAATATGATGTTGTCTCTAGGAATATTAGAATGGAAAATGTCAGGAAAGTGTTCAATCGTAGGTTAAAGGAATCCTACCTTCAACGCTTCAAAGAGAATCTACATCTTATATTCTCAAAGATACCCATGTACCTTCAAAAGGCATTCATCCATGACATGGAGATTGAATTTGGGACAGGTTGATCAATAAAGTAAGTAAAAAAAAAAATGACTAAAAACTGCAAGAGATTCTATTGCAACCAAACGAAAAAAAGATAAAACAAATTCCTCCCGAGCAAAAGACCAAAAGAGGGCCAGTTGATGTAAGCGTGAAAGTATGGAAACATATTGTGAAAGCATATGATAGAGAAGATGCATGGAGGATGTCCGACAAGGAGAGCACACATTAATTTAAATTTGGTCATAATATTGTTTCAAATTCATTAAAATATTTTTATATTTTATTGGTGCATAATTAAATTGAATTAGTGTATGTTTTAGGACAAGGCCTCGAAGGCCAGGATTTCCAAATTTCATGCCACACATCACAGTGGAAAAATAGGTTTAGAAGCCTTAATGTTGAAATTTGTAAGTGTATTTAATATCTAAAATTATATATTTTTTAATTTTGTAAAAAAAATAAATGATTGGATATTAATTACATTAACTAGTCCATCTGCCATGTTTTGACAAGAGCAACAATATGGCCATTATCCATCATAGTTGGAATTCGATATGATACAAGAAAAAACATGGCCTAATTTTTTTATCTGGATGGAGAATAAGATATCATTAGTTGACTTTCAATAACTTGGATATTGTTATGTTAATATGTCAATTTGTATTTCTTGTGTTTAGTGGTTTATTTATCTGTAGCTTGAGTTATTTTGTTCTCCCATCAGTAATAGCACCCTTATAAATCACCAACCTTTAATTATAATAAAGTGCTTATAAATCAATATCCAAACATGTCTTTATCAAGAAATTTTCCAAAAACCCTAGGCCAAAGGAGAGATATAAGACCATGTAATACATAACTCATAAACAACAAACCAGATCTTTTTTGTAGCTTGACAAAGCATAGTTAGTACCTCTAGAGTGCAAGGAAAGAGTATAGCGAGCCACCAATGACAAGACACAAGTATAGCGAGACTCCAAGCACAAGACGCAAGTCATAGCGAGACTCCAAGGACAAGACACAAGCCATATCGAACCTCCAAGGACAAGACACAAGTCATAGTGAGCCTCTAAGGACAAGACACATGTCACAGCGAGTCTTTGAATGAGCATGACAAAGACATAAAAAAATCTAGGAGGAGCAAGAACAACTATAGCAAAATTCCACATACAACTGCAGAGAAAAACCAAGTGTGCAAGAGCAAGAGAAATATGTCACAGTCACTAAAGAATCTCATATATATATAAATGTCCAAGATCATTTGTACATGACTTTACATTATGGCCGACTTGCACTTGACATAACAAACGTCTAGCTTGGGATTTTCTTCACAAATTTAAACTTTTACTTTACTTCTTACATCATAGGAAAGGTTTTCCTTGGCCAACACTACAAGTCATCATGTCCACTCCACAAGGAGGACTATGCCATCATTACTTAGGTTTTATACCATCACTCCATTCTAGGATTACCACCTTATCTTTGTCTAGGTGTTATAACATCACTCCAATATATGAGGACCAACTTATCCTAATCTATGGTGTTATAAAATCACTCCAATCCAGGAGTACCACCATATAGTTATATAGGTGTTATAACATCAAGCCAATCTAGAGGACCAATTATCGTCAACTCCACTTTGGAGGACCATGGTGTTATAACATCACTCCATCTGGAGGACCACCATGTTGAACCCTTAGTTAAACTGAGAGGGGGGGGGGGGTGAATCAGTTTAACACATACATGGACTTTTAAAACTTTTCTCTTAAAACTTATTTACACCTTTACTTCATGATCAACTTAATATGTGAGCAATCTTTATTAGTGAGTAGCAAGTATCAAACAGATTTGTTAATGTAACAACAGTCTTAATATGTGAGCAACAAGTATTAAGCAGATTAGATAAATCACATCAACACATGCACAAAGACACCAGATATAAGTGGAAACCCATAAAGGGAGAAAACCACATCTTATTATTGTTGTGATGCAAAGGCAAGCTCCAACTCCTTCTCACCACTTTTTTTCTACAGGCACCAACCTACAGGAGGCTCCAACCTCAATTATGCAAGCTACAACTTGCAAGGAAGTTCCAACTCCCATTAATTTTCTGCAGGCACTAACCTACAGGAGGCTCCAACCTCAGTCAGCTACAACTGAAATTTTATCAAGCTACAACTTGATGTGGAAGCACCAAATCCCATATATTTTTTGCACGCACGAACCTATAGGAGGCTCCAAGCTCACTCAGCTACAACTGACATCTATCAAGCTACAAATTGATAGGGAAGCTCCAACTTCCTTACTCTTTCAAAAGAGAAACACTTGTTGATTTACCTTGGATATCAGCTCTGTTCTGTTCCATTTGCTCTACTGTTCATCTATTCTCATATCTGCCCTATATCATCTCTGCATCTTTTCAGATTCTCTATCAGCTTCTCCTTCTTCTCTGCTCAGCTCCTCCTTCTTCTCTGCTTCACTGCTTCATTTCTGCATTCTCTTCACTCACTCTCTCTAACCTCTCTATGCATATCAATGTGATATTATATATAGAGTTCCTCACATGACTGTTTGTATTTCACAAAGAATTTGGAATGAACAGTCATGACTCTTCGCTTTCTGCCTTTTCATTTCTTTCACTCGCTCATTCAGAAAATATAACAACATGCATTAATTTCAATATTACAGTGGGAGCTTTGTTTTTCCTCCGGAGACTTGCCAATGCATCACAAAAAATATAAACCAATTAAAATATTACATTTAATTACAATGAGAGCTCCAGCTCACTCATACAGCCTTTTGGATCGCTGTGCATTTGTCTTTTCTTTGACTGTGTCTGTCTTTTCTGTGATTGTGCTTTATCTCTTTTCAGCTCTGTTTGCTTTTTTGTCCTATGTTGTGGTGTAACTGCTGCCTTTTAAATCTGGGCATATTCCAATTCCTTTCATACAATAAGTGTCTTGTTGATGTGGAAGTTCCGCAAGTGGAACATACATACATCGCAATTGTTTTATATAAAGAATCGCCCTCCAACTTGAACCGAGGCCCGTGGATCCACAGACCACGTGGCATATTTTAATACCATTGCAACCATCATTTTATATTTATGACAGCTCTTTTATACATATATATAACCTAACTTTCATTACACTGACTGCCTTTTAATATGTCTTTAAATCAATTCTCGGCATATATAATAAAACCTGTTTAAAACATATAAAAACTACTTTTGGGCCCAATTTCCACGCTTCCCGATGCAATATATTGCTCCTTCGATTGCGATTGATCACTGTTCACTGCGTTTTTCCGATGCGATTAGGCCGGAATTCAAACTTATAAAAACATAACTTATAGACCCATCGGGTCCGGGCTTTCAATCGCAATCGCAAGTTTTGGTTGGATGTTCCGATAGGCCCATACTGCGATACTCCGATGCGATTAGGCCGGAATTCAAATATATATCATCCATCGTTTATACACCCATTGGGTCCGAGCTTCATCGCAATCGCAATTTTCTGTTTACATGCTCTGTTGCCTTTATAATCTCCGATGCGATTGGGTGAGGGTCCCACCCAATCCTCAGTGGTACTTAGTTCTTTGGAATCTGTGCTATATATGTAAATACGCTGCATATATATATATATATATATATATATATGCTTTGCCACTTGGGGTTAAGCGATTCCCATAATAAGGTTTATGTATTATATGTAACGCCTAGTTGTGTAAATCTTGGAATTAAGGTACATATATATATATCTGTCAGCTTGGGCGATTCTCGGAATTTTATATATATCCTCCAGCTGAGGTAGCGATTCTCGGAATAACGGTTGTCTCTACCTCTGCTGCTTCTGTCCCTATGTTTTAAACACATAACCGTATAATAAATCTTGGCTCTGGACCCCACCTACAATGAATCTACACCATCGATCGTTGTCGATATGATCCGGGCTCTTTTATTAAACTTCGGGCAAGTCCAGCGTGCGATCACCGTTCGATGGGCCCTTCCCAAATCAACGGCTCATCACAATATCGCTCGGCATCTTGGTACAAACTATAACGTGCGATGGCGCACTTTAAACGGTGGTTTTCCTATTTCGCTCAGGGACACGTGTCAATATTTCTATGGAATCGCTCGTAATTCCTCTAATACCGCTTGCCGACGATAGGTGGTGCGATGAAACCCACCGTTCAGCTCTAAACCGTTGTTACCGTTCCTTAGGTCACGGTTCCCTACTCCAGGTTCTGTCCTCGCCTTGTTCTGCGCTTTTGTGTGTTCCACTCCTTTATAAGTGGCCCTTGTTCCCTGACATTTCAACAAGGTCCTACCATATGTATAACGCACAGCTCCATTAGTTTGTGCTTCCAAGGTTTTTTTCATCAACGCCCTATTCCGTTGTGCTCAGGTTCCTCCACCTTTCACTCGTGGTTCCGATTATTCTCCACCAGGACGCATGCACATATTCACACAAACTAATTCAAGCAGAGCAGATATACATTCGCACATAAATTAAATCCATATATCCGCCATGCACAATGTATGCAAATCAACGGCTCTGCCTCTATATTTGCTGCCTCTGTCTCCACTGCTCGACCGTTTCACTGCCTCCATATTCACTGCTTCTACCTCCGCTACTCGACCTTTTCGCTCTGCCTCTATATTCGATTGTTACACTTTAGCAGTGTTCTTCCGCCTGTCTCCTTTGCCCTGATTGCTTTTTCTTTTCTCTGTCTTTGTTCTGCAGTCCTTTGCCTGTTTCTGCTTCAGCGCTACCTCCTCTGCAGGTATGTGCAGCTCTCTAAGCAGGTCTGTGCTCCTTGATGCTGCTCCTTACTCCTCTTTTTGCCTCCTCTACTGCCTCTCTAGATCTCCAATCAACTGACCCTTCTACAATTGCCTCTGCTTCATGTCTCATGCTCTCTTTGCCTTGTTGTTGTTTCAAGTGATCCTTCTTTGTCATTTCTTTTTCCATCAATGACAACATTTCCAACAGTCTCCCCCTTTGGCATTGATGGCAACCCATCCACCAATAGTTCAATGCTTCCTCCAAGTCTTCCTCTGTCTGGCTTCTTTTAGAGGACCCTATCTTCTGTTACTTTCTTTTCCTCCCCCTTTGACATCAATGGCAAAGGGTTGCACATTTCCTAGTGTGCTTTCTATCTCTTCATTTCCTCTTTCTGAGATGTGTTTAGGGCTTCTTCTTCTGACTTTGTACCCTGCTGCTCCAAACTAGTGTATAAGAGTTGTTGAGAGAACACTTTGATTATTGAACTTGACTGTACACTATAAGTTAATACAATCCAAAGGCATAGACTTCTTTCACTTGTAAAGAGCTGAAAGTGAAGATAATGACACTTCATAGAATACATTGTACTAGCCTTATCTAATCAGAGATGTATGATTGGATCAATGCTAAGATACTGAGAAGGTTTCAAATACACTTCAATCTCTAGTCTTATTTTTTTTAAAATATCTGTTGAGGAAGGTTGTAGATGGGATCTGTCTTCTTCTGCAATACACATCTGCAGTACCACACCTGTTCACTTATGATAATGATGCCAATATAGCTTTTATTGCTGTGGTACACCTTTCCTTCCTGTTGGTGATGATATGAGATAGGATGTTGACAGGGATAATACACCTAAAGACTAAAAGGTCCTTGTTGTTGTTGTAAACAATGAATCAAACCAGAGCTTACAGCTTATTGTAAGAATAGGCAATATCTTTCAATATTAGAGGCCAACTGACTTTCCTTCTTGTACAATGTGTTTTCAAAACAAACCCTTCAATGTATTGGTCAGTTTCACTTATCAACCATGCAGTTTTATTTACGACACAATGGGTATGTATGTCAATAATCAATCTCTCTTTAAAGGTGGATTACCAGTAAATCCTTTGTGTTGAAGTAGGATTTAGATGAATTAATAAAAGAATTTTGAGCTTCAAATGGTAATCACAACTATTCCTTTAAACTTCAGATACTTTAACTATTGTGTCATGATGATCTTCCACAAAGCATTTTCATGATGTTTAATTGATATCTTTGTAAACAGACTTCACATGGTGTTATAACTGATCTTAAGGAAGAGGCCTTTAAGATATATAAGTGCTAACTTGCGGAAGGCATGCATTTATATATAGAGAAGGATACTGCTTCAAAGTTCAGTATAATGCTTCAAGTGTGAACAAAACACTAATCCTTTAGTACTGCTACTGACCTTTTCATGCTGGATGTACTCTTGCCATAACCTTTGATCCTGAGGACCTGTACCACATTGTTGCTCCATGATAACTCTTGATATTCGGTTGATAGGCATGTTGCTTGCACCAAGTACCAAATGATATTACCTTGATAAAATATGCAGAGATTTCACTTCAGCTTGCCCATTTACCCATAATTAAGACATCCTTCATAAATTCTATTATTGAGTTCTCCACTGTTTTCAACAACAATCATCAATATACTGAAATTTGATCTTGGCCTCATTAATCTTTTGCTTTTTCTGTCATTTTGTTCAGAGGAAGTCACAGCATTTTCTTTTCTAGGACTACTCCAGAACCATTGCTGCTTTACATACAATTCAACTGTTCTAACATAAAGATTTTTAGGAAGACATCTTCAATTTATTTTCTATGTATCTTCATGGGCTGATTACTCAAAGATTTATTACTCACTTAACTGCATTTTTCCAAGTGGACCTTTTGAAAGATGTAATGAACTAATGATAGGCACTTTTCTTACTCATCCTTCTTAATGTAATACATTGTTAATTCTAGCAGTAGGAGGTATAGTGTGATCATCACTTTAATGTGCTAAAGTCTTCTTAGCTTATATGTTCATTGCTAAGGTTTCCTCTATCATCATGGCTTCTTGCTCTCTTCTCGTCTTCCATCAATTTGTCAGCTACTTAATACTTCAAATGATCTTCTTTCTCTATAGTTCTCTTTTAGAAGAATTTCCTTTTTCTTCCTGATCTCATAGCTATTCTCATTACATGGAGCTCTTCTTAGACTACTTTCATGGGGTCTATATATGAACTGCTCTCCCCCTGGGATGTTGCTTCATATTTGTCACTGGATGGATTTTTTCTTTGCTTCCTAGAGCAGCTCCCCCTGAGACTATGGAGGATTCATTATGTTATTGAGGTAATAGGCTCCCCCTTTCTCTTTTCTTTCCATACTTTATTGGGGTTCATCATAATGTCTGCACTCCTTTCCGATTCATATTTTTGTTTGATTAGATTGGATTTCATCATTTGTCTGGAGTTCTTTAATATATATGGCAGTTTACAGTCTTTTTCTTTGTGACCACGCTTAAGGCATACATAACATCTTATTTGACCAAGGTGCATTTGAGCTTATGTATAATATTTTGTTCCTCTTCTTGGATACATTTTACAATCAACAATTTTATGTCCAAAATTATTGCATGCATAACAATACCCATGGAAATGATTTGTGTACCTGGTGGAAGATTGCCTTTTCCCTTTGCTTGCTTGAGGTGTTCATCTTGTTTGCTGCATCTTTTTCTGGTTGGAATGGGTTTGCTTTGTCTTACAACATGTTGCAGTATGTCCTTGTTTGTGGCAGGAAAAACAAGTGATGCTTCCCATAGGAGGAAATAACCTTCTTTGACATCTTCCAAATTTATTCAATTCATCCTTAGGAGCATATGAGCCTTTAGCAGTTGATTGTTTCATCCTCTCATTCTCTGCTCTTCCATGTTGTTGCTTGATTCTGTTTGTTTCTTTACAAATCCTGTTCTTGCTGGTTTCTATTTTTGTAGTAATCTGCTGGGCTGCTTCACTGTCCTTTACAACTTTTACAAAGATGATTTTCTTGTTATCTTCTGCCTTGGACTTACTGGTTTCTCCTTCATATCCTATCCCATTCTTTATGAGAGGTGACCTTTGTGCATTTAGAATCTGGTCCAACCGTCCAGAGCCTTTCATTAGAGGTGTATTCATTAATAGTACTCTTTGGGCTTTTTCTAAGTTCTTTCTTAGGCTCACTACTTCTTCTTCCAATCTTTCACATTCCTGACTTTTCTCTCTCATTTGTTGCAACAGAGTGTTTTCTACTTTCTTTGCCTCTTCAAGCTGTGTCTTCAGGCCAATAATTTCTTTCCTATCTTCATATTCTTTCTCATCACATATTTGCACCACTGTCTTAAGGTCTTTGTTTTCATTTTTCAAATTTTCTATTTCAGTCAAAGCAGTGTCAAGCTTGGCTCTTTCTTCAGCTGTAATTTCTTCATGGTTCTTATCTCCATTCACACTAGCAGGTACTTCATTTGATTGAATATTTTCCTGTTGACATGAATTTTTCTTCTTCTTAATTCTCTTATCCTTCTTTTCAGTGCAGTCCTTAGTGTTTACTCCATGCATGAAGTGCAATCTATCCCAGATTTCTTTTGCAGAGGTTAAATCCATTGTCAACTCAAGGTCCTTGTTATGAAGACTGTTATATATCACACATTTTGCCTTGGCATTCCTCTGTTTTTCTTTCACCATGGGGGAGTCTGTGCAGTAACCATCACATACAAGCTTCCATACTTCAGGTTCATAAGCCAATAATCTTGTTTTAACCTTATCTCTCCATACAAGAAAGTTTGTCGTACTTAACACAGGTACATTTTGCTAGTCCATGACTTAACCAGATCTCCTTCAAGCTATTAGGCTTGCACCTAAGGAACCGGCTCTGATACCAATTGTTGAACCCTTAGTTAAACTGAGAGGGGGGGGTGAATCAGTTTAACACATACTTGGACTTTTAAAAAATTTCTCTTAAAACTTATTTACACCTTTACTTCATGATAAAATTAATATGTGAGCAACATTTATTAGTGAGCAGCAAGTATTAAAAAAAAAATTTAATGTAACAACAGTCTTAATATGTGAGCAACAAGTATTAAGCAGATTAGATAAATCACATCAACACATGCACAAAGACACCAAATATAAGTGGAAACCCATAAAGGGAGAAAACCACATCTTATTATTGTTGTGATGCAAAGGTAAGCTCCAACTCCCTCTCACCACTGTTTTTCTACAGGCACCAACCTACAGGAGGCTCCAACCTCAATTCTGCAAGCTACAACTTGCAAGGAAGTTCCAACTCCCATTAATTTTCTGCAGGCACCAACCTACAGGAGGCTCCAACCTCAGTCAGCTACAACTAACATTTTATCAAGCTACAACTTGATGTGGAAGCACCAACTCCCATCTATTTTCTGCATGCACCAACCTACAGGAGGCTCCAACCTCAGTCAGCTACAACTGACATCTATCAAGCTACAACTTGATAGGGAAGCTCCAACATCCTTACTCTTTCAAAAGAGAAACACTTGTTGATTTACCTTGGATATCATCTACGTGCATTTCCATCTTCTGTACGTTGAATAGATTTTTATCTACTGTATCATCTCTGCATCTTTTCAGATTCTTTATCAGCTTCTCCTTCTTCTCTGCTCAGCTCCTCCTTCTTCTCTGCTTCACTGCTTCATTTCTGCATTCTCTTCACTCACTCTCTCTAACCTTCCTATGCATATCAATGTGATATTATATATAGAGTTCCTCACATGACTATTTGTATTTCACAAAGAATTTGGAATGAACAGTCATCACTCTTCACTTTCTGCCTTTTCATTTCTTTCACTCACTCATTCAGAAAATATAACAACATGCATTAATTTCAATATTACAGTGGGAGCTTTTTTTTTTCTCCGGAGACTTGCCAATGCATCACAAACAATATAAACCAATTAAAATATTACATTTAATTACAATGAGAGCTCCAGCTCACTCATACAGCCTTTTGGATCGCTGCGCATTTGTCTTTTCTTTGACTGTGTCTGTCTTTTCTGTGATTGTGCTTTATCTATTTTCAGCTCTGTTTTCTTTTCTGTCCTCTGCTGTGGTGTAACTGCTGCCTTTTAAATCTGGGCATGTTCCAATGCCTTTCATACAATAAGTGTCTTGTTGATGTGGAAGTTTCGCAACCGGAACATACATACATCGCAATTGTTTTATATAAAGAATCGCCCTCCACCTTGAGCTAACGCCCATGGGTCCACAGACCACGTGGCATATTTTAATACCATTGCAACCATCATTTTATATTTATGACAGCTCTTTTATATATATATATAACCCAACTTTCATTACACTGACTGCCTTTTAATATGTCTTTAAATCAATTCTCAGCGTATATAATAAAACCTATTTAAAACATATAAAAACTCCTTTTGGGCCCACTTGCCATGCTTCCCGATGCAATATATTGCTCCTCTGATTGCGATTGATTGCTCCTGCTCCGATTGCGATTGATCACTGTTCACTGCGTTTTGCCGATGCGATTAAGCCGGAATTCAAACTTATAAAAACATAACTTATAGACCCATCGGGTCCGGGCTTTCAATCGCAATCGCAAGTTTTGGTTGGATGTTCCGATAGGCCCATACTGCGATGCTCCGATGCAATTAGGCCGGATTTCAAATATATATCATCCATCGTTTATACACCCATCGGGTCCGGGCTTCATCGTAATCGCAATTTTCTGTTTACATGCTCCATTGCCTTTATAATCTCCGATGCGATTGGGTGAGGGTCCCACCATATAGTACTTTGGTTCTTTGAATCTCGCACTATATATGTAAATATACTGCATATATATATATGCTTTTCCTCTTGGGGTTAAGAGATTCCCGGAATAAGGTTTATGTATTATATGTAATGCACAGCTGTGTAAATCTCAGAATTAAGGTACATATATATATCCGCCGACTTGGGCGATTCTCGAAATTTTATATATATCCTCCAGCTGAGGTAGCGATTCTCGGAATAACGGCTGTCTCTGCCTTTGCTGCTTTTGTCACTCTGTTTTAAACACATAACCGTATAATAAATCTTGGCTTCGGACCCCACCTGCAATGAATCTACACTGTCAATCGTTGTCGATATGATCCGGGCTCTTTTATTAAACTTCGGGCAAGTCCAGCGTGCGATCACCGTTCGATGGGCCCTTCCCAAATCAACGGCTCATCACAATATCGCTCGGCGTCTTGGTACGAACTATAACGTGCAATGGCGCACTTTAGATGGTGGTTTTCCTATTTCGCTCGGGGACACACGTCGAGCTTTCTATGGAATCGCTCGCAACTCCTCTAATATCGCTTGCCGATGATAGGTGGTGCGATGAAACCCACCGTTCAGCTCTAAACCGCCATTACTGTTCCTTAGGTCATGGTTCCCTACTCCAGGTTCCGTCCTCGCCTTGTTCCGCGCTTTTGTGTGTTCCGCTCCTTTATAAGTGGCCCTTATTCCCTGACATTTCAACACGGTCCTAAAATATGTATAACGCACAGCTCCATTACTCTGTGCTTCCAAGGTTTTGTTCATCAATGCCCTATTCCGTTGCGCTCAGGTTCCTCCGCCTTTCACTCATGGTTCCGATTATTCTCCACCAGGACGCATGCACATATTCACACAAACTAATTCAAGCAGAGTAGATATACATTCGCACATAAATTAAATCTATATATCCGCCATACACAATGTATGAAAATCAACGGCTCTGCCTCTGTATTCGTTGCCTCTGTCTCCACTGCTCGACCGTTACACTGCCTCCATATTCGCTGCTTCTACCTCCACTGCTCGACCTTTTCGCTCTGCCTCTATATTCAACTGTTACACTTTAGCAGTGTTCTTCTGCCTGTCTCCTTTGCCCTGCTTGCTTTTTCTTTTGTCTGTCTCTGTTCTGCAGTCCTTTTCCTATTTCTGATTCAGCGCTGCCTCCTTTGCAAGTCTGTACAGCTCTCTAAGCAGGTTTGTGCTCCTTGATGCTGCTCCTTACTCCTCTTTTTTCCTCCTCTGCTGCCTCTCCAGATCTCCAATCAACTGACCCTTCTACAACTGCCTCTGCTTCATGTCTCATGCTCTCTTTGCCTTGTTGCTGTTTCAAGTGCTCCTTCTTTGTCATTTCCTTTGCCATCAATGACAACATTTCCAAAACACCATATCATTATCTAGGTGTTATAACACCACTCCAATCCAGGAGGACCACATATTGTCAACTCCAATTAGGAGGACCATGGTGTTATAACATCACTCCATCTAGAGTAGCACCATATTATCATTTGGGTGTTATAATGTCACTCCAATCCAGGAGGACCATCTATCATCAACTCCGGTCAAGAGGACCATAATGTTATGAAAATCACTACATCTGTAAGACCACCATATCATCATCTGGGTGTTATAACATAATTCTAATCTAGGATGACCATCCTGTTATCTCTCAGATTTTCCTTGAAGTTGTTGGAAGAGGAAAGGTGTCTGAGGTAACCACAAACCAACCTTCAGGTACAGAATTTAGCCAATCTGTAACCAGAGAGGGCTCTCTCTATAAAATTTAGCTTTATTTTTGAAAATATTAGGCTAGTTATAAAGTCCAGGGGTTTTGTTTGAATTTAGGTTAATGGAATTCCTTAGCTGAGATTAAAATCAAGTAGTTTCAGTCCATTGGGCTAATGGAGTCAAAGGATTGGCTACACTGACTTAATTTTTTTAACAAAACATGGTTTATCAGGGAAAGATAATCAAACTAGAAACAATTAGAGATCTAAAGTGAATGGAATGGAATTCAAACGGATGAAAGGCAATAAATAATATTTCAACACATTCAAGAGAAGAGAAATAGATTGATTATCAATAAAGAGCAGTTAAGTATTCTTTACTAAATAACCAAAAATGTATGAACTAGACAAACAGGAGCAATTAAGAATTCGCTATTCAAACCAGTTTAGAAGAAAACATTTAGAATAATAACGACTGAAATCATATTACACCTAAGTACTTTTTGATTTAATCCCTTTCGTTAAATATTAAGATAATGAAACACAGATGATATTGTAAACAAAAATGAAACTTCAAAACATGAGATAGAGATGACTTATTGATCCTTCATTTGACACATGAATCCTGAGAAAAGTCTTCTGCCTCAATCCCTTGTCCATTTTTGCCACGAAAAATTTCTCCAAAGCTCTTTATCCCAAAATATTCAATGTTACATCAAAGTATAAGAATCCACCCTCAATAATCCGATTGAGGGCTTATTTATACAAAAAATCATAAAAAATATCTCTTAACAAAACGAGATATAATCTAAGATGACTCACAAATAAGTTACAATAAAAATAGAGACAAATGGTCTCGTAGATAAGACAAAAAGCAACTGATGTTGTGTTGTTTCTTCCTTTTGAGAATGTGTTGGAGGCAGGACCTATATTTTGGCTCATTGTTGTCCTCTTCAGTAATTTTGTTCTAACTGCCTTGCTTCACTAATACTCTTTGTTCTTACTAATACACTTTTAACTGAACCGATACTCTTTGACCTTTGTTTATCCCTTTATCCTTTATGCTATAGTAAATAGGAAAAATTTCATATAAGGATAAATTTTACAAAAGTTCCAACAGATCTTCCCACCATTTATTTTCTGTTATTCTGGTCCGTTGAAGCTTCCTCAACGTTTCATCAGCCTCAATATATCTGAAGAAATTACGCTGATTTGGAAACAAATGTTTTACTTCATGTTCAAGATAAAACAAATTCTCTAATCTGTCATGAAGATTCCTTCCTGTAGGAAATGTTGCTTCTGATGAAATGGTTGAGGAACTGGCTTGATTGTGAGCATGTTTTTCCAATTTCTCAACATAATTTTCCAGGTCCATTATTTTATCTTCTGAAACCATAGGGCTGGGCAACCCTTTATTCAATAAAAAATCAAACCTTTCTCTGAAAGAAATTATTTCTCCTTGCATGTCAAACCACCTTCGTTCTAAATTTTGCATAAGAGTTCTTTTAGTAAAAACTCTTTTTATCTCTAAGATTGTTCCAGTTCTGTCCTGAATACCCATATCTGCAAGTTGCTGTCTGGTTTGGGTGTTTAGAAATTGTATGAGCTGATTGGCTTCCTC